>OZ010789.1:338290001-338451309 GCA_963932465.1 Maratus speciosus
GCCCAAGGTCTGCCATATTCCACCCGAAGCTCATATGTTTAATATTTTGATAATCTAGAAATATTAATTAGAAATCATAAACTACAGAAAATTATTGATAGAATGTAAAAATGTATGATTCATGAAAATATATACTCTCACTGTGTATCACTTGTGGTACACAGTGAGACAATTTCCGATACTCCGTTATGCTGCGTCTGTTCTTTTATAAATACCGTTTTTAAAACCATTTATACATTAATGTGTAGCGCGTTTGTGCAGCTTAAAGATGTAACAAAATTTTTTCAAAAGAATAAAAATCGTCGCCATTCGTTAAGTAATAATAATTTTCGTCTTCCTGTGTATGACCCACCCCTATATATTGTTCATATGTCTATTTATAACGGAAATTGACTAATATTTTTTACTATAAATTTAGCATCAAGAATATTCATTTTACTACTCTTGAACATTTTACAAACCTCTTATACCCATGTCTTGTCCTAATTCTTCTTTTTATGTATACCTCCGTCATACTGATACAATTTTTTCTTCTCTTGGATTCCAGAAAACTTTATAATTGTTTCATCGAACATTCACAGGATACATATTTTCGCTGCATATTTTTAAAAAATATGTGTACCTGTAATAAATTTCTAGAAAACTTCATTACTTTCAATCTTTAAATAGAAGAACACATCTTTGATCTATCATTTTAAATATTTGTATGCCTGAAACAAAGAAATATTTAACATTATAAATTCAAACTGAATAAAAAATTTGTTTATTACGTTTAGGAGACGTGTATACCTCAGATATGTATGCTTTCTTTTAATTTCTTTAATTCGTTATTATCTCCTTCATGCACATTTGAAATTTTCCTTCCCATGGTTTCTAGGTAAAACATTTTCTTCTAAAATTTATAGGGATATATATTTTTATTGCATCTTTTTAAAATAAATATGTATACCTATGATAAACTACTAAGTTGCTTCATCTTTTCCCTTCAAAAAGTGGAATTGGAACATCTCCATAAATCGTTCTTTATTTTCTGTATCTATATTTGATAAATTTGTACGCCTGCAACAAATAAATCATTGACGTTTTAAATTCAAAATCTAGGATGAGAGAGAATTTTACTTATAGGAATCATTCATACCTGTGACATATATGCTTTCTTTTAAATTCTTTGCTACCTTTTCATCTCTTTCATCCTCACTTGAAACGTTTCTCCACACGACATCTAGATTACTTAATATTTTCTCGCCTAAGATTCTCAGGGATACACATTCTTATTCTATATTTTTTTTAAATATGTATACCTGTGATAAACTTTCAGATTATTTCATCGTTTTCTTTTAAAAGGTTGAATGGTATCAACTATTTTTTTTTTTTTTAAATCATTTGTAGACCTGAAATAAGAAACAAATTTATTTCATAAATTCAGTTCGAAGATAAAAAAAAAAAAAACTTTATTATTCATTGTAATCATACATACCTCCGATATACATGCTGTACTGTATATTCTTGCTGTACTTTGTTTCATGGTCATCAACTTCATCATCACCTTCGCTATTCATCTATTGAGTACCAGAATAAATCATATTTTTATCTTTAAAATTCGCCAGCATACATAAATTTAATTCATCCTTTTTAAATATATATATATACCTGTGATATATTTCCAGAATACTTCATCGTTTTCTTTAAAAGTCGAACTGAAAAATGCTTTTGATCTCTCTTCTTTAATGTTATAAAATTGAAAAAACAAATAATTCACTTTCTAATTCCAAATCTAAGAAAAAAAAATTAGAATAGAACTCATGGGAGTCGTACATACTTCCTATATGCATGCTTTCCTCCTTGTTTCGTCCTCAACTTCTTCATCCACATCTATATTTTTTCTTCTTCTGACTACCAGAATAAGTCAATACTTTTTTTCCTAAATCAACACAGACACATTTTCAATGCACCTTTATAGTCCAGGCAATAGAGACCTTATAGGGGCTCTACCTAGCAAAACCCATGCTAGTTCTGGAAAAAGGCTTACTTTATGTTTTTTGGGTCGCTGAATCCGAATTTTTAACTTCCCACCAAAATTTCCCCCGGCAACGTCCTCAAATTTTGGTAAAAAGCCCCCCAAAAAAGGTTTTTATTAAAAGAATCAATTTTATTATTGTTTTGGGGAAAAAGTATCTAGAAATTCAGAAAGTAGACAAAATTTGCAACAAATTAGATATATGACATTATGACTTAGGATGAAGGGGAAGGGGGCGATCTGCCTCGGAACATGCGCGCGGTTACAAATTCGGATTCGGCGACCCAAAAAACATAAAGTAAGCCGATTTCCAGAACTACCATTAATTTTGCGAGGTAAAATTTCCTATTGCCTGGACTATTAGAAAAATGTATACCGGTATCAATCTTCCAGATTATTTCTTCATTTAGTTAGGGAATCACTTCTTTGGCTTATTTTTCTAATCATACGCATTCCTGAAATAAACAAATGTATTTTTTAAAAATAATTATAAGCGTAAAGAATTTTCATTTAGAGTTTGAATTTATAATTAAAATAAGAATTCTATTTTATAATGAAACCTAAAATTATCATGCGAGTAAGAATGTCATATATACTTAAGCTTTTATCGTCAATACCATTATTTAGTAAAATGTAATAATTCAAATTTTTGTAAAAAATTACTACAAAAAACATGATTTTTGTTAGGTGGCTAATAAATGTTCATTAATATGCTAATATTAAATAATCTGATACACAGAGTGCAAAATGAGCTGGGAATGATATCCTAGCATGTGTATTCGTTTATATCAATCTTGTCAATATAAAAAATACTATATTTAATGTACTTTATATACAATATTTAGGCATATTTTTAGATTTAACCACGGCCAAACTCGATTCCCCTTATACGGCCGTAACAAAAAGTCAAAATACCTTTGTTTTCGGAGAATCAGAGTTTCTCTCCGGAGAATTGTAGGGGATGCTTTTACCTACTGTGTCTAATGAAGAATTTGCCTTGCAACGATTGTGTTTTCTTTGGTATAACCTAACAGAAAAAACGATTTTTTATTTTTATTTTATTTTTATTTTTTAGTAAAAACCGACTCATTGCTGTGTTCCATAATCTATTTACGATTCGCTAAGAAAATTCTAGAAATTTCTTTTCATGAATTTCCTTCAAATTTGGAGTACAAACTGTTGAAAGGAAAAAAAAGACTTATTGATTCTTTAAAATAATGAAACATGAAAAAAAATATTATTTATTTATTATTAGTTTTTTGTGTCCCCGTATTTCATGACCAGCACCTACAACATTTAAATTTACTGAAAATTGTTCACAATGTACACATATCTATATTTTTCTGAGTTCACGATCCATGGGTTTTTTTTTTTTTAAGAAAAAAAAATCGATATGATTTGATTGCCGGATATTGGCAAAAAGACCTGCTTATTAATATATATATATATATATATTATAAAACATGTAAATATATTTTTACTTTTATCGTACACTTTTATATGATGACTGTCCAGAACTAGAATATTTAATTTTAACATGTGATTTTGGTAATTTTTCTATATGCTTGTATAGTTACGTTTAGCCCATATAAAGGTTAAATTTATTGAAAATCGTTCGCAATGTACTGATATAAATATTTTCTGAATAATTAAGAATTGTGTAAATATCCATGTTTTGAAAAAAAAATCGATATGAGTTGATTGCCGGATATTGGCAAAAAGACTTTCTTATTTTTTTTTATATTGTGAAGCATGTAATTATAATTTTATTTTAATCGTATACTTTTATACCACGACTTTCCAGAATTAGAATATTTAATTGTATAGGTAATTTTATAATTGTTATACATGCATGAACATTTCAGATCAACACATATAATAGCCAAATTTATTGAAAATTGTTTGCAATGTACAGGCATATATATTTTCTTAATAATTAAGTATCATGTAAATATCCATATTTAGAAAAATCCGCAATCAACGTTATATACCTATATCTTACATCAGAAGTCTGGAGCAAAAAATAATTGAATGGTTTAAAAAGTTATCCTGATTTGAGAATATTTTGGTTTTTTGAAAAAGTTTTGGTTAATTTTCTTAATATTTTGAAACTAGTAAATAACATTTTTAAAAAATTTAATTTGCAATTTAATTTAATTTAATTTAAAAAAAAATTTTAAACCAAATGCAGAAATTTACTTATAATCTTTGTTTTCCGTGTTATAGTAGCATGTTATTTAATATATTTTTAGTTGCTTATGTTTAATGCATTGTATTTATTTATTTTATCTCCAAATCCTTCAGTTTTCCTGTTTGCAGTATAAAAAACGCCAAGGCAAAATATACGTATATTATCTATACCTTTTATAATACATATACAGAGACGTTTTTCGTATTTTATGTGTAAAAGTAACACTTAATAAGCATTACTTACAGTAGAGAAAATACAATTTACAATAGGTATTCGCACCATCTGGCGACGACTGTAGTCTTTAACGATTCCGAAAATAAGAGATATTGTGAAGTCCGTATAAGGCAGGCAAACGAGTTTGCCGTGATTTAACTAAAACATAAAACACGAAAAACTTACTAGTTGTCGATAAGTTGCTTGAGCCTTGCCGCAGAGTGTGTTTGCCCTGACATGTTTTTTTGTTAGGTAAAGTGTATAAATTTGTCTCAAGTGCTTTAAGTTTTTTTCTACCTACTTAGCTGTCGTCCTCTCTGCAACTAGCGTCGATGATAAATATTTAATTTGGAGAGAAATTCTCTCATTCTTGCCCCATTGTTAAAATGAACGCAATTGTTTATATTATTGTTATAATCTCTTATTGTTGTACAATATTTGCCTGTTTTAAAGGTGTAAAAATTCTTTCAATAAACAAATATTCATTGTTGACATACCTATTTTTCATAAATCCATTTACAACTGAAATGAACAAATATTTTTGTCTTAAATTCAACATCAAGAATATTGATTTTACTACTCTTGAGAAATTTGTAAACCTCGGACATCCTTGTGTTGTCCTAATTCTTATTTTTGAGATTTTCTACCCCCTTCTTCATTTCAAACTCTTCTGCTCTTGCCTTCTAGATTACTTCATAATTGATCTTCTAAAATTCACACGGTTCCATATTTTAAAGTATATTTTAAAAAAATAGGAAAATATGGAAAGAGAAAATACGTATGATCTATAACGTATAGCTGGGAGAGTCTGCGCATATTTCAAAAGAATAATAATAAAAAATCTAAATATTAATTTTTTGCTAAACTATACATGAATAATTTTGACTCCAATTGTTTTTTATGCATTTTCGTTGTTATTTTTTTTGTTATGCTTTAATTTAATAGAACAGCAGTAATAAAACCAAGAAAACTATTTTGCGCAATCTCTCCTTACAGGGTAGGAGAGATAGCGCACATGGGTAGGAGAGATTGCGCACTTGGGTAGAAGAGATTGTCATTAATAATAACTACAATTAAATTGTTAACAATAATAATTGCACATAAATGATATTGTTGTAAGGTTTTCCTGAGTAAGTATCAAAGCGATATAAGTAAGCGTCCTATCTTAAATGGGAGAGGTAACCGCAAGATTAAAGGCGAGGTCACGTCAATCAAGGTCATACGCCACCCAGCGGATGGAGTGAACTACAAGAGGATTATTAACTTCTTTCCCCTTTGCGCACGCGCAGCCGTGATTTTATTCGTTTGTCGTCTGCTTTACTTAATTGCTGGAAGTATAGATATAATTCGATTTATTTATTCGCCATTATTTAATTTATTAATTTAAGTTAGTTATTCAAACAAAATCAGTTCTTTTAAGAACTTATATTATTTGGGAAAATGCCACGTTGGCGTTCTAATTATTGCAGTTTTCAAAACTGCAAAAATAACTCTCTATCTGAGAGAACTCATTTTTTTCGCTTCCCAAAAGAGAAAAACAGGTTAGTTTCTTGTTTTATTATAATTTATAAAAGAGTTAAAATGTTATTTAATATATATTATTAAATATCAGTGATTTTAATACGTTCTATTTGAATTATGTTTTTGTAATGCAATGAACAAGGACATATAAAAATTAGTTAATGTATGTTAAGATAGAATTTTACAGCAGCAGCGTTTTTAATTCAATTCCTGATAAGATAAAGTTATAAAAATTACATAAACATGTGTATTTCCAATTAGAATTAAACGTTTTATTACGCTTAGAGTTTAAGTATAAATTATTTAATTAATTTTAAGGCATATTTTTTATTTAGTGGGCGCAGGCGATAAATTGCCAAATATTCTCTTGATCGAATTGTATTTTTAATATTTAAAATAGAAGCATTTCATTCACTCCATTTAAAACTCATTTAATTTTACATTAGAATCCATTTTAATTTAAAATGCAAGCAGTAATTCTTGTACTATTAAACCAGCAATAATTGATTATTTATAGTTTTAAATATTTTGAGAATTTTAGACAACAGCTTTAAAAAAATTCCTAAAATCGACAAATTACTTTTTTTTTAATCTAGAAATATGTCGGTCATTGTGTCATATCCGGGAAAAATAGTTTTCCTGGGATACCTGCACTTCGCACAGGTGAATAACATTGCAGAAAGCATACAAAGTATAGAAGAAACTTCAAAAATTGGAATAAAATATAAAATATTTACAAATAGTACGTGGTATGCTCAATTAAACATTTATTATCTTACACCGGTTCTTCGCAGGGGTAAAATGGATAACTTTCCGTAATCAGGCCGATAGTCATGATTGGCGTCAAATAAGAAAACAGTATACAATTGTAACTGTAAAAAAGTTAAATAATGGTTAGAAAATGAAAGTAACTTTTATCGAAATAACCCAATTGCGGAACATTCTCCAAATTTGAAAAAGGCTTATGAAACACACAACAATTGTCAATAAATGTAAAATATATACTAATAATAAGCTCGACGTAGCAGTTGTTGGTCGGTAGCCAATAATTTCAAATTCCCCTTTTAATTTTGTCCGGTTTCAATTTTTTTTTTTTTTCAATCTGGTTTCCGCAAAAGAGTCGGAATAAGTAGTAGAAAAAAGAGCTGCGGACGGAGATGGGCCAATTGAACATATTAAAATCACTGACATTTAATAATATATATTAAATAATATTTTAACTTTTTTATAAAAAAAATTTTAGGGCTGAAAATCACGTTTAAAATACTTAAAGGTTTTAAATATTTCTCTTTTGCAATTTCCCAACCAGCTGGTATATTTTAGAAATCGTAGTTTGTTACATAACTTACTCAATTTTTGTACTTGTATATACAGTTGTAACAACCATAAAGAATGTTTAAGGATTTATCAGCTACGTTTAGATAACGTAAAATTAATTTGCTAATTTATAATGAAGTTGTAAAAATACTAAAATACTGTATTGTTACTAGAAACACATCCATGTACATAATTTTAATTTTTCTAGCATATCTGGAAGGGAAAAATCGGTTAAAATTTTTTACCTTTTCATATATATGAACAGGGTTAGATTAAATAAACAGTGTAAAAAAGTACTTTTATGTTAGCCGGCCGCAGTTCATAAACCGTCAAATATTTTCCCCATCACCAGCGTTTATGTTGCATTCATTTCATACAAAATATAAAATCATTTTAAAAATATACTCGTCATTCGAAAAACATAACTTTATTTAAAATACATACATACTGGTATATTACACCAATTTAAACATATGCTTTTCGCTCATTATATTTAAAATACATTTTTTTTCTAATAAATAATAACATAAACCCAAGGTGGGCAAGTTTCTTCCAATGTGGAAAAAAACCTGGAAAAAACCATGGAATTAAAAGTTACGCTTATAACTTTTATTAACAAAAATGGTTTTCTTTTAGCCTGAATAGCTTGCATAAAATTCAGGCCTATTTGAAGATATTTACAATTTAAGAGTTATGGGCGGAAAAGCAGACAAAGTCATTTTAGAGAATACCTGATAAAATTTTAATCGTGAATTTCAAATATTTACTCACTCATGGAAGATATACCTTCTTTACCAGATTTATTGCAAAATATTTTTGTTACAGCTTGTTTTGATAAAAATATATGTATTTAATACTTAATATATCTGGTAAACAAGGTTCATCTTCCATGAGTGAGTAAATATTTGAAATTCATGATTAAAATTTTAACAGGTATTCTCTAAAATAGCTTTGTCTGCTTTTCCGCCTATAACTCTTAAATTGTAAATATCTTCAAATAGACCTGCGCACGAGATGCGCAGATGGTAGATATTCTGTCATATATGACGTCATACAAAAAACCCGCGTATTTGCGTTATTCACTCCATCCACAAGATGGCGCAGCTGTTTCAATTTACGGCAGATCCCAGCATTAACTTTGTACGCTTACTTATAGCGCTTTGGTAAGTATTACTGTATTGGGAGTGCATATTTCAACCTAATGTTTAAATAATAAGAAAAGAAAGAATTTTAATTTAAGAAGAAGATTGAAATATCAGTAAAAGCAAGCCCTATTAATATTACAAAATAACAATCTATTTGATAACATGTTTAACTTGAAAATTACATCATTTTTATTTCCATAGTTTCGATGTATTTTGTTTGCTAACCGAAGTTGTCGCTGTCCACAATCGATGCACTTATTGTTGTAAATCATGAAGCTTTCGTACAATTACCTGTCACAAGTAATACATTGAATCCAGTCAGTGGTCGATGTTGACTCCTTGTACAGTTCCAGACATTAAATGCGCTCATCCTCATTGACCTTCGTTTTTTTCCGTCAGTTTTTTTATCCCACTTTTTATGGAAGCAAGCATGTTATCTTCAGCTGATTTTTTGTAGCAGCATCCTTCTTAAGTCTTTTTTACATGTATATTTTGTGGATCAGTAACATTAGTTGCACTCTGTTCCCTTTTTATTTCGATGGCATTAAATTACTTGCAATGGGTGAAAGCTTTTCAAGCATTGTAGGTGTTATTAATTTATTAGCAAATTAATTGTTCATAAATTAAAAAAATATACAAAAATATTTAATTAATTTATTTACAAATACATTATTAATTTATTGACAAAAATAATTACATAAAATTAAATTAATAGCAACTGTATTAGTAATTTATTAATAAAATTTGTATCTACAAAAGTTTTTTTTTTTTCAATTTGCAATTTGTTGCCAAATTGAGTTTTGATAATTATGTGTTTTTTCGAAATTATTTCAAAATTGATTCATTCATATGTTTTGCACGTAATTTGCAATTCATGCAAACTTACCAATAAGCTGCGTAATTTATCTTAATACTGAAACTTATGGGGAAATGCGCCATCTCTCCCACAGAGCAGATGCGCAAACTCTCCTATTTTAGTAGGAGAGATTGCGCGGCCTTTTATTTAAACATGGCCACTTCTAAAATGAAATATTTGTGTTCGCATCCTTAGTATAGGTTAGTAGTTTATATAAAACCGTTTAAGTTCAAAATATTTTGCACTACTGACATTCTATAAAAATTCTGACGAACAGTTAAAAAAATTCAATCACTTACTTTGGAAAAACAAAACAAAATAGCAATGCTTTATCCAAGACGCTTGGAACAATCAATGTACACATTCAGGCAGTCACTGCACTAATGCTGCTGTACAACTACCTGGAATCGCTGCGCACACACTCTACTCCTTCCCGTCGAATTTCTTGGTGCGCGATCTCTCCTACCACGCGAACTCTCCTAGCTTTACTTTAATGTTAAATATTTGTAGGCCTGAAACAAAAGAAAAATTGGCATTAGAAATTCTATCAGTTTTATTATCGCGCCTCCTAGATTACTTCAGAATTTTTCTTCTAAAATTCACAGGGATACGTATTTTTAGTGGATCTTTATAAAATGAAACATATATTTCCTGTAATTAACTTCCAGATTAATTATTCATTTTTTCTAATGGGTCGAAAGCGAAAATCCCATTGATTTTTTTATTATTTGTGGATCTGAAACAAACAATTATTTGACATTATAAATTGAAACACAAAAAAAGAATTCCGTTATTACGCTTAGGAATAATACATATCTCCGATACATATTCTTTCTTTTAAATTCTTTGTACCTTTGTCATCTCTTTCATCTTCACTTGACACTTTTCTTTTCATGAATTCTACATTACTTTTACTTTTCTCCTAAAACTCACTGAGAAACAAATATTTATTGTAGTGTTTTAAAAAATGTATACCTGTTATATACGTCCAGGTTACTTCAGACTTTTAACTCAAAAAAGTCGAACTACAAGGTCCCTTTGATCCATCCTGTTTAAAGTTGAAACAAACAAACTGTTCACTTTCTGAATTCAAATCTGAGACAAAAATAGAATACGAAGTCATACTAAATCACATGTACTTCCGATATGCATGCTTTCTTCTGATTCCTTGTCTCGTCCTCACCTTATTCATCCTCATCTGAAAATTTTCTTCTCTAGTCTACTAGAATAAGTCACAACTTTTCCTCCAAAATCCAAAGCGACACATTTTTAATGCACATTTAGAAAAATGTATACGGATATCAATTTTCCAGATTATTTCATCTTTAAATTTACTTAATACAACGATGGGTTTTTTTAGGGGTTTGTTGTTTTGCGCAAAAACAAATCTCTTTAAAAAACGCCGAATGACTGTGTATTCGTTTATATCAATCCTTCCAAGTCAATATAAAAATTACTATATATAATAATACTTTATATACAATACTTATGCATATTTGTAGATTTTAAAAAAACATAACCATGAAAAACTTACTAGTTGTCGATAAACTGCTTGAACCTTTTCGCAGAATGTGTTTGCCCTGACATGTATTTTGTTAGGTAAAGTGTATAAATTTGTCCCAAGTGCTGTATTTTTTTCTCTACCGACACAGCTGTGGTCTCTCTGCAATTGGCGTGGATGATAAATTTTTATTTTAGGGGAAATTCTCTCATCCTTGTCCCATTGTTAAAATGGACGCGATTGTTTATATTATTGTTATAGTATGTTCTTGTTATACAATATTTTCCTGTTTTAAAGATGTAAAGATTGTTTCAACAAACAAATATTCATTATTTACATATCTATTTTTCCTATATCTATTTATAGCTGAAATGAAAAAAATATTTTTATCTTAAATTCAACATCAAGAACATTAATTTTAATGCTCTTGAGAAATTTGCAAACCTCCGACATCCTTATGTTGTCCAAATTCTTATTTTTGTGATTTTCTCACCATTCCTCATTTGAAACTCATCTGCTCTTAGCTTCTAGATTACATCATAATTGATCTTCTATAATTCACAGGTACTTTTAAAGTATGTACATCTTACGTGTATTCTTTCTTTTAAATTCTTTGTACCTTTGTCATCTCTTTCATCATACTTTACACTTTTCTTTTCATTACTTTTACATTACTTTTCTCCTAAAATTCACTGGGAAACATATATTTATTACATCTATTAAGAAAATGTATACCTGTGATACACGACCAAGTTACTTCAGACTTTTAACACGAAAAAGTCGAGATAGAACGTGCCTTTAATCCATCTATTTTAAGTTGTAGACCAGAAACAAACAAATTCTTCATTTTCTGAATTCAAATCTAAGAAGAAATACAATATAATTCATACGAATCATACATACTTTCGATATGCATGCATTCTTCTGATTCCTTGTTTCGTTTTCACCTTCTTCATCCTCATCCAAAACTCTTCTTCTCTTGAGTACCAGAA
This sequence comes from Maratus speciosus, assembly GCA_963932465.1. Taxonomy (NCBI): domain Eukaryota; kingdom Metazoa; phylum Arthropoda; class Arachnida; order Araneae; family Salticidae; genus Maratus; species Maratus speciosus. The sequence continues at coordinate 338,301,755 of OZ010789.1, forward strand.
TAAGTAACAACTTTTTACCCGACTGAAAAGAAGGGTCATGTTTTTCACGCGTATCTATGTATGTGGGTTTCTTCATATCCTCGAAACATCCCAACGGCTGGATGGATTTTAATGAATGAGGTCTCTATCAATTCGTCTTAACGGCCCGATGGTTATAGGCTAGGTTTTGTTTTTATAAATTTAAAATGGCGACCATAAAATACAAAATGGCGGTAGAGACGGAAAAAAAATTTTACGCACCCTATTGAGTGGTATACCATTCGATAGGTCTTTCAAAAGGAAGACGATGTTTCATTGACTATTTTATACAGTCAGAAGCTCCGTTAAAATATTATACAACCTGGAAGTTGTGTATGTAGGATCTCTAGCTTTACTGCAACTCTAACCATCATAGACATCTATAGACCTCATCAAAACAGTGTTAAACAAATAGGAAAACAGATCAAAACAGATAGGAACTAACAATTAAACACAACTTAAACGTCATCAATACAAGTAAATAAAAAAAAATAGGTAAGTAACATAAACAAGTAATATAAAAAAATATTTTAAGTCAATTCCTACTTAGGTCAATAAGAGAATTTTTTTTTCTCCCATTTTTCTTTTCTCTTGAGTGACGCTTAAAATGCCTTGATCAAGAAGAGGGTTCTCTCGATTATTGAAAATTAATTAATTTATTTAATTAATGAATTAATATTTGAAAAAAAAACTGGATTAACGTCAAGTGTCATCCCTTACAAGTTTAAAAAAATTTATTTGAGCTTGATTGGATGAATAATAAGTATTTTGATTGAAAATTTGAACAATATATATGTAGAAAGAGTGTGAGTTAATAGTAGGAATTGAAAAAAAATAGTTTCACATTGATGAGAAATAATTAATTTCTTCGCTTTTTAAGCAGTCGGGATTTTTGATTTTTTAAATTTAATTGTTTTTTTTTCCAAAATCAACTGGGACACATTTTTAATGCATCTTTACAATAATGTATACGGGTACATTTCATGTGTACGGGTTTATTTCAATCTTCGAGATTATTTCTTCATTTAACTCCTCATTTGGCGAGCGTCCTTTCTTCGCTTATATATCTTACATATATGGGACATTCTCACAATCTTTTGACTTTCATGTCCCTGAATAATAATTTTTATTTAATACACTTTTTTGTTTTTTTTATTTCATATACTGGGGAACATCCCATTGCATGATTGCATAACAATATTAACGAGATAAATAAGTTTTGGACGATGTTGGGGCTCCAAATATCAGGAAAACTCATCTACCGTCCCGTGTTTCTGATGCTGATTTTTACGTTTGGAGCTGTCTGTATAAAATTGTTTCAATAAAAATAATTCGATGTAATTTTTTTCTGAAACTGGAACTATTGTTTTATATAAATATATAGCTAAAAATTAACCTGCACACATTTTTAGGGTTTTTATCATTTTTTAAACTTTGTCCCTGAGTTTTAGATTCCTTACCATCTCTCTTCTAAAATGATACAGAAAATCATTTCAGATGCAGCCACAGAATTTTTTTCAAGTTTTTTCTCATGCAGAAGTATGCTAGAGAAATAATGTCTAAAATTCTTTGGCAAGAAATTTACTGTAGAATTTAAATCAGCATTCAAATATCATTTTCAAGCATCGTGGCTTTATTGGTAGTCTCACCGTCCCCAAGGTTTATTCCTGCACTTTTCGAGGTAAATTAAAAAATAAAATTTAATTTAATCCAATGTTAACAACTGTTTCTAAAAATTATTGAACATTGTGGCTATCACTTAGTCTTAGCATAGTTTTCCTAAAAATAGTTGGTAATTTTCCTTACTGTTCCATCCTTACCGCCCCTTTTTTCCAATACCATCCCCCTTTTTTACCTTACCGTCCCTACTTTAACACCCCTTTAAGACAATGTTGTACAAAAATTCTATATTAAAAGTATTACATTGTTATTATTTCTTATTTTAATGTCCTGTGGGTACGATGCAAATTCATTATAAGTAAAAATTTAGAAGAAAATAAAAAGTTATAGGGGTAAAACGGTAAGAAAATTTAAACTCGCAAGTTTAACTTAAACCTCAGTTAAAAAAAAAAAATTTCGCAGCTGACCATTTTTTCTTTATTTTGAATCATTAAGGCATTCGTCTATCAGATTAAAATGTTATTTTAGCAAGTTAAATTTCGCCAGATTTTTTTTCCCAAAAGTCAAAAGATTGTGAGAATGCCCCATGTACTGAATAGGTGTCTGATAAATGTGCATTAATAGGCTATTATTACATAATCAGATACACAAAATACAAAATTAGCACGAAATAATCTCCTAAGATACTACTAAACATACTCCAACAAAAATATCCCTTATTACAATTTTCTTTTTCGCAAAACAAAGTCACTTAAAAAAAAAAAAAAAACGGCTGGTTATCCGTTTATAATAAATGTTCCAGTTAATATAAAATATTCTGCATATAATAGTACTTTATATACAATAAATATCCATGTTTATAGAGTTGACTAAATTATAATCACGAAACACTTTCCAGTTGTCGATAGATTGCTTAAAGATTAACAAAGAAAGTGTTTGCCCTGATATGTACTCTGTCAAGTAAAGTGTATAAATTGTCCCAGGAGCTCTATATTTTTCCTACCTTCTCAACTATCGCCCACTATGCAACTGACATGAATCATAAAATTTCACTTCGAGAAATAACTTGTCTTATTTTGCTTTCATTGTTAAAATAGATGCTTTTGTTTAAATCTTTGTTATAACCTGTTATTGTTATACACGTTTTGCCTCTCGTAATGATGTAACATTGTTTACACAAACAAATATTCATTGATGACATATCTATTGTTCATATATCCATTTATAACTGAAATGAATTAATTTTTACTGCAAATTCAACATCAAGAATATTCATTTTACTACTCTTTAAAATTTTACAAACCTCTGATATCCATGTCTTGTCTTAATTCTTCTTTTTGTGTATACCTCCGTCATCCTGATACATATTTTATACACCCGATACATCGAACATTCACAGGGATAAATATTTTCATTGTACATTTAAAAAAAAAAAATGTATACCTGTAATAAACTTCTAGAAAACTTCATTACTTTCAATATTTAAATAGAAGAACACATCTTTGATATTATCATTTTGAATATTTGTATGCCTAAAACAAAGAAATGTTTAACATTATAAATTCAAACTGAATAAAAAATTAGTTTATTACTTTTAGGAGACATGCATACCTCAAATATGCATGGTTTCTTTTAATTTCTTTAATTCGTTATCATCTTCTTCATGCTTACTTGAAACTGTCCTTCCTAAGGCTTCTAGGTAATACAGTTTCTTCTAAAATTCACAGGGATGCATATTTTTATTGCATGTTTTAAAAATAAATATTTATACCTGTGATAAATGTTCAGCTTACGTCATCTTTTTCCTTCAAAAAGTCAAATTGGAATGTCTCTTTGATCTTTCATAAATTTTAAGACCTGAAACAAATAAATCATTGAAGTTTTGAATTTAAATCTATGAAAAAAAGACATAATTTTACCTTTTGGAATAAACATACCTCCGACATGCATGCTTTCTTTTCAATTCTCAGTTCCTTTTTCATCCCTTTCATCCTCAATTAAATACGTTTCCCCTCACGGCTTCTAGATTGCTTAATAATATCCCACAGGGATACACATTTTTATTCAATCTTTTTAAAAAATAGGTATACCTGTGATATACTTCCAGATTATTTCATCATTTTCTTTTAACAGGTTGAACGGTATCAACTCTTCTTATCAATTCTTCTGTCAACTTTTTTAAACATTTGTAGAACTGAAACAAAACAATTTTATTTCGTAAATTGAATTCGAAGATAAAAAATAGTGTATTACTCTTAGGAATCATACATACCTCTGATATACATGCTTTCTTGTTATACTTTGTTTCATAGTCAGCCCCTTCATCATCACCTGCGCTATTCATCTATTGAGTACCAGAATCAATCATAATTTGTCTTCTAAAATTAGCAGATATATGTATGTTTATGTCATCCTTTATATATATATATATATATATATATATATATTTGTGATATTTTTTCAAATTACTTCATCAATTTCCTTCAAAAAGTCTAACTGGAGCATCGCTTTAATCTATCTTATTTCAAGTTGTAGAACTGAAACAAACAAATAGTTCACTTTCTAAATTCGAATATAGGAAAAAAATAGAATATAATTTATAGAAATCGTACATACTTCCGATTCCGATATAAATGGTTTCTTCTGATTCCTTGATTCGTGCTCATCTTCTTCATCCTCATCTGAAACTTTTCTTCTCTTTATTACTGAAATAAACAAAAGATGGTACATATATAACTGTGTTAAATTTCCATATTACTTCATTATTTTCCTTCAAAAAGTTGAACTGGAATATCCCTTGATCTATCATCTTTAAGGGCACCGGGTAAGCTCTATCTCGGCCATGTTAAAATACACCAACTTTATGTACCTTTTTCTCAGAAATGGTGAAAAATAGAGGTCTAGATTTTTTAGAGTTGTTTGAATAACATACTTTACGTATTTTATCAGACCCTTTTCTTTCTAAGTGAAACTGAAAATTAATTATTAATTATTTATTGAAAGACATTTTTAAATTAGTATTTTTGGTAAAATTTCACTGCCTAAAATAAATAATTCTCAACAAATCATTAAATTTCTGTTTTAAAGTATGCACTATAACATAATATAAGTATTTAGAAAAATCTGAGTTCTTAAGTTTAATAGATATTGAAAAAAAAGGGGCACAAACTTAAAAAATCGAAGTTTTGAGAAAAAGTCAATTAAAGCTGTGAGACAGTGTTGCCAATGAACTACTTTTTTAAATTCTGATTTCTTGATTGGCACCACTTTGTTTAAATAGTAAAATTCGCCTTATTTAATAACATATTAATTAAGGTGAAAACAATGGGAATTTCATTACTTCAGAAAAGTAGTGCCAATCAAGAAATCTGAATTTTTTTTTAAAGTAGCCCACTGCTGTGAAGTGCTCTTAGAAAAAATGTAAAAATCTAACACTCTTCTTTTATATATAAATATGTGTAATGCATCGTTTAAAAGATAAAAGTTTAAACTATGTAATGATATAAAAAAGTTAAAATCGATTTTTTGGTTGAATTTCGCTTACCCGGTCCCCTTAAAGTTGTAGAATTGAAACAAACAAATAGATTACTTTATGAATTCTAATCTAAGAAAATAAACGATCAAGTGCCAGTATTATTCGCGCTCAGACGGTTCCGTACAATCAATATATGAATTATTAACTGCATTATTAAAATAAAACGTTGCTAAAAGAACAATAAGACTTTTAAAAAACTATACACCGTAGGATTGGGTGTAGCGGTATATACTAGAAAAGTATGAATGGGTATGCCATAAAAGTTCAAAGAGATATGAAGCCTAAATAATATCAAATATTGCTATTCTATATAACTCTTTTTTAAATCTTATCCTAATCTGTTTAAGATGAACTGAATTCGTTACTGACAATAAGAGTGTTGCATATTAAAACCTCATTTGGCATTTCTTAAAACTAAATTCAGCGTAGTAATAATCTTTTCTTTTTACAGTGTAACTAAAATAAAATCCTTGTTCAAAGTTTAAATTGTGTTAAATGTGCTTCGAAAGGAGGTCACAAAGTTGCAACGCCGCCTTGGTCCGTGCCGCGTTTTTCCAGATAGGTTTTTAATTAACTTTTAAACACACGGAGGCGTATTGAGAGATTCCATTCAATGCAAACTAGTCGCGAATCCCATAGTATTTATGTGATTAATTCTAATTAAATTAGTCTGTTTTTAACAATTTGACATTTATTGCTTTTATACTGCTACTGGGCATTGCATTAAACATATATATCATTAAAAGTTATTATCTAGGCTTTAAAAACCGATGGTACATAGCGTACGCCGCCCCTGTCATTATGCATGTGCAAACCGTCCGTGTCTTTAAGGATTAGTATCTCGGCTAATTACCGACGATTTTTTTCGAAAATCATTATCAATGATGATTTTATACTTCTACTATAACCTCCAGTGCTTGTAGGTACCTCCATCACTCCTCAGTACCTTTTCTGAATGCCCGCAAATCAAAATTTGTGTGTAACAGAAAAATGCGCTTTTCTCAAAATCTATGTGACCTAGGGTAATCGCTATAGTTTTCCTGCAAGGTTTAAATTAACGTCTACTACCGCTAATTTTTTTATAATTTTAGTTTCAGTAGATTCGGAGATAGAGGGGGAGAACATATGTTTTCACTACATTTTCATAGATATGTTTGAAAATGTAGTACCTAAACTTACAAGAAACGTATTTTTGATTTCAGCGTTACGAAAGCTTTTACACGATACCCCACACAATATACAAAGAAAATGTTTTTTTTTTTTTTTTTTTTTTTTTTTTAAGTAACTTAATTAGTCCCTCTGCATTTTTCCTAAATATATTTGTGAATGTTTAATAATATGTAAATATGTGGATCAATGGTCTTTATTACTTCCCCCAATTTGAACTTTCTATGTTCCATAGTTTACGAGTAGAATGGCTGTGACAGACAGACACAGGAATGATCTTATAATGGCTCCGTTTTTACTTTTTAAGTACGGAACCCTAAAAATAGAGTAGAACACATAGAAATCACACATACTTCCGATATACATCATTTCTTCTTATTCCTTGCTTTGTGATCATCTTCTTCATCCTCATCTGAAACTTTACTTCTCTGGACTATCAGAACAAGTCAGTACTTTTCTTCCAAAATGAACAGGGACACATTTTTAACGCGTCTTTAGAAAAATGTGCCGTATATCAATCTTCCAGATAATTTCATCATTTAACTTCTCATTTAATGAGGGAAAAACTTTTTTGACTTATCTTTCTAATTATGCGTACGCCTGAAAGAAAAAAAGTATATTTTTAAAAATAAATTGAAAGAGAAAATAACTGAAATTCAGGGCTTGAATTAATAATTTAGCAATTCCATTATTTAGCATACAGTAATAATTCAAATTTTTGTAAATAAGTACTGAATAGGTGGCTGATAAATCTGCATTAATAGTCTAATATTACATTATCGTTAACACAGAGGACAAGATGTGTAGGAACTGATATCCTAAGATGCTGTTAAATGTGTACCACAAAAACAAAAATCTTATTACAACAATGTACTTTTTTTTTGCACAAAAAATATCTCTTCTAAAAAACGCTCAATTTCTGTGTAGCCGTTAATATCAAAGTTTCCCATCAAAATAAAATATACTAAATATAATAGTACTTTATATATAGTACTTATTTATATAAAGTTAACTAAAATTAATGACGAAACACCAGTTGTCGATAAATTGCTTGAAACTCACCTGAGAAACCCCTTGACAAACTTGAAATTTCCCCAGCTCAATTCCTTGTCAAGTAAAGTGTATAAATGTGTCCCAGGAGCTGTATATTTTTCGTGCCTACTAAACAGTCTTTTTTGTCTAAAACTGGCGTCTATGATAAAATTTCATTTTCAGGAAGAGCTTATTTCATTCTTGTTCCATTGTTATAGACGGGATTGTTTATATTATTGTTGTATACTATTATTGTTATACACATTTATGTTTTATGCAAGTGTAGACACTGTTTAAACAAACAAATATTCATTGCTGATATATCTATTGTTCCTATATTCTTTTGTAACAGAAATGAATAAATATTTTTTAATTATAAATTCAACATTTTTTTCATATACTTTTTTTCTGTTGTCAACATATTTATTTCTCAACTAATATACAGTGTTCAACGATGAATGACTGTATCATTGTACAGGATTTTTTGTCCGCATCTAACATCACGCTCATACTGAATTTAACTAATATGTAGCGTACAATTATGAATGAAGTATCATTGGATAGAATTTTTTCGATACAGATGTCATATTCGCCCATATTGGCGCGATTTTTTTCGGTTGCCAATTTGGCGAAAACATCAACAGCATAAACAACATAATCCGGGTTACCACATCAATCAAAATAACGACACTTTGGCGCAAGTTAAGTACCTGTTGCCTATATGATATTGGCGACAGAAAAAAATCGCGCCAATATGGGGCGAATATGACATCTGTACCATTTTTCTCCCACATCTGACATTGTATACTTAATTTTCTTTATACTTTTAAGTTAAGTATCACCATACATATTGCATCTAATGTTAATTTTCCTTTCTCTTCACATTCGAAACGCACACTGATCAATGGGGATTACTTCATTATTTTCCTACTAAAACTCGACTGGCAAATTAATTTATAATCACGAAACACGTACCAGTTGTGGATAAATTGCGTGTGGCTACCCAGAGAAAGTATTTGTACTGAACAATTCGTTGCCAAATGCATTCCTGGATCTATATATTTTTCCTACATACTCGCCTGGAATCTTCTCTGGAAATGACGTGGAAGAGAAAATTTCCCTTCTGGATAAAACTTGTCTGATCCTTGTTTCATTGTTATAATAGAGGCGTTTATATTATTTGTAAGTACTGTTATTTTTTTATACATTTTGATTGCTATAAAAATTGATACATTGTTGCAACGAACAAATAATCATTGTTGACATATCCATTGTTTAACTTTACATTTATACATAAGATAAACAAATAGTTTTTAATTATACATTTAACCCCAAAAATAATTAGTTTATTACTTCTAAGAAAATTACATACCACCGATATTCCTGCATTCTCCTGATTCTTCTTTACGTAGCCATCTCCTTGATCTCACTTGAAACTTTTCTTTCTTTGGCTTCAAGATTAGTTCATATTTTTTTCCAAAATTTACAGAGTTACATAGGGATCCTTAAAAAATAATAATACCTGTAATGACCCTTACTTTATCATTTTCTTTCAATAAGTCGAAGGGGAAAATATCATTGATCAATCTTTTTATACATTTATAGGTATGAAACAAACAAACATTTTAGATTATAAATTCAAACCCAAATAAAAATTGGTTTATTTTTCTTAGGAATCATATGTACCTCCGATATACATGTTTTTTCTCTGAATCTTTGTTTCGTGGCTATCTTCTTCTTACTCATCTAAAACTTTTCTTCTCTTGACTACCAGAATAAAGCACAACTTTTCTTCCAAAATTAACAGAGAAACATTTTCGACGTATCTTTAACCAAAAACGTATACCTGTAGTAATCTTCCAGATTATTTCATCTTTTTTACAATTAATAGAAAAAAGACCAGAAGAATATCGCAGAATATGCTTAGAATACGCTTAATGCATGGTGTTGCCATTTAGCAACCATTTAAAAAATTCCAAAATGCGGAAAAATATAAGAGTGATCTTTTTTTAGTATTTTTCCTTTAATGTATGCCCATTAAGGAATCAAATATATTTTTTTAAAGGAAAAATAAAAAATCATGCACTAGAGGATTAAATTTTAACCATGGCATTATGGTTAGCGCGCTTCGAAAGGAGGTCGCAAAGTTGCAACGCCGCCATGGTCCGTGCCTCGTTTTTCCAGATATGTTTTTAATTAACTTTTAAAGCGGGGATCGTATTGGGAAATCCACTCAATGCAAACTAGTCGCGAATCCCATACTATTTATGTGATTAATTCTAGTTAAATTAGTTTTTTTTTTTTTCTTACAATTTGACGTTTTTTGCTTTTATACTGCTACTGGATACTGTATTACACGAATGTATCATTAAAAGTTGTTATCTAGGTTTTAAAAGCCAATGGTACATAGAGTATGCCGTCCCTATGTCATTATGTAGTCCAAACCGTCCGTGTCTTTAAGGGTTAATATCTCGGCTAATTACCGACGAATTCTTTCAAAAATCATTATCAACAATGCTTTTATACTTCGGGTAGGTACCTCCAGCGCTCCTCAACACCTTTGCTGAATGGCCTCAAATCGAAATTTGTGTGTATTGGAAAAATATGCTTTTGTCAAAAACTGTGTGACCTTGGGTAATCGCTATAATTTTCCTGCTAGATTTATGTTAGCGTCTACTACCTCTAATTTTTTTTTATAATTTTAGTTTCAGTGGATTCGGAAATAGATGGAGGGGGGGACATACTTTTGGACTACATTTTCGACGATGTCTCGGAAAATATAATACCTAAAATTAAAAGAAATGTATTTTTGAGTTCAGCGTTACGAACGCTTTCACACGATACCCCACACGATATACAAAGAAAAGATTTTTTTTCAAGTAACTTAATTAGTTCCTCTACATTTTTCCTAAAAATATTTGTAAATGTTTAATAATCTGTAAATATGTGTGTCTGTAGTTTTTATTGCTTGCCCAATTTGAACTTTCCAACGTTCCATAGTTCACGAGTAAAATGGCTGTGACAATCAGACAGATACAGGAGTGATCTTATAATGATACCGTTTTTACTTTTTAAGTACGGCACCCTAAAAAAGGATTAAATTGGTATTAAAAAAAATTGGAATTATAGAAAGAAATTGAGAGTGCCGTTAAAGATAACAACAAAAAAAAGTTTTTGATTGACAATATAAGTGTTCAATTTTTAAGATATATATATATAGATAGATAGATAGATATATTAATGGTAAAAAAGACAAAAGTAGTGGTGGTGTGTGTGTCCAGTACTCCCAGAACCCACAAATTCTTAATATGTCTCTGGGAGTGCGTTTAAAATTTAACTAAATTTTTACATACTATATGGTGTGTATAAATTCTACAGATCATGTACAGGGCTACACAAAAAGAATTATAAGCATTACTGAGTATGACTGTGAATTTCTTATAGGTGCTTTTTAAATGAAATATGCATTTTCAAGTTGAACAATATTTAGTATACTAAGAGTCGTTTGTAGTATACAAAAATAAAATCATATACAGGGCTGCTCGAATAATTGAATGCATGGCCATCTATGGATAGTAATTTTTGGAAGTGTAATTGCAGTAGTTTTAAGCAAGTTTTGCCTCGATTAAATTTTATTTCAAATTTGTATCTTAACTAAATATGTGGTCTACATAAAAAAAAACTGTTAGTAAAATACAGGACTGTGCAAAAGAATTCAAGTAAGTTTCTGTGCATCGGTAGAAATTGCTAAAGTTGAGTTTCAATTGTGCTATATATTTCCAAATTGAAATATATTTTAGCAACACTATGTAGAAAATATACAATTCTGTTGATCATATACAGGGCTGGACAAAAGAATTCGAGTACTTGCTGAAATCTGGTTTTCAAAAGTGATACATATTTTCAAAAATGTTAACTAAAGTTTTTTTTTTCTGTTGGTGTTAAAGGTTGTTATTTCTGGAAGTATGGATCAATTCAATATCTATGCTTGATGCATAATTTTTCTTTCTTGTTTTTATTGGAAACTCTTAATAGATGTTTTACATTTAACGTATTTTTCAAATTGCTTACTAACAGTACCGAAAATCATTTTGCTTTGAAAAATATCAAGTATGTATTTAAATAAAGTTTGGAAATGTTTCAAACGCGATTTTTTCATATAAGCAGCATGCTAAAAGTTTACAGTAGAAGAAAAGAAATCATCAAAGATATCGCTACTTACAGCATCCTTGTTAACTCTGATATCAGCCTTGAAAATTATTTTTAAAACCATAAAATATCAGCAAATTGAGATACAATTTTCAAACCAATTAATTTTGAAAGTATAATATTTTTTTCATATTCGGCGGTGTAAAAAGTAAAATTGCACGATGTTTGTAAGTTAAAAATTTAAGTTTAAAACTCAATTAATTTTTCATATCGATATTAATCACGGGCATATTTTTGCTTTATAATAAGATTTATTTTAATGAGTTCTACAACTCCTTAATCTCGTAAGTTTTGTAATACTCTATATCTGTATGTGTAGGTATGTATAAAAGTAAATAAATCAGCAAGCAAGCGAATAAATAAATAATTACAAAGACCTACCTAAACTTTAATTAAATAGTTAAGTTTATAATTGTATTCCGAGTTTAAGTTTAAGCCCCGAGTTACTGTTGTCAAAACCAAATCAGATTCGATAAAAGTTTTAAAAAAACGGAAATGTCCCTGAAATAAATTAAAGGTTGAGATAAGTACAGTTTAAATACATTTAAAAAAATACACTTTTAATTCAGATTTAACTTATGTGTGTGTATTAAACAAATGAAAAATAGCAACGATTATTTTTTAAATCATACGAAGACATTTACTGGGTGAAAGTATCTTATATATTAGAAAAAGTCAAACCTTAATTAATTTATACCCTTATATGACTTAAAAAAACTTTTTTATTTCCTTAAGCAATTTTATTATTTTCCTTCAGCAATTTTATTCATTAATTATATCACCATACTTACTTTATTAGCGTCATAAAATTTCTTTTATCTCTTTCTGTCGGTAGCATTTTAATTGGATTTCATTAAAATAAAAGTTGAAAATCTTAGAATTCATTAGAATGACACTAAACATTTATAATAAAAAATTTCTTATTTACCCAAGTTTATTTAATGCAAGTTCTTCGAAATTATGGCTAATTTTATTTCTAAAATATTAAAAATTTAAGTGCTCTACTGAAAATAAAACCTTTAATGATTTTTCCTTGAACTCAGAACTTCTGCTTTAAATTTAAAATTATTCATCCACGGACTTAAAAGAGCCAAAATAATGGCTGAAATATATAAACAGTACTGAAGTATAAGAATATTTTGTGAGTTAACAGAAGCAGGCTCATTTTTAATTGTATTAATTTCTTAACTAGTCATAAATTTCTCAATATGAATGGTTTCTCTCTATTCTTAAAAAAAAAATAACTAACGCTGCCACAACCGCCGGTTTTGAATTTTTTGTGACCGGAGGTCTTTCTTCGTTAATATTAAGAAAAATATTGCATACAAAAATGTGAAAATCGGTGGTATTATAGAGAAATGTTTGATAAACACGCTGATGCAGACAGTTTTCAAATCGGTTGGTTGGTTGGTTGTGTTTATGACGGCCAATTATCAACACGAGGGATATAGGCCCTAATGGGGGGAGTGCCCTTCGTGGGGGTCTTTCTAAGGGAACCTAAACCGTATTAACGCTTGGAAAACCAAGGTTCGAAGAAAACCACGAAAACTCCGAACGATTAGGCCGACGGGCGCGGTTGGGATCGAACCCAGCACCTCCCGTCTACCAGCTTCGAGAGCAGAACCTCTCGGCCACTGGTGGGGCCACGTTTTCAAATCGAAGAATTATTAAAAGAGAAATTTAATGTTAAAGTTAGCCAAAATCGATTCATTAAAAAAGTTTTATAGGAGCAAAAACTATACATACGAATTTAATCATTTTTAGATCATTTATACATTATAAGTTCCCGGTGTGCAGAATGCTTTTATTTTTTAAATTCAACTCATTTTTTAAGCTTTTATTTCTATTTTAAATTCAAATTTTCAGCATTTTGAGAGATATTTTTTACAGCTTTTAGAAAAAGGTATTATTTTATATTGTTGCCAAATTTAAAAACAGCGCAAAGAATAATGTTTCCATCAAATTACAAATTTATTTACACGTGACTATTATAAACAGAAAAAACTTTCAAATGAGAAGTAAATGATTACGTATTAAAAGCAGGAATTAAAAATTGATAATTACATTATTAATCAAAATTGCCAAACCTTAATATTGCTAAACAGTTTAAATTTAAAAATATACTTGCACGAGACATTTATTTCATATTTTGATATAATCTTTTGAAACTAATCTCTATATACCAGGTGTCCTAAAAAGGACTGACTGATTTTAAAATTCAATAACTTGCAAACGGTGACAGATATTTAAAAAATTCTTTCAGGAGGGTTATGCATGAGGTCAAAAGTTTTTTTACAGTGATTTTCGATTTTAGTTCGAATTACAAACAATAGATGGCGCTGTAAGCAATAAGCGCTAAATACAGGCTCGACGATTTTTTGGCCTTTCTCTTCTTCCATGCGGAAAAAAGAGATTAAAATGCATTGAGTGGGTCCCGAAGTACCGAAAATCGAGCCTGAATTTAGCGTCTATTGATCGCAGCGCCATCTAGTGTTTGTAATACGAACTAAAATCGAAAATCACTGTAAAAAAAACTTTTGACCTCATGCATAACCCTCCTGCAAGAATTTTTTAAATATCTGTCACCGTTTGCAAGTTATTGAATTTTAAAATCAGTCAGTCCTTTTTAGGACACCCGGTATATATTGCGCTATCCTACCAATTAAACGGATCTCGTTGGTTATTGAGCAGCATTTAATGCAATTCCATACCTACAAGGGGGGTTACCATAGGGGGACCCTGTTATGTCGCCAAATGCCATCAAGGTTGTCGCCAACTTGGCGATATACTGCCAAATTAGGCGACCAAAATTAGTCGCCAAAAGTGACGCCAACTTGGCGATATCTCTAATACTTCGCAAAATTCCCATAGATTTCCATTGTAAACCAATAGGGTTTATTTGCTCAGAGAAAATCAACATATTGCCATTGAGATATTTTGAACCAATACAGATGTTATTAAAGCGACTACAAGATTCGCATTGCTCTTGTGTTGAGAATTCTACGACAACGCAAATAATATTTCCCTTCTAACAACAAAAGTATATTCACGTGAATGTTAAAGAGGGAAAGAGTGGAAATTACGCCAGATTTAAAAGGATACATTTAAGCCATACATTTTAAAGCCGATCAGACTAGCCAGCTTTTAGAGTTTGCGGTGTCTGAACGGGGGTTGGCGAGCGTAGCTCATAGGGGGCAAAGTCCCCTAGTTATATTAAAAATAATAAACTTTAAAATATATATATTTCAATTCAAACATTTTAATCCGTTAACTGAAAACGGTATAATTTATTTAACTTTTTTATATCAGTTTCAATGCATTTGAAATAGCGTAATGTCATTAAAATACCCTGCAGATGATTTTCCCCCGTATACCATAATGTAATGGAATACTTTTGAGTGCCCTTGTAAATGAGCGATTAATCCTAAATACTTCATATACAATACCAAACATGCTATGGCGGCCCTAAATAACCTTTATCAAATTCATGAAAATCCGAGTATATTTACGGGAGTTAGAGATTGGACAGACGGACAGACAAACCGAAAGCATAAACACTTTTCAACTTTGGAAAGTGTTAAAAAATGTATAGTAATTATTTTAAAGGTCGCATAACCTTCACTCCATATTATCCATTCTTTATTTAGGATAATAATTAGGCTGACCATAATTATGGCACGAGTACCTTTTAATTATTATGTAGTTATAATACACAGTTTGTAATTTCAAATTGTAAAAAAGACAAATGTTTCTTAATCTACGGAAAATATTATGTAACCAATAACGAAAATATATAATGACCTCTTGCGAGTTACTTCTGATTCTTAAAAGCATGTTCTTCATCTATAAAAGTTTACGTCTTGATTACGTCTTGATTACGTCGCCTTCAAAACAATGAAACAAGAAAGAAAAAATTATGTGTCAAGCATAGATTATGAAACACTTTCCAACATATTCAGAATAATGTAACAAAATTGCACCTTTTAAAAAATTAAAATATTACGTCTAATTCAAACATATGGAAGCACATAGCACATTTCAAAACCAAATTTCAGCTGTTCCCATCCACAATCGGAAAATTATCCGAATTTTTTCAGCAGCCCTGTTTATGATATATACATTTGAATCTATTAACTACATGCATGCCAAAATTTAGTTCAATTAAGAGATACATATACTTCAGTTGAAAATTTACCTTCAACAATTTCCTCTTACAAGGAGAATGGTACGTGAATACTTTTGTGCTACCTGTATTTGAGGTATAGAATTTATATATAACGTATAACATTCAAAAAATTAATTGCATTTAAAAGCGCATACCGAATTTTAAACCGTACACTGCAGCAATTATTACTCAAAGACAGTACTGCACTGTAACCGATTTCTTTTGTGTGTCCCTGTAAATGAATATAAAAATGCTATAAATGCCCTGTTCTAATGTGATCGTAGTGAAATTCAGTGGTTTATATCAGTTTCAATGCATTTGAAATAGCGTAATGTCATTAAAATACTCTGCAAATGAGTTTTCTCCGTATACCATAATGTAATGGAATACTTTTGAGTGCCCCTGGAAATGAACGATTAATCCAACATACTTCATATACAATACCAAACATGCTTGGGTGACCCTAAATAACCTTTATCAAATTCATGAAAATCCCAGTATATTTACGGGAGTTAGAGTGTGGACAGACCGACAGACAAACCGAATGCATGTTTTTCAACTTTGGAAAGTGTTAAAAAATGTATAGTAATTATTTTAAAGATCGCATATCCTTCACTCCATATTATCCATTCTTTATTTAGGACAATAATTAGGCTGATCATCATTATGGTACGAGTGCCTTTTAATTATTTTATAGTTATAATACACAGTTTGTAATTTCAAACTGTAAAAAATACAAATGTTTCTTAATCTACAGAAATATTATATAACCAATAACGAAAATATATAATGACCTCTTGTGAGTTACTTCTGATTCTAAAAAGCGTGTTCTTCATCTGTAAAAGCTCCAGAAACCAATATATTTTTGAGATTCTAAGAATCATTCACATAAACAAGGTTTCTTTTGCTACCGCTGATTTTCCGAAGTGTTTCCGAGTCGTTTTACTAGTGTATTAATGAGTTTCCTTAAACCAATACATCATCGGACTTTTGTAATTCGGCTATTAATTCTCAATTAAACATTTTCAGCACAATTAAAATAACCCGAATAAAAAAATTCTAACAATATTGAATTTAATATAATAAAAATAAATGAATGCGATAAAATTTTGATTTGAAAACAAGAGAAAATTTATATACCAACAAACATTTTTAATTTGCTATGTGCTTTAGAATGTAATAAAATGCTAAATATGCTTTTAGAAGCCTCGTAATCAGACTTTTTTATATTTTCTTGGTATTTTGTTTGATTGATTGATTTGTTTTGCTTGTTTTTGGCTTTTGTTGCTGTTCGTTTGTTTGTTTGATTGAGTGCCACTCAAAACCATTAAGCAGAATTAAAAAGGCTAATCTTTCATAATCGGGTTCATCTGATTCTAGAACTTTGTTCCATAATTCTATTGAATTTCTAAAATGTTAGAAAACTCAAATGCGTTAGCGATATCCATAGGAATATTTCTAACTTATAAAAAGAAAATTAACCTTCTCAAATACAAACAATAATGTAAAATAAGATTACATATTGTAGCATTGCAGAAGACAACAAGAATGTTATAACCGAGTTTGCAACCATAGTTATAAATTTCTGTAAATTTAATATGATATCTAATAAAATGTCAAAAGAGAAATTACCATTCAATTCATTTTACATACTAACGTTGACTGTATCTATAAACAAGCATTTGTCAATTTAAGGGAAGATTACCATTATATCGGCCCGAAAAGTGGGTCAACTACCAGATTTTTTTTCTTTAAATAGAAAAAAAAATGTAACACAAAAACTAATGGAGATATTGTCAGTTGCATATGGGCATGATGTACACACAGCGAAAAACACCGTGTAGTGCACAACTTGCCAAAGCCATCCTAACCAAGCAAATTCAAATTTTTCAGAAAACGTGCTGGATTTGGGAGAGGGGGGGGGGATGGGAGCATGAACCCTTTTTTTAGTGAAATTGAATTTGGTAAAATGGCAGTCATTTGAAAAAAAAAAGTGTAATTTTTTTCGCTATTTTATCTCTAACTTTAATGTCGCTTTAAACAAAATTACACATGAAAGGTTCGTGTCTCCATAAAGTAGATAATCTTTAATTTCCAAAAAAGGAAAAGTTGATTAGTTAACGTTGATTTAAACGCTGCTTTACACGACGCGCTGAAAAATGTCGTTTCAATGGAGTGGTGGGGAGGCGTTTAAGGTTTTACCAAAGAAAAAGAGTACATACTTGTTTAGTTAATTGTTATATTAGTCCGTAAGTCCTGGATTTATAATTACGTGGCAAAGAATTCAGAACGCATGCAGCTGTGTCCCGCCGGGTCCTGTATACCAGTTTTTCAACAGGTCCGCACTCGTTTCAATTGACTGTAACCTCTTAAATATTTCGAATTTCACCAAATCGTACAAGTTGCTTATTGTGTACACGGTATGAGGATTCGAAAATGTAAAAGACAAATGGGGTTTTTTTATGAATGACAATTTTCCCTTAATTTTTCCCAACAACAAACGAGAAAATTTTAATAATAAATTAACGAGATAAAGTTTTCAAAGGAAAACATGAGATAATTCATCTAATATCACGTATTCAGAATACAGTAAACTTTTAATTATTATCTTGAAAAACATTCGTTATCAGGAAATAAAACTTATCACTCGTTTAAATTCGTAGCTTTTTATGAATGCCAATTGTACTTTAATTTTCACAACAACAAACGAGAAAATTTAAATAATAAATAAACAAGATAAAATTTTCATCAAAAAACATGAAATAATTCATCTAATATCACCTATTCAGAATACAATAAACTTTTAATTGTTATATTAAAGAACATTCGTTAGCAGAAAATAAAACTTAGCACTCGCTTAAATTCGTAAAACTTACTATCGTAAATAAATTAAATTTGTTCAAATTTTGTTTGTTAGATTGATTTGTTTTGTTTGCTTGTTTCATTGATTTGATTTATTAGTTTTATTTGTGTAATTTATTTGATATTTCGTTTGATTGAAAATTACAAAATATAAATTTGTACTTGATATATCAACAACTAAAAATTCTACAATTTTAAAACACAAAATTTTCTTTATTTTAGCAATAGAAAATGCAGAAAACTCGAAAGCTTTCGAGATATTCTTTTGAATATTTTTAACTTGTAAAAATAAACAGGAGTCCTAAAATAAAAATAAGAATTAAAAATAAAAATGACATACTATGATGAAAAGAACCCCAAGTTTTCAATAATATTTACAAAATTCTGTAAATTTAATGCAATACCTCATAAAGTAACAAAATAGAAATTGTCATTTCATTCCTGATAGGCAGGCACTAACGGTGACTGTATCGGTTTTCTTGTTTGCTAATATATTGATTCAAAACAAAAAACAAGAATTACGAAAACCGGCATTATGAAAATAAAAGAATGGAATAGAATTTTTAACGGAAAATAACAGAATATGTATCTAAGATCGATTACTTTGAAGCATAGTAAAAATTTAAATTCGATGCTAAAAGAGATTCTTTCTTCTGAAAATAATAACTAAAATCTCGCTTAAAATCATAAAACTTGGTGTATATTTTAGTATAAAAAATACCTTAATAAGCTTTTAGAATACCTTGCAAATAGATGAAGTTATATTTTGTTCAGATGAGAAATATAATCTTGAAAAAAAGTATTTCCCGATTTTAAAAGTAATTTCCATTCGAAATGCTTTTGTATGGCAAAGATAGATGTATATATATTATATATAAGAATTATGATGAACACAACTTAGAATTTTAAATAAAATTTAGGATTTAAATTCAATTTCGATGAAGAGATTTAAAACAAAACATATTACATTTTGCAAAATAATTCTAAAATAGTAAAATAGCAATAAATTTCTATAAAGGTCTATATTTTATAAAAGGATGGCCTATTTTTTGTGTGTGTGTTGTTTTGTTTTGTTTCTGTCTCTTTATTTTTGTTGCTGGTTGTTTTTCTTTTCAGTGGCGTAGCTAAGGTGGGGGCAAGGGAGGCGGCCGCCCCGGGCGCCGAGGCCAAGGAGCGCCAAATTGAGAGAGATTTAAATTGTTTCACATATTTTGACAATAAATAAGAATTGTGGATTTTTTTTTTTTTGTGAGTGTCCGTGTATGAATGTTTTCTTTAGTAAGATATTTTGTTATATCGAAAAAGTGAAGAAAGAAAAAGTTTCTGTAAATGTTTCTAGGGATGGCTCAACACGCTTGGTACCTAAGATAATTATGTACCTGAATTGAGGCGCAAAAAAATTAAATAAGGGGCGCCAAATTAAGAGGAGATTTAAACTGAAATTATTTCACATATTTTGACAATAAATAAGAATTGTTGATTTTTGTGTGTGTGCGTGTCTGTATGTGAATGTTTTCTTTAGTAAGATATTTTGTTATATCTAAAACATGAAGAAAGAAAAAGCTTCTGTAAATGTTTCTAGAGATGGATCAACACACTTGGAACCTAAAATAATTATGTACCTGAATTGAGGCGCAAAAAGATTAAATCGGGGGGGGGGAGGGGGGGAATTGAGAGGGGGAATTATTTCACATATTTTGAGATTAAATAAGAATTATTGACTTTTTCTTTTGTGTGTGTGTCTGTGTGAATGTTTTGAAGAAATTCGGTGAAGGTTGGGGGGGGGGGGGGGTTGAAGAGATCCATAATTGTCAATCGCTGATGGAGGTTTCTAACTGTCTAGCCTCTAGTTTATAAATCAAAAGGTCTGTTTGCAACTTGGAGTGACATTTTTGGTATCAAAAGAACATTTTTCACTTATATACTAGTTCAAATTTATCTTTTTCAAAATGAATCTTCGGCAAGTGTCCCCGCTGTGTACGTCCCCGTATAGCAGCCCTTCTGCTGGAAAATCTAGAGAGAATCGTAAGATGAATTGAAAGAAAATAATTCCGCAGAAATCGGTCCCATGAAACCAGAGATAAAAATACCACCTGGTGGCTGAAGGTAGAACTAAAAACTGTAAGACAATCGAAAACCAAGTGGAATGAGCAAAACCCAGTTGAAATTGAGCCCATAGAACCCGAGATAAGAATGCGCCCCCTGCACTGGAAGACAGAGCTAAAAACTGCAAAAAAATCGTACACTAAGTTGAATGAATAAATTCCCGTTAAAATCTGGCCCATAGAGTCCCAGAAAAGAATGCTCTTAACTCATATCACGGGACTGTTGCTGCAGAACACACTAATAATCTTCGATTTAATTGGTGAAGTGCTTTTAAATTATGTTTTTAGCATTTGACAACGTTTAATAATTAAGTCGATTGTCCACATGTCATATAATCTCTGATCCATCGATTTTCGGAAAATAAATAGAGAGGTCGGTTGGAAAATGATCTCTTTTTAGTTTGGTTTTTAATAGATGTTCGACCTGTATAGTTCTTTCTCTGAGCTTTTGTACTGTCGCTGTCAGTTTTTTGAAAACATTAAGAAAAATTATCGACCGATTTTCAAAATTTTTACACACAGGTGTAAAATATTTTTCTACATGTGCTCTGAAAATTTCAAATCGATACTTTAGTTAGTTTTTCTTAATTTTCGCTGATTAGCGAAAATTCTTAATTTCTTCCATTTCAACTGTGGAATCTGGTTCAGATTAGCGCACGATTTTGACATTTTGTGAAAAAAAAAAACGCGTTTTTGATGAGTTGTTAATTAAGATTCTCGGCTAATTATAAAAAAAAAATCGAAATCTGAGTCTCGTGTACATCAGGACCTGCCTTGGACTACCCTCAAACAAATTTTTAGACTTGCACGTGCGGTAGATATTTCTAGCAATCTCTGTCACACAAACACACACATAGATTGGTTTTCACGCTGATTTTTGCTTTCTTCATTTCGTATGAATATTTTCGTGTAGTATGGGGGCTTCTATGAACCAATGCAAAATGGATTTAGCTGGGAAAACAAGTAAAGATATTATTTCTTCTTCATTTGAAATTTCATTTTTCCGTCGAATTCACATTGAGAAAAGCCGAATAATAAAATGTGGGCGACCTATCCTCAAATTTTCCCTTTTTAAACCGTATAAAAAACAAAGTAGGACTTTTCAGTCTTCCTAGTGCTACCATTAGAAATAGCTGTTTTCGTCGTTTTAAAAGTTAAATATATTTGTTATATACTTAAATAGGTATAGAAAACTATATATATAAATATATATATATATATATATATATCTACCTATGTAAGAAATAACTGGGAGATTAATAAGAGAAATGAATTTGACTCGGCAACCTCTTTGTGGACTGAACTCGTTTATATCGTCACTGCATCTTACAATCATGTCCACGAACTCGATCAGATGTCTCACGAGCCATTTTCGTTAATTTCGGGACCTACATGGTCGTAGGTTGTGCTGTCAAATGGGCAAATAATCTTTTTCGTGCGCGTTTTTGCTAAAATGTTGGCAATATTTTCCAGCAGGGTGCGAAGGTATAAATTTGGGAAGAACATTTAGTTTAATTTGTTAATTAGCTCTTGATTGACATGTGATCAAGAACCGCATTATTCTCGGGATCTGTGATTTACAAGGCTTTAACCACAAACAAAGGAGAATTGTCTAAACGTCAGCCTTTTCTATCTTAAGTTACTCTCTGAATTTAATGGTGAACGTAATAAATGTTATGCTGGGTATCAAAGTTACAAGGGGTAAAACAGATTTTAGAATATAAGATTTAAAGTTAGGAAAAGAACTTAAGGATTTTATTTTAAATTTTGAATTTTAAAAGGATTTTAATTCTTATCCTTTTGATCTATATATATATAGTAATGTATCTCTATAAATATCTGATCATTGTCATGCGACTGCGCTCGTATTTATAAATCAATTTGGATGTGATTGAGCATATGTTAGGGGTTTATTTAGATCTCGACCAAATTCGTTGAACATCTTGATCCGCCATCCTGTTTCTAAATAGCGATCCCTTAAAAATTTCGAACTAAATTAAAAGTATACGAACAATTATAATATATTTCTTGCATAATCGCTACGCTTTGATTGAAGCCTTCAAGAACATTTTTTGACTTCCCCTCTACCTTAAAAAATGGTACAGCAATTTGAAATTCTAGGGTGGCTGCCGTTTTGAAACAGGAGATTTTTTTCCATAATCGGGAGAATTTTAGTAGTTTTAGCGAATGTGTTTTTTTTTTTTTTTTAATTTATTTTCAATGTTGTTACTCTCATACTCTTAAAAGAAAAGTCATATCCGTGAATTCCCATACAAATTCAGTATTGACGAAAACTAGAAATATTCTATAATTGGGTTCCATGCATTTTAGTTTCGTGTGTTTGAGTAAAATTAGCTGAATCCTCAAAGACAAGGAAGAGTGTTCTAGCTGCCTTTTCCTCCCGGTACAAGCCAAAATGACTTTTTTTCCGTCTTGAGAAAAAAATAATGTGGTCATTTTTACTTTCTTCTATCTTTACAAGAAGAAAGTATTGGATTCATGAAAATTTTCGAATTCCGGTTTTCGACGGATTTACACGTTTTAGGGGTCAGAGATTCCAAAAAACATGTTTTTACAAAATGTCTGTCTGTGACTCTGTGAGTCTGTCTGTCTGTCTGTCTGTCTGTCTGTGTGTATGTGACACAAATTTTGTGGGCGCTCTATCTCAAGAACTAATGCACGGAATTTAATAAAAATTGATATTCAGTTAGTGCCTAATACAAATTGATGCTGATTAGTTTTTGGTGTAAATCGCTCAACAGGTGGCGCTGCAATGCTGCATTTTTCACGATTTTCGCAATAGCTCTATCTCAAGAACCAATGCACGGATTTTGATCAAACTTCAGATTTAGTTAGTCCTTGATATGAATTGATGATGATTACGTTTTGGTGTAAATCGCCCAACAGGTGGCGCTGTTATGATGAATTTTGCAGGATTTACACGATTTCCCCAATAGCTTAAGAACTAACGATATCTTAAGAACCCCGATATCTTAAGAACTAACGCACGGATTTTCATCAAACTTCAGATTAATTTAGTCCTTGATATGACTTGCTACTGATTAGGTGTTGGTGTAAATCGCCCAACAGGTGGTGCTTCTCTGCTGCCTTTTCCACGATTGCCTCAATAGCTCTATCAATAGAACTAATGGACCAATTTTCATCTAACTTCAGATTTAGTTGTATGTTGACATAAGTTGTTGTTAATTAGGTTTTGGTGTTAATCACCCAATAGGTGGCGCTGCTATGCAGAAATTTTCACGATTTTCGCTATTGCTCTATCTCAAAAACTAATGTACGGATTTTCTCCAAACATCAGATTCAGTCAGACGTTGACATAAATTGTTGCTGATTAGGATTTGGTATAAATCACCCAATAGGTGGCGCTGCTAGGCAGCATTTTGCTGAATTTAGACGATTTCAGCGATAGTCATATCTCAAGAACTAATGCACGGAATTTCATATCGTTAGAATCCTCATGAGATGCATAGATTGCCATTTAATTTTGGCAGTGTGATAGCGAATTTTGAAGTATTAACATGTATGAGATAGAAGAAAGTTTTGGGATTGGTACATCCGACTAGTTTTATTTAGGGGGAGGGGGCGTAAAATTTCTTCCTGCCCCAGGCGCCAAAAAAGGTAACTACGCCACTGTTTTTTTTTATTTTTTTATAAAACAAGATGTTGATTTCTATCGATATTATTGAAATTTATAATCAACATATCATATTTTTAACCTTACGGTTTAAGTGGGTAAAAATACCATGATTCAAGGCTACTTTAAATCTATTTTGATAATTTATTAAACAAAACTAATGTACACAATAAATTTGCAAAATCATTTTTTTAACAAACTTATATATTTCTGATACATTGTGTAAACACTCTTATAAACACCAAAAATAATCACAATTAAATTTATTACTTTCTTCGATCTTTACAAGAAGAAAGTATTGGATTCGTCAAAATTTTCGACTTTCGGTTTTCGACGGATTTACGCGTTTTAGGGGTCGGAGATTCCGAAAAAAAGGGTTTTACAAAATGTCTGTCTATGAGTCTGTGACTCTGTCTGTATGTATGTGACACAAATTTTGTGGGCGCTCTATCTCAAGAACTAATGCACGGAATTTAATTAAAATGTATATTCAGTTAGTCCCTGATATAAATTGGTGCTGATTAGTTTTTGGTGTAAATCGCTTAACAGGTGGCGTTGCTATGCATCATTTTTCACGATTTCCACAATAGCTCAATCTCCAGAAATAATGCACGGATTTTCATCAAACTTCAGATTCAATTAGTCCTTGACATGAATTGACGTTTTATACATTTTGACGTTAATCGCTCAACAGGTGGCGCTGATATGCAGCATTTTTTATGATTTTCGCAATAGCTCTATCTCAAGAACTAATGCTCGGATTTTCAACAAACTGCAGATTCAGGTATACCTAGTTATAAATTAGGGCCGTTTAGTTTTTCGTGTAAATCGCCCATAACAGGTGGCTCTGCTATGCAGTATTTTTTACGATTCTTGCAATAGCTCTATCTCTTGAACTAATGCTTGGCTTGTGAACAAACTTCAGATTCAGGTATACCTTGATATTATTTAGTGCTGTTTATATTTTGGTGTAAATCGCTCAACAGGTGGCGCTGCTATGCTATATTTTTCAGAATTTCCGCTATAGCTCTATCTCAAGAACAAGAACTAATGCATGAGTTTTCATCATACTTCAAATTCAGATTACTATGGTATGAATTGGTGCTAAATTGATGTAATTTCTTGTACAGTAAAACCTCAATTATCCGAAGTATTTGTGGCCGACCCTCTTTCAGAAAATCGAAATTTTCGGATAACCGAGTATGCTTCAATTTTGAGATTAAGGAGAAATATACACTGGTGAGCAAAAATTAAGGACGAGATGGTTTTTTGAATGTATTGTCGTGCAGAAGATTTCCACATCGACCGAAATCATACCATTACCATAAGATCTACAAGATGTGAAAATATGGGACAAGTGATCAAAAATTATTTAAACAATGCGTTCCGTTGCCTTGTTTAGATTTTAATTTATCTGCTTCGTCCTTAATTTTTGCACACCAGTGTACGCATTATATCTTATTATGGTAACAAGTGCTTAATAAAGATAAATCAATAGCAAAGTAGAAACAAGAAAATATACCTGAATTTTAATTTTGAAATTAAAAACATTTTAACATATATCACAAGGGTTTGAAAAAATGTTTTGTTTGTCGCAGTTTCGATTGCTTTTGCTTTAAAACTCTATCACGAAGTTTTTTAATATTATTAGTTCATCAGTATCGCAGTCTTTCTGCTGCTCCAGCCATGCCAAACCTTTTGCGAAACATTCAAAAGCTACAGAATTTCTAATTTGTTCGTTTTTTTTTCGTTCCACTACGCAGGTTACTGGAGCTCAAGTTAAATTCAAAGGAACTCTAAGAAAGGGGATCGAAAATATTTAGAGGTACTCATAGTACGAAAAAGGACCGCTTGCACACAAGTAATACGATAGTTGAAAAAGCTTTCAAAATAGATTTTGCACACAAGGAATGTGATAGTCCAAAAAAATGCTTTAAAATGGATTTCGGTTAACCGAGAGTTTCGGTTAAAAGAGTTTCGGATAAAAGAGGTTTTACTGTACTATTTAAATGATTTAATTGAATTGATTCATATAGAAGAAAATTTTGTGATGGCCAGAATATACTAGTTTTTCATTTATTTTCCAAAAGTAATTCATAGTAATCCGCAGGAGCGTTAGCTTTGCATCACCTAATATTTTAAAGTAAAAGAATATCTTAGAGAAACATAACAACACTTAAAATGTGATGTATTATCTTTTAGAACCATCGGTAACTGCCAGAAAGTGTATTTTTAGGTTTTAAAGAGAAAACTTAGTCCAAATTCACAAAAATGCAATTCATTGTATGCAACATGTAAACACAGTATAGCTAAGATGCAATATAAGATAGTAATGTGGCAAAGACTTTCGTTTACTCCGCATACAGTTCTTGTTGACTTCAGGGAATTTATTAAAACAAACAAAATAGCTGGAGACTCAACATCTGTTTTCTCAAGACATTGAGCCACATTTTAGGTGTTGCAAATTTCTATAAATTATGCAAGGTTTCCACAAAAGAAGTTCTATTTATAAATTTTAATACTATCAACTGTAATCGTTGTATAATGTTGGTTCAGGGTCACAAATAAAGAGTAGCTCAAACAGTTTTAGATAAGTGCATTCGTGAGTACTGCTTTGTTATTGACTCGCTTCCAGTGCCACATACGTAAAATGACGACTGCTGAGCGTAAAACGTTATTAATGGGCTGAAGATTTAAAAGCTGTTCGAACCATGCTAATTTTTTTCCTTTAAGGTTTTATAAAAGATTGTGTCTGCGTTCCGCCGCTACCTAATGATTCGCCAGAGTTGAGAGACAGAATTGAAGACGCTATTACTTCCATTACTCCGTTCTACACTATATTGCCATTAATGACCGGCAACTTTCAATTTTAGACATTTTGTCGAACATTTTGAAATATACTTGACAGATTCTTCTGGAATTTCAGGATTGAAAAGAACAGGTATGACCTCATATTTAGCAATGTCGATTTGTTAAGGGGACAATTAGGGGGCCAAGAAAAAATCAAAGAAAAAAAATAATACTTGGGATCACCCTGTAAAATAAAATACACGAAATGATCTACCGCTACCAAAATTTAAATAAACAGACATTGTGCAATATGTGTATTCTTTTGTGTAAGAATAGCACGTATATTAATAGAGATATAACGATTTATTTTTAAAAAATTAAAAAATTATTGCATGTTTTTTGCTTATAACATGCAGGGTTTTCAATCAAATTTAACGCCGGTTTCAGAAAAATTGACAAAATAGAGTAGAAACAATATAGTGCAATTGGAATATAAATATATTAAATATTTTAGGAAATATGAGTAGTTGTATGAAATAATTTTTATCTGCGCATGCGCGAACGATAACAAGGATCATTTTACATAATTTAATAGTCAACTCTATGGAGCAACTTATTAAAAAAAATCTAGTCAAATATCGTAAAAATTCAGAAATAATTTTTTCCTTTACAACCTATAAAAAAAAATTCTTTTAAATATCACATAATTTTCCTCATTAAATTTTTTTGGTGTGAAATAATTTAATTATTTTAGTCTTCTCTTTTTTTTTATTTACGTATAAATATATTTTACAATAAAAAAGTGTTTAGAAATATTATTTAGGCTTTTTAAAAACTGGTATCAGAAAATAAAAAGCAGCTATTTCAAACTATTAATTAAATCTTTATTTAGATGATAAAATTCTGAATAAAAATTTTGAGAAAATAAAAAGGCCTTGAAAAGTTAAAACTCGACAAATTTAAAATATGATTAAACACTGCATTCTACAATCTAATCACCTACATGCCTGCAAAAGATGGTTAAATTGCTATGCATTGTTTTTGATTCTATAAAACTTATGTAACCGAACTGTCTTGGTTGATTTCATAATTAAATTGCGCTTAAAGTAATTCTACAATTTAAAAACTGTCTGTTTTAATGCATTTATCACATATTTATCAACAAAATTGTACATTATAAAATATTTTCCATGTTTTTATATGCTATAGTTTATCCATTGTAAGCCAAGAAAGTGGAAGGCCGCAATAAATTTAATTATGGCAGTAACAACATCATTAGTTCCTATTTTTAGAATAGACAGAAAACATAAATTCGGTAAAAAAAAGTGCATAAAATAATAAAATAGATATTCAGTGTCATTATTTCAGAACTATGAATTGTTTTTCGTCGAAACTTTCTTCAAAGTTTTAAAAAAGAAAATCCAACAATCAAATAAGTTTGATTTCTAAGATTTTTTGATAATTAGCTTTTCAGTTCTGTTTTATAAATCCAGCCGTTTTGATCTGGAATTGCTTATTGAAGCAAGTGTAATGAATAATGTATTGAAAAATCTATATTTTTCTTTAAAATTAAATTATTTTCATAAGCTGACAATAACAATTCGACTGACAATAATAATTCCATGCAAGATGCAAGGAGTTTAAACTTGTTTGACCTCTTTGATTGGATGTAAGACTTTAAAAAATATATGGTGTTCTGATTTGTAGATGCCAGTTGTTTTCAGTAATAAATATTCAAAATGCCAACTTTCATTTTTATATATTTAAGATTTCATTTTTTCTAATTTTCTCGCATGTATGTATCATTTTAATATATTTTTCTCAACAATTATTTCACTGCTACTACCGTATATAGTCGCGTATATGCCGACCCCTACAGTCGAGAAAAAAATTTGTTGAACACCAGTATTTTCGACTAATTATCTTTGCCTTATTTAATATCAGAAAACGTTTGCAAATTCTGCAGTTAGATAAGACGAACGTAACTTTTTTAAAATAAGGTACTCGTACCCAATATGGACAGTGCTCTCAATATGGACACCCCTAACAACTTTAAAAGTAACAATTTTGATCGAGAGATGGCGCTACATGTCCGTGAAGAAAAGCAGTTGAAAAGATAATTAAGCCTGGAAAGTGAAAAAAAAGCGCGCTGTTCGCCATTTGGAAGGAAACTTGTTGTTTCGTGGTGTGCTGATCGTAATTACAAGTAAGTTTAAATTATTATTAGATATGGTAAAAGTACTTTAAATATTGAAAAATGGAGAGTCAATCCATTTCAAGTGGTCCAGAAAATCATCAATTCGTTGCTTGACCATTTTTAAAAAATCTGAAATTTTTTGTACAACAACCCTAACATGATGGAAGTTCAAAATGACTATTATTTTAATTTTAATAATTTTTGTTTGTGCATGGCTGCCACCTTTGTTTCATCGTCTGCAGCAATTTTCTCATAAGAAGGGCTTACGGAATTGTAAATAATTAATCGTTTATTTATCCAATTCAAGTGCGGATTAAAGCAATTTGTACAGAATACATTGGGCTAAAAATTTGATAATGGAGTAGTTTCCGAAACTAACTGCTTATTGGTAAAATTTAAGCATAAAGCTTCAGTTTTTTTCCAAAATTTCTCGTTTACAAGAGGAAATATTTCTAGCAAGGAATACTGTCAACATGACATAATTTTTTTTATACGTAGGCAGAAAGTACTTATAATCACACGCCGAGTTCCAGATATGGGACTTGCTTTCTCTTCGCTAAAACAAATCCCAAATTTTTCAAAAATGTCAAAAATAGCACTTTTCAGGCTTTGATATCTCTGGTGGGGCACGAGATAAAAATCTGAAATTTTTTTATAAGAGAAGTATGGTAGTGTTATGCATAAGAAATTTCAGGATGGAGATTTGACTACAAGCTGACATATGGCAAGGGCAACATGTCAAAAGAATACTGCCAAACTATTGTTTTGTTGTAGTCACAGCTAAGTATTTATCTCAGAGTGTCATTTAAATTTATGTGTTTGATTATCTTTAAATAATAGTAACAGAAAATAAATCCCTTTGCAAAGCTTAGAAATTAATTTAAAAAATAATTATGCCTAATGCCATACATTTTGTATGGTTTCAGTAAATTTTGTTGTAAGTAATTTTAATAACTAAAAGAAACCTCAGCACTTTTACATAAAGAAAAAAAATATTTTTATACAAGACCTGAGACAAAAACAACATAGGGAAAAAGAAAAGCTGTTAATGTTGTCATACTTGTTGAGACATGATCAAACGTGTCAAAACACATTCATGCTTGTTGGTTCAAAAAGCACAATTTTGATCTTTCTCAAAATTTTATTTGTAGGAACCAAGTCTTGTCACCTCTTGATAACTTGATTGAAGATCTTGGCCCTGCTGGCTCATAGAAATATACTTTGAAATAACTATGTGCAAGTCTTAATTCATTAATAATTCCTAGCTTACTTCTTATGCAAAAATGTGATTTTTCTGCAGTATAAATTTTGGAAAGGCTTTGGGTATCTTTACTTTCTGAAAATTACTTGAGGCTGATGCATGGTAACATCGCATAATATTTCATTTACAGGAACATACTTATGGTAAGAACAAGTTTCAGGGACTGGCAGGCAGCATTAAAATTGTGGTTTTTAAACCAAGAAGCTGAAATGTGTTTTGACACGTTTGATCATGTCTCAACAAGTATGCGAACATTAACAGCTTTTCTCTTTCCCTATTCTGTTTTTGTCTCAGGTCTTGTATATATATAAATATATTTATGTAAAAGTGCTGAGGTTTCTTTTAGTTACTGAAATTACAACAAAAATTACTGAAACCATACAAAATGTATGGCCTTAGGCATAATTATTTTTTAAATTAATTGCAAAAGGCTTTATTTTCTGTTACTATTATTTAAAGATAATCTAAAAAATAAATTTAAATGATACTCTGAGATAAATACTTAGCTGTGACTAGAACAAAACAATAGTTTGGCAGTATTGTTTTGACATGTTGCCCTTGCCATATCTCAGCTTGTAGTCAAATCTCCATCCTGAAATTTCTTGTGCATAACACTACCATACAATACTCTTATTAAAAAAATTAGATTTTTATCTCGTGCCCCACCAGAAATATCAAAGCCTGAAAAGTGCGATTTTTGTCATTTTTGAAAAATTTGAGATTTTTTTTAGCGAAGAGAAAGCAAGACCCGGATCTGGAACTCGGCGTGTGAGTACAAGTACTTTCTGCCTATTTGTAAAAAAAAATTATGTCATGTTGACAGTTTTCCTTGCTAGAAAAATTTCCTCTTGTAAACGGACAAATTTTGGAAAAAAACTGAAACTTTATGCTTAAATTTTACCAATAAGCAGTTAGTTTCGGAAACTACTCCATTACCAAATTTTTAGCCCAATGTATTCTGTACAAATTGCTTTAATCCGCACTTGAATTGGATAAATAAACGATGAATTATTTAAAATTCCGTAAACCCTTCTTGTGAGAAAATTGCTGCAGACGATGAAACATGAAACAAAGATGGCCGCCATGCACAAACAAAAATTAATAAAATTAAAATAATAGTCATTTTGAACTTCCATCATGTTAAGGTTGTTGTACAAAAAATTTCAGATATTTTAAAAATGGTCGAGCAACCAGTGCTGGACCACTTGAAATGGATTGACCCTGGAGTGTTTTAGAATGCTGATGAAACTTATTTTCGATTGCTATTGCATATATTGCTTTAAGGGGTCTTGTACCTTTTAAACGCGTCGAAAATTAACGAAAATCTTCAAAGTTTGAATTAGTGTATCTTCAAAACCTTTTTATGTATAAACATGAAATTTTCGATATTGATTAAACAGATTATGCTTTGTAATATACTACCAACAGAAATTTATTAACCCTTTACAGAATTTGTGTACTGTTGAAATCAAAATAGCTCTTTTTTTTTTACCCCATAAGTCATTGCGCGCATGATATCTTGAGAAAGTATGTATGGATTGTCATGAAATTTGGTAAATATACTAAACAAATATGTGTGTTTAAAATGATCTACTTTTAAGTATTTACAATGGTAAAATTTTTAGTTATGACTATTTTTATTCATTAAAAATACAAAATTTTTATTTTTTTTTTTTTTTACGAAAATATTTTTTTATATAGTTAATGAAATAATTTTAGCCTAAGAGTAGATCATTTTAAACACACATATATGTTTAGTATCTTTACCAAATTTCAGGCCAATCCATACATACTTTCTCAAGATATCATGCGCGCAATGACTTATGGGGTAAAAAAAAGAGCTATTTTGATTTCAACAATACACAAATTCTATAAAGGGTTAATAAATTTTTAATGGTAGCATATTACAAAGCATAGTCTATTTAATCAATATCCAAAATTTCATGTTTATACATAAAAAGGCTTTGAAGATAGACTAATTCAAACTTTGAAGTTTATCGTTAATGTTCGACGCGTTTAAAAGGTACAAGACCCCTTAAAATGTTTTCTTTGTTTATTTATTACAAGGTTTAGTAAAACTATGCTCGATTCCCAATATAAACACCTTATGTCCACATTGGAAATACAGCAAGTTAATCTTCAGATTCACAAATTTGTAAAACATCTGTTTAATGTCATATGAACAATCCTCCAAGAAACCTCCTCCAAGAAAAAAAATCCTCCAAAAAGCCCTTACAGAAAAATCAAAAGAAGCCTCCCCTCAGTAGGGTATCTGTTAGCGAAATCGCAGGTACCAGCGGTATGACTTCCTCAACAAAGGAGAGCTGGTATTGCTTCTTATGCAGTATTGATGCTGTTGCAGACATGCGGCTATGCATCATATGCAGCAGATATGTCCATGAGGACTGTATGGGACTTACCGCACATGATGAAGAAGTTTTTATTTCTCCATCCTGTGAGGACTGGGTAATAACAGATGTAAATTCTGAATACAGATGCAATAAAACTAAGCAAAACCAACTACATTATTTCATAATATTTTGTAGTAACTAAGGTGCTTTGCATGGATCTTCGAAGAACCACAACCGAAAATGAGTGCATGTTCTGGAGATATTCACTCCCCCCCCTCCTCCACTGCAATACTTTATTTCTTTTATCCCCTCTCCTCTAAAATCCCTTGGAAGAATGGCTCTTCCATACACCCAGTGTAGTAGTTCAATAAGGAGCCACCTGTCCCTACTATGGACATGCATGTCCATAATAGGGACAGGTGGTTTCTTACATGGACACTTGTAAACCTTTTTTTGTTTTTATCTTTAAAATTAAACAAGAATAAGTACAAGGTCGTTAATTTTAATGGTGATAGTCAACTGTCCAGGGATAGTGGTAGATATATTTTTGGAATCCTATGATATGTACACGGGGGGAAAAAAATCAATTTTCCTTAGGGTGTCCACACTGAGTACAGGTACCTTACTGGTACTCAGTCTGTTATTCCTCTCGAATTTGCGGCCGGCTTATATGCAAGTATAAACGGTATTATTTTTTGTAGCATCTGTTGTTACAGTACTGTGCATTACAGTTTTGTGTTACATTACATTTTTGTGCATTTCGTTAAAATTTTATTCTAATGATTATTTCGTATTCTATGCTTAATTTCGGCTAATTAAAGATCTAAAACGATAAATTCTAGGAGCTTTTAACATGTTTTCATCTTTGGGCCCTTCTCTCAACTATCAGTTTTTATTTTATTTTATTTTTTTTTTTTTTGAGGCACTTATTATAGTTCCCTTAAAATCGGTCCAAATCACTAGCTTTTTCTAAACAACTTTTTATGCCCTCCAGCTACTACATGAGCGACAAAAAAAATTCTCAGGCTTCAGCTATCACAAATTTTAATATTAATTGTCTTCTTAGGGGGGAGGGGTGCGAGAAACGATAACGTATAATAGCTTAAGGGGGTCCAAAATTACCAAAAAGTTGATAACATTATAAATGTACAGCCTCTTTAATCTGTTATTCCTCTCGAATTTGCGGTCGGCTTATACGCGAGTGTATACGACATTATTGTTTGTGACATCTATTGTTACAGTACTTAGAATAAAAATGTCTTCGAAGTCTGATTAACAAAAACTCCTTTCCGGTGGTCATGGTTCAAGAATTATTGTCAAAACTCGGGTCCTTTTAAGGTATCTGAGTACATTGAAATGAGCACTTTCGCGAACATTATCGATTATTTTTTCATTATTTCATTGGAAAGTACAACGATTTACGATTCTAAAACTGCTTTGTTTTGTTCTTACCGTGTTTAGAACAGAATTAAATCCATTATTTATAGTAAATATATTCTGATTTAACGTTTAAATGCATTTTTTTATTGATTTTTGCACAAAAAACTGACTTTAAAAATTATAACTAAAAATATTATTGTGTAAAGTCCTGGTTTTATTCAATAGCACTCTGTCAATAGAGGCCGATGTGGCTCCTAAATATCCCTCTTTTGCTACAAGACCGATACATTTTGTGTATCAAAAAATCTCTAACGACCCAATTAAACTTGCAATATATTCCACTTCAACTCTCTCCAACTGTCAGACTGGAAATCATATTTTAAGCCAAGATCTTAGCTTTAGACATTTTAGGTATAATAATTCTTACAATACTCGAAACACTCTTCAAGCATTCTCAAGTGCCGCCGGATATCAAAGAAATCTGACTTACATATACCTAAAGGCCTGAGGCCGTTTCGGGGACTCTCGTCTGAAAATTCCGAAAGTGAAGACTTTCTTTTTCTACGCTCCCGGCGTAGGTCTGTCCAGGCTTAGGGCAGGTTGCGGAGCTAATCTCTCCGGACAGAGTACAGAGTACTCTAAGCTGTAACCCACGCGCGGTACTGACAATACTGCGGACAGGGCTTACTTAAGCCCTAATTCGTGAAACCCAATATCTTCATCTTAACTTCTGAATAATTTTTGTAGCTGTGCCGGGCTGCTTTAATAAATTGCTTTTTGTCGCTAGACTAACCTGCATTCCTGACTCACGACGGTACAATTACATAATATTGTCCATAAAAATTTGTGATGTTTGTCTATATATTGTTGTCTAGCGCATCTACTAAACGAACATATTTGCATGAATATTTTCAAAATTATGGTACGTTATTTGAACAAAAAAAAAAGTGGTAAAATTGTTGAAAATCTTATAATCGACTCTTCGAAAGTCTCTAAAATTTTTATTCACTAAAATGTAAAACTT
Source organism: Maratus speciosus (assembly GCA_963932465.1). Classification (NCBI taxonomy): domain Eukaryota; kingdom Metazoa; phylum Arthropoda; class Arachnida; order Araneae; family Salticidae; genus Maratus; species Maratus speciosus. Next base: position 338,337,126 of record OZ010789.1, read on the forward strand.
TTGAAAGGTGCACTAGATAAAAGCTTATAGTTTACTTTGGTAGTAATTTTTTCTTATAAGTTTATTAGTTTTTCATGTTGAATTTTTCACGTTTTTGAAAAAAAATTCAAATTTCCATACATATTTAACATTTTTGTAAATTCATATATGAAAGGATAAAATCTTTCTAAAATTCAAATTTCCAAATTAAATTTCAAAAATTTAAATTAAAATACGAAGTCTGTTCTTTCTAACTTTAAATCTCATTCTAAAGCCAGTTTTACCCCTTGTAACTTTGTTTCCCAGCAATACATCTTATTACTTTCACATATCATTTTCGGACGATCTTTAAGAGCAAAAATGCTGACGTCCGGAATATTCTCGTTCGGTTGTGGTTAGCTGGTTTTCGGGCCGGCCAAACCCAGGTATGGCATTTGAGACTGGACAGTCAATCAAAAGCTAATCAAGCAATTAAAGAAATGTTCCTCCCAAATTTATAACTATGCCCTCTGCTGGAAAATATGATAAACCCCAAGATATTAGCTAAAACCCGCGCCAGAAACGAAAAAAATTGCACTTATGAGGTACCTGCAAAACCTATGGTGATGTAACTCCTAAAATCATCACGTAACGGGCTCGAGGACCTCCAACCGGACCGCGAATCGGACTGTAAGATGCGCAGCGAACTAAATGAGTTCGATCCACGAAATGGTTCCCGAGTCCAATTATTATCCAAGTATGACACCCCAAGATGCCCTTGCATCTAAAAAGCCCGATGTACGGACCCATGCCGGGAAGTGAACGGACCGCGACTCCCTCTACTGATCTCGAACGTACGTTATTATTATATTTTAAAGTCGGTAGCACGAAGGTCACCTGCTTGGAAAATCCCGATGGCAAGAACTGCTTTTAAAGAAAAAAAACACTTGCCATGAAAATCCCAGCGAAGAGACGTGTTTCTGAAAACCCCCACCCTGCTTAAAAACCAATTTGTTATAAACTGTTAAGACGAAAATGAAGATATCGGCTATGGACATGTTTAAGCCACAACTAACTACGAATATTTTTGCGGTGGTAGGACACCCGCGGACGCCTTACTGCCGTGAAAATCTCAGTGTCATAAACTAATTCTGAAACACCACCGGCCGGCAAGTGAACCTCTCTCAACCGGGTCTCTACAGGTCCGATACGAGCGTCTGCCACGAAAACATATTACTACGACGATAAAAGAAAAGAATATCCTTCTATACTTCGAAAGATTTGTGCTCTAAGTTTCAACCGAGTACTGAAAGATCATGAGGTACCAATCCTGCTTTTCCCGGATCGTTTTTTGCTCTGTCCGAACAATCTCTCTGAATGTGAAAACTAGGATATTTCCGATGTCGCTTCTCATAGATGATTAACAGAAGGCTGTGAAAGACTGTTCATATTTCTTGAAAATGATTATCGAGCGATTGTGAAAAGAAAAAAAACATTTATTCTCTCGGATTTTTCTCCAACAATCTCTGATAAAGAAAAGACATGATACTGCAATTTTAAAACTTCTGTTTAATTGGACTCTCTTTAAAATATAGCAGAACATATGCGGTTTAGTGCTTATATGTGTTAAAGATGACTGCAACTCAAAAGTATTTATCGGGATGCCTTTTCTCTAATCAAATGGTAACTAAAAAGTGGGTCAAGGACTTTTCAAGGCCAAAGGTCTCAAAGAACTGTTTCATTCTCGCTGTTAAAAAGCAAATGACTCGCTCATCAATGAAGAAACTTATTTATTTTTATTTTTCAGCGGATAAAGGATTAGATACTGCCAGAAAAAAATGACTTAATTCTTTATCGTTAAAAGTTAGTTGAAATGAAAAAAAAATAGTAATTAATCAGTATTTATTATTAGTATTTATTTGTTTTTGTAAAGTTGTTTGGATAATCTAATTCACAGGTATGTTTCTTTTTATTTATTTTTATTTCATATTGATGTGTTTAAGTTAAAAGTACATGTAAGTTGAGAAAAAAAAGAATGAAAGAAAGAGAGAAAGAGAAATTTTTGCATTAAAAGTAATTAAGAAAAACTACGGTTTTATTTATCTTTTCATTATTTATTTTATGAAATATTTTAGCTATAAGAAATCAGTTGTGTTACCTTAAACAATGTTTTTATTTATTTTTATTTTTTACTTTAATTTTTTTTATTTTTTACTTTACAAAGGGAGGGATAGGAAAAGTTCTTCGTGAGAATAAAAATTATGAATGGAAAAGACAACAAATAAATACTGTTATCAATATGTAACTTTTAAAATTTTAAAAGCATGCATGAAGTCAAAGTAGTTTATTTAAAATATGAATACTGTACTAAAGGGATGTTAAAGACTTTAAGCGAATTCAAATTTATTATTTTAAAACTAGCCGCCTCTGGCGACCAGTTTGGTCTCCCTTAAATGTAAGCTAAGCATTGCAACATATTACTTTTATTCATAATTTAGTTTATTTGCTTAATTCTTCCCTAAATTGTGAGATTCTGATAGAGAAATCAAGAACACTTTGTGATCATCGCAACATTTCGACATTAGTTGAGTTATATTTTATTTTTCTTCGGAAAAACAGCGTAGCTCACTTACACATTTTTACTTCTTGTTCGTTTGCTTATAAGTTGCAACACATTCACTAATGAGGGAGATTTTTAAACCTATTAAGTAATATTCCGTAATTGGGTTCCTAGCCAATTGGCGTAATTTAGCTAATAGGATTTGGTCAATTATTTTTTTTGTGAAAACCCTTTAGTGAGAATTCACACTTACATCAACCCAATATTGTTACTAATATTCTTTTTGAGTACTTCTCCATTATCCCGTCGATCACTTTCTATGAAAAAAAAAACAATCGCCAGACTATTTGCCACACACCCCATAAAAAAATGGACACCTTCAGTTAAAACGGTTGTTGAAACTTACCCTATTGTACTAATGCACCATCACATTTTTTAATGCTTGTACGCTTTTAATATCATAATGTCGCTGTATAATGACATATTTGTTATTTTAATTAGCGAAAAAATAATAAATCTGTAAAACACCATTAATAATATAGATAAATGTCAAATTAAAAATCATTTCATGACGTAACAAACACGTGAACGAATCTGACGTCAAGTGAATGTGACGTCACGATCATTCATTTTTGTTATGTATTTAATAACTGTTTACTAAATTATTGTTTTGTATTATTTTAGTTTCTTCTATATTATTTACCATTTTAAATTGTGTTATTTAATAAAAATATATTAAATTACTGTTTTTAATGCGATATTGTCAATGGTAAATATGATTGGCGATTAACACTATATCCTCCTAGCAGGGATAATACATAAAAACCAAATTAACTGACAATGCGATTTGAAATTTGATTCATTTAAATATTATTACATGAGTTGGGTTTGCTCTTCAAGAAAACTTCTTATTGAAGGAAGTTGAGTAGTACAGGGGTTCGCCTAACAGAATGAGATGTTAAACTTTGATTGGTTTACAGGCGGGAATTATTTTTGCACGGCAAAATTCACTGTTTGAGAGCTTGCTATGTGAATAATTACCTCCATAAATTAATATAGTAGGAGAGCTGTTGAACATTTTTGAGTAGGTATTTGAGGCACCCTGAAAATTTGTGCAACACTTCTTTTGTAATGCCTGAATACAAAATCGAATGTCTGGCTGAAGGATCGTGGCCCAAAAAACTGTGCCAGACACGTGTCAAGTACCATTTGGCACTTGACACGTGTCTGGCACAGTTTTTGTGCCGACTAAAGTGTCTGTCGTTTTCAAAATATTTTTTTCTAAGCATAAATATTATTCTGCCTCAATCTCAGCGTGCCTCAAATACCTTTTTGGGGTAGTCAAAAAATGGCACTTGACACGTGTCTGGCACAGTTTTTGGGCCACGATCCTTCAGCCAGACATTCGATTTTGTATTCAGCCATTACAAAAGAAGTGTTGCACAAATTTTCAGGGTGCCTCAAATACCTTCCCTAAAATGTTTAACAGCTGTTGGACTAATATTTTTTTCGCTCAGTGAAGAACGAATCTTTTGTGTTTACTTTGGTGGAAAGAGATATTGGATTGTCAATCTAATTTAAACTGAAGCTATCCCAGAATAAAAGGATATTTGGATGTAGCTAACCTCTCAAACATTATAGTTTTTTGGAAACGATCTTTCTAAAACTGTAACTTTTATGCAGTTTTATCACAAAAAATAATTTTCATTAAAACTGGCCTCTTGGCATATGAAAAGCGAAGTGGTCTTCTTGCAAACTATTGGTGACAGCCAAATGCTTTGCACTTTATAATAATAGTCTATGTAATATTTGGCGACTTATCAACTGCGTCTGGCTAACATAAAAGTACCAAATTGGCCGCCTGGCATATAAAAAGTTAAGCGGATAACCCGGAACTGTTGATAACAATCACATGACTTATGCTTTTATTATATAGATTTTTATTAGCTTAGCTTGATTTTTATTTTTTGTGGTATTTAAGGTTTATTATTAAAATTATACAAAAATTTGGAAGTGCCTGCACGTTAAAATCGTGACAAATGAAAATAACAGCAATTTTGTTTTCTTATTCATCAAGTGGCACATACGTACGATCACCAAAAAATAAATTCAGTTGATTTTAATGTTTTTTTGGTATTGTGAATAAATTGGTTCAACTGGTTACATGTTTTTAAACTAAAAGCTAACAAATAATACATGTGCAAGTGAATATTTGCATATATTTAGTGTCCTGTTCCAGTAATCCTTTTTATAAATAGAGATGAGCACCCTGGAATTTCTACATGTCTGTAAATAGTAATTTATGTCAGTTTGTGTATTACTTTAATTCATATTTTAATCATTTTTGTATAGATAAGAGTTTTTATTTCTGCATAATAAGAAAAGCTCAATCAGTCTTTAAATATTTCTTTCTATATATAGAATTTTATGCAAATATTACTCATTTTAGACTTTTGTGTATACCTGAATATTGTATTTTACATTGTTATATTTTGAGTTTTAATTTTTAGTATTTCATACAGTGTTTCTTTAAAGATAATAAATGTCATCACATATTAAAGGGCCCAGGTGAGTTGACAACACCAACCACAAAGAAGAGACAAAATGGAAGGTCCCGTCCTTACCATTTCATAAAAACAAAATATGAGCAGGTATTCCACCCCTGCCAATTTTAGAAAACAGGTGAAGGTCCCGCCCCCACCATGTTCAAAATATTTTCCATAATTAGTTTCCATCCACTGGTTTAGACATGACATTGGTAACCCCACTTTAACCGTGGTAAACCCAATAGCGTCTAAATCCACACATTCAAGTTTTAAAGATGAACATGGTTCCACCCCATTAAGTCTTTAAACAAAAATTTGTTTTAACTCCAATCGAAAACACTCCTCTACAGACAAGGGATTCAGTGACTTGTGCAATCTGAGCAAGAGTGGCAACTGTTGATAAAATACGGGTTCGAGTAATCACCAAAATACAAGACCATTAAAAAATTTGTCAACGGGTTGCCATTCACTTAGAAGTCTTGGTCATAATTCTGTTTGTTTGAACCAGGGTCTATTATTTTATTAATTTGTTTGTTTGTTTGTTTTATTTTTTTCTGTTTTATTTATTTATTTATTTTCCTTTGCCAGTAGTAAAACATTTGAAAATTAAAAGGTTTTTACTATTTGCATAAACACTAGCAAGGAAACTTCAAAGCATTTTGGCCTTAATTATTAAGTAAAAATGTTTTTTTACTTGTTTAGAATAGGCAATTTTTCTGAGCTAACAGTGACATCTAGATGTAGTTTATTAAATTGTGAATTTGATTTATTAATACCTTTGAGAAAAATGAATATCTCACTCTGCAAATTAGTAAACACATTTGCTTACAGGTGAATTGCATCTGCATCTTCACAGAAAAAGAAAAAACAAGCATCATGCTCATTTTTCTTTTCTTTTCTTTTTTTTTTTTTTTTTTTTTTTTTGCTAACAACTTCAACGGCAATGGTTTAGGATAAATACTACTTACCTTGCAAGTAGTCTTCCCTGTACATAAACATCAATATAGTATTTTTCTTTATTTTCATACTTATTTCAATATATGTATTTCGACATTATTTAATATTTGCATCTTTTTTTAATTTTGCTAATTTTATATGTCAACATATTTTTCATATTTTCACATTTTGAAATAAAATGTGAAGAAATTTAAAAAAAAATTTCATAAATTCAAATTTTTAAGTAATTCTCGAAATTGAATGTTTTTATATTTTGCTGTACATTAATTTTCGTTGTAATACTATTTACATATTTTTAAAATAGCTGAGGAAATGTTTTCATTTTTTTTCATGTTTTCAAATATTTCTGTTGTATTGTGTTTGTTCTATAATTGTGGAAAATATTTTTTTAAGTTTTCCTATGTTTATTTGTAATTTCGAATATTATATTTGTACATAAATTTATATTTCTACATAGTTTAATTTCATATAAAAATGTGAAATTTTGTGCTCAAAGACTTTAATTAAAAAAGCACAAACTTACTGACCAGGACTTCCAAGCAAGAAAATTATGGTCACTCCTTTAAACTATATTATATTATTACTATGTTTTCTCATATATTTTTTATATTATTAGTATTGTTTGTTTTTCAGCCTTTCTTTATATTTTATGGTATTCTTATATTTTATTTCATTGTTATTTTTTCAAGTACTAGGGGGCTCTGCCCCTTACGAGCTACGCTCGCCAACCCCCGTTCAGGTACCACAGACTCTAAAAGCACGCTAATTTGATCGGCTTTAAAAAGATTTCGGAAGATTGAATTATAATTTAAAGAACAGTGGCGATCTCCCTATAAACTGGTTTCTATTCATTTCTCTTTGATTGGGAAATTTTAAGGCCAAATTAGCTGTTGTTAAAAGATACAATGGCTGTTTTCGTCTTTGATTATATAAAATCAATTAAACATTTCGAATAAATCTAATATAAAATGAATTAAGTAAACAGAGTCTTTGTCTCCCAGTATTTTTTGACAAAGCGAAAAGAAAGTTGTTGTTTTTTTTTTTTTTTTTTTTTTTTTTTTTTTTTAAATAAGACATTTTAAATGTATCGTTTTTAATCTGACGTAATTTTCACAAAACTTTTTTTTCTCTTTTTAATATTCACGTGAAAATATTGTTGTTAGAAATGAAATACTATTTGCGCTGTCCTAACAAAAATAGCCGAAAAAAATCATCTCAAAATATCAAACAAATATCTCGCGCAATTTTTTTAATTTAAACTGTTTTGCAATATTATTTTTCGTTCATTTTCCGTAATAAGTGTGATGTGACGTAAATGTGACGTAATTTATCCTATTTAAGACTTCTAACGAATGTTAATGAATTTATTATTTTACAATATTCTTTCTCTTTTAAAATTTACGTGTAAATATTTTTTATGACGTAATTTTCAATGAGTTCCTGCTTTTTATATTTTCTATTTATAATAGCCTCGTGTAAATAAATTTTTAATTTGAAGCAAACATTATTGTTTGCGCTGTTTATACAGTGGGCAACAGTTTAAATTAATGCCATTTTCTAAAATATGTAAAAAATATCTCTCGAAATGCTGAAAATTTGAATTTAAAATAGAAATAAATCCTCAAAAAATGAGTCAAGTTAAAGAAATAAATGCAATCTGCACACCGAGAATTTCTAGTGCATAATATGATCTAAAAATGATTAAATTCCCATGTATAGTTTTTGCTGCTATAAAACTTTTTTAATGGAACGATTTTGTCCATCTTTAGCATTAAATATCTCTTAAAGTAATTCTTCAATTTGAAAACTGCCTGCATCAGCTTGTTTATCAAACATTTCTCTATAATACCACCGATTTTCATATTTTTATATGCAATATTTTTCTTAATATTAACGAAGAAACATCTCCGGACACAAAAAATTCAAAACCGGCAGCGGTGACAGCGTTAGTTACTTTTTTTTTAGAATAGAGAGATTATATGTAATGTTCGGTCAAGTTTTCCCAAGAGACATATCCCAAACTTAGATCAAAGGACATCAAATCTTAAAATCTTAAATTTTTTCCTTACAGTTTCCACCTCAAAATTTAAATTTTAAATATGTTGTCCAGCACCAAAATTCAGTCCTCACATCATAGCAAACTTAACTTTAACATTCTATTTACTTTAAGTTTAATTTTAGATTTAACTTTAATATTAACCTTAATATGTAGCGTTGCACAATTAAATTCTTACTTATCTAATTTTGTATTCACCATGTTCCGGGGTGAGTCCACCCCAGATATGCCGGCGAATCTGGTGGATCTCTTCTTCGAAGGAGGGATATGAAAGGATAAAACCGTTTTTAAAATTCAAAATTCGAAATTAAATTTCAAAAATTTAAATTAAAATCCGAAGTCTGTTTCTTCTAACTTTAAATCTCATTCTAAAACCAGTTTTACCCCTTGTAACTTTGTTTCCCAGCAATACGTCTTATTACTTTCAGTTATCATTTTCGGACGATATTTAAGAGTAAAAATGCTGATGTTCGGAATATTCTCATTCAATTGTGGTTAGCTGATTCCCGGGCCGGTCAAGCCCAGGTGTAGCATCTGAGTCTGGACAATCAATCAAAAGCTAATCAAAGCTAATTAAAGAATGTTCCTCCCAAATTTACAACCAAGCCCTCTGCTGGAAAATATGATAAACCCCAAGATATTAGCTAAAACCCGCGCCAAAAACAAAAAAAAATTGCTCTTTTGAGATGCCTGCAAAACCTATGGCGATGTAGCTCCTAAAATCATCACGTAACGGGCACGAGGACCTCCGACCGGACTCGCGAATCGGACTGTAAGATGCGCAGCGAAATAAATGAGTTCGATCCACCAAAAGGTTCCCGAGTCCAATTATTATCCAAGTATGACACCCCAAGATGTCCTTGCATCTAAAAAACCGGCTGTACGGACACATGCCGGGAAATGAACGGACCGCTCTACAAGTCCCGCGTGCGATATATTACATATATATATGTAATAATATATATTTTCTCTCATTAATCTTTATTAAACTATTCCAAATTATTATAATATCTACTTTTTTTACTTAGCTTTATTAATATCTTAAATATCTTTTATCTTTTTTCTGTGCTTTAAATGCGTATTCTTTTATTTTTCTAAAAACCTTAATCCATTCTACTAGATTAATATTAACACAATTATTCTAATTGGCAAACAAATCATATTAGATGTAAATTTCCAACTGGGCGAAAAATGTCCGGACCAGGATTTGAACCCGGGACCTCCTGGCTGAAGCAGCCAGTGCTCTGCCATCTGAGCATTCGTCTAATCTTATAAAACCCATTAAATTACTTTTTTCATTTTATTCTGAAAATAAATCCTTTTTATTTCGAATGTTTTAATAGCATTTCTTCTTTGGTGTTCTATTCCCATAATTCCTTGCAAATCCCGTCAGCCATTGTTTGCGCTATAATTCTGACGCCGAGGCTAAATAGTTCGCATCGTCGTCACGCGTGCTTCCCCCCTCCGCCCGGAGCTAGGCCCTATCGTATTCTGCATCTCTCGCGTCCTTCCGGCTACTTTTACGGGATTTGTCATTACACGTGTATTGTATTCATACGCATGCAGTTTTTGCAAGTATATAACCGGTTGCATGGACTAGGAGAGAGAGAAATTTACGATTTTTCAGTTGCTTAATTAACCCACGTCACCTGGAGAGCTTTTTTCCTGAATCTTCGTCATGTTGTTCTAATACGTAACTTCTAGTGGTTTATATTTTACGACGTAGCAATTGCCCGAATATGGATAACATATGGCTAGTGGAAATTGGTGCATTATATGGTTAAATAATAAATGTATGATGAATCTAAAGGCTTCAATTTTTTATTCATCGGAAAACATTCCAATGGACGGCAGCCTGACCTTCCACTCTTAATCACGATTTTACGACTGCAAAAACTATGATTTCTTCATTGAGTTACATAACGAGAGTATGCTGTTGCTTAACACCTACATGTTTATATGATACTAGTGAAAACGTATCATATATATATATATATATATATATATATATATATATATACATATATAATTTTAAAGATAAATTATCGATTTTTATTAAAACTAAATCAAAAAAGTCCTTCCGGCCAGTGCCGGGAGGAAGAGGTAGCTTTCATATTCCTTATTTAAAAAAAGCCAACTTATATTATTCAAACACACGAAGCTCAATTCAGTGGAAACCGAATATAGGAGATTCAATACTAATTTTTATCAATACTAAATCATTATGAAAGAGAATTTCGCGAAATTAGTCAGCTTTATCCAAGCTGCTTTTATTTAAAGTAACTTATATTTGGCTGACTAATTCGGTGATTTCTTAAAGTGCCTGCCATTTTAAGACAACATGGTGTATGAGGCTAACCAGTGAACTTGGTCGAGACCTTAGTAATTGCTGTGCACATGCTCACTCACATCGGAATCCGTTGATATATACGAGTGCTGTCGCAGGCAAAAAATCAGATTTTTCAAAATGTCACCCGCATTAGAAATTGAAATTGCTATATCTGAGCCATTTTTTAAGATAAAGACAAACAAAAAAATGCTCCTGAATCCTTATATCAAGGTCAAATACTTAAGAAAGAAACCTTCTTCAATTTCTAATTTTTTGCACCTCACTTTAAATATAATTTTTTTTAATTTAATGGCCGTCATTTTGAAACAAGATGGCTGATGAAGCTGGCCAGCGAACTTGGTTGAGATATTGATGTATACTATCCACATGCCTTCTTACATCGAAATAGGCGAATACGTGTGTTATCGCGCGACAAATACAAGATCGTTTCAAAAGGTTAGCCATGCTAGAAATTCAAAGTGCTATAATTTAACCATTTTTTTAAGATATAAACAAAAGAACAAATTTTCAGAAACAAAAACTGCTTCGGAATCTTTGTATCAAGGCCAAACACATAAAAAAAAATCTTTTTCATTTTCCAATTTTTTAATACCTCATTTTAAACTTTAAATTTATCTTTTTTTAAATGGCAACCCTTTTGAAACAAGATGGCGAATGAAGCTGGCCAACGAACTCGGTTGAGACATTGGTATGTACTATGTACAGACCAAGTTACATCCAAATCGGTTCATAAATACGCCTGTTATCGCGTGACAAAAAGCAGGTCGTTTTAAAATGTCAGCCACAATAGAAATTCAAAATGCTATAACTCAGCCTTTTTTTTAGATATAGACGAAACAAAAACTGTTCCGGAATCTTTGTATTAAGGTCAAACACATACGAAAAAATCTTTTTCATTTTCCAATTTTTTGGTATCTCATTTTAAATTTTAATTTTTTTTTTAATTTTTTAAATGGCCGCCATTTTGAAACAAGATGGCGGATGCAGCTGGACAACGAACTCGGTTGAGATATTTGTATGTACTATGTACACACCAAGGTACATTCAAATCGGTTCATAAATACGCCCGTATTCACGTCACAAATTTCAGGACGTTTCAAAATGTCAGCCACGCTAGAAATTCAAAATGCTATAACTCAGCCATTTTTTAAGATATAGACGAAACAAAAACTGCTCCCGAATCTTTTTATCAAGGTCAAACACATGAGAAAAAATATTTTTTCAATTTTCAATTTTTTGGTACCACATTTCAAATTTAAATTTTTCTTAAAAATTTAAATCGCCGCCATTTTAAAACAAGATGGCGGATGAAGCTGGCCAACGAACTCGGTCGAGACATTGGTATGCAGGGGCGTGCCTAGCGGGGGGGTGTTGGGGGTGTAACACCCCCCCCACACTTTTTTGGAAGAGTTGGTAAAATTTAGAATAGTCGGAAAGTTAAGAACACACCCTGCAAAAAAACCCTCTCCTGTCGTCAGTATCATTTCAATTCTCTGTTGTCCGTCATTTAAAGGGGAAAAGAAATAACTTCTCACGGAAGATTGTGTATGATTCTGTGTGGGAGGGAGGGGTTGTCAGAGAGCGGAGGTGATAGAGAGAGAGAATCGCGTTTCTGAGAATTTGAGACTTTCGGGGGAGGAGGGGGTTGTTGCAATCTCTATTGTAAGTTTTCCCATGTAGCATCTTTAATTGCTCCCTTCTGCTATGGACTGATTCTTAGAATTTGGTGACCTCTTGGCTCTGGATTTAGCGCTAGTTATTTGAGGTTGTTGCATTTAAAAGATGAAGTCACGGACACAGAAGAGGAGCGATTTGCGAAAGTTTGTTTTTGTCGCATGATGGCGAATAATTCAGTGAAAAGTTTATGCACACACTGCGATCGTGTACACACACATTTCACAGAAAAAAATAAATTTATATCGCCATATAAGAATATTTCATCCAAATGAAAACATCAACCTCCAGAAAGGAAAACGGATTCAATGTACAATATGTAGATATTTCTGCATTTCTATTAGAGGCCTGCATAGTCATATTCAAACTGATCCTCCAGATGTAAAATTCAGAGCTTCGTAAAAATGTTTCCGAAACATCATTTTCATCACAAAATTTTACTGCGAATGTTAAGGCTTTTGCAGACCGGGTTCGGCACTACAGCGAAAGTGTGATTGAGGAATGCGATAAAATCCTAACTAGCAATTCTATGGAAAATGTCAATGTTTCTGAAAAGGAAGATTCCTCGATTTTTCTAAGTTGTGATCCAGCCGATCGTATTGGTTGGGTTGGGTTGATTTTTGACGGCCAATTATCTACACGAGGGATATAGGCCCTAGGGGGAGTGCCTTCCGTGGAGGTCTTTCTAAGGGAACCTAATCCGTATTAACGCATGGAAATCCACGGTTCGAAGAAAACCACGAGAACTCCGAACGATTAGGCCGACGGGCGCGATTGGGTTCTAACCCAGCACCTCCCGTCTACCAGCTTCGAGAGCAGAACCTCTCAGCCACTGGTGGGGTGCCGATCGTATTGGAAAGAATTTAACCGAAAACCAGAAACTTTTCATCCTGTCTCGTGGACCTTATCAACCTCAGAGATCATATTACCCTGTGAATCATGACATAGATCCTAAGAAGCAGAATAAGTTTAGCTCCTGCTGGTATAAAGAATATCCATATTTAGAATACAGCGACCAACTGGATGCCGCATTTTGTTATGCTTGTTCACATTGCTCTGATGGCCCGGGGCCTGAAAACACAGAAGAAGATTGGTTCGGTGTTGATATTCGTGTATGGCATAAGATGAAAGGCCGAGGAAAAAACCGTAAAGGCAAGTTAATGGTTCATTTTACGAGCAATGCTCATAGAACCGCAGTGTATAAATTAGATAATTTGGCCCAAAAAAGTAAGCACGTTGACAACTTTCTATCTAGTCAACGTAGAAAGGCAGCAGCTAACGCGGAGCAAATTCGTCTAAGAAACAGAGAGATTATTAATATACTTCTAGACTGCACCAGATATCTAAGTCGTCAAGCATTTGCATTTTGGGGACGAGAAAGTGAGAGCGGTAACTACATTCAGCTCATTAGATTAATGGCCAGGTGGATTCCAACTTTAAAAAACTGGATTGATGATAATCATCTTCGCCCATACCATGCCAACAAGTCACAAAACGACTTTATTGGGGTTCTTGGATCATGTGTCCGTGAAAAAATAGTTGCAAATGTCAAAAATTGTGGATTTTTTAGCGTTATGGCTGAAAGCACACCCGATATCTCTCATCTTGACCAGCTCTCAATTGTAATCCGATACGTGACCCAGTTTCACCCAGAAGAAAGGTTGTTAAAACTAAAAGATTATCTAGCTAAAACAGGCGAAGGAATGGCTAAGCTTATTTCTGAAATTCTACAGTCAGTTGGAATATCGCTTTCCCAAGCTCGTGCACAGTCTTACGACACCACGTCATCTATGTACGGCGCATTTTAGGCTGTCAATCAAAACTTTCAGAAATAGCTGATAGATCTATTTTATACATACCCTGCCTCGTGCATAAAGTGAATTTATGTGTTGAACATGCGTGCAAAGAAAGCAATATAATAAAATTGTTCTACGACAGTATTCAGGATCTCTATAACTTTTTTTAACTGAGTACAAAGCGATTCGGCATACTGACAGAGAAAATAGAAGCTCTTCAGAAGGGTCTTACTTTGAAATTTTTGTCAAAGACAAGATGGACTATGCGAGCGGATTCAGTCAGAGCTATTTTATCGTCCTATGACGCCCTCATCCATACTCTGCAAATTATTTCTGAAGACATGAAGGTTGACAAGGATGCTCGAGCTAAGGCGGCAGGGTTAAGAAGCAAAATGATGTCATACGATTTCATTGTTTCTTTACTTGGAATGAAAACAATTATGTTTCAGACCAAGTTAGCAACAGAGCAATTGCAACGTGACGACCTGAACATTTTAGAGGGAACCGACATAATGCAAAAAACTTACGAAAGCATTCAGAAACTCCTAAATGATGACACGGCGGCAATAATGAACATCATTAAGGAAGCTGACAACATCTGCGAGATACATGGAATAAATCAAGATTATGAGTTCAATTTGCGGCACAGGCGACGGAGGCCTCCATCGAAGATCGACGACAATCCTAAAACTGCAGTTCTATTTACACGAGAGAATTATTTTAAAGCAGAAATTTTGAAGGTGGTAGATCAGCTTACAACTGCATTTGTAGACATTAATAAGTTGGTATTTGAGAAAGTTAAACCACTAGCCTGTCTCCTTCCATCTAGGATCAAGTATAGCTCTACCGAGGACATTTCTAAACTATGTCAACTATTTCCTGATGATCTCAAAGATGTAGATAACTTGGAATGTGAAATTGATCTCATGTCTTCAGAAATAGCTAGTTCTGAATCGGATACAATTGGCGCAGCAGCGCAAAAATTTGTGGGGAAGGCTCATTTGTATCCTAACCTTTCTTTGGCCTACAAGTTGACCTTAATTATTACAGTAACTGTAGCAAGTAATAAAAGAAGTTTCAGCAGGTTAAAGTTAGTAAAAAATTACTTGCGTACCACCATGTCGGAAGAGCGACTGGACTAACTAATGCTATTAACCTGTGAAACAGACATAACTGACATGTTGGATTTAGACAGTGTAGCTGGAAAATGGGCTATTCTGAAGGATAGGCGGGTGATAATTTAAAAATGTAGAAGGATAATTTTTAGTCTCATACTAATATATATCTTATTTTTAGCAAGCAAGATTTGTCTTTTTTATGTATCTTAAAATTTATACACTTACATTACACAACAGCATGCGGTTTTATTTATAGAAATATAAATTCCGAAGTACTTCAAAATTCTTAAATTGTTACTTTTGAGAACTGGTTAATGTACAGTACATCCATACACATTTCCTTTTAAATCGTAAGCAGAATCCTAATTAATAACAGGATTCTGAACTCTACTTATATAGTAAAATAATTTAAAAAAAATTACACATATTGAACAACAACATTTAATTTCGACTGTGGTTAAAGAGAATGCAGGTGAACACTTAAGACTTTTAGTGATTTTTATAAATTCACAGTATTGTAGAACAGTTGACTCCGTCACTGAGAGGGGGGGGGCTATCACAGTCTTTCTCACCCCCGATCTTGCAGTCGGCAAAATTCAGTTCACACCCCCCCCCCCCCCACTAAAACAGCCTTCGGCACGCCCCTGTTGGTATGTGCTATGTATAAACGAAGTTACATCCAAATCGGTTCGTAAATATGCCATTTATCGCGTGACAAATTTCAGGACGTTTCAAAATGTCAGCCACGCTAGAAATTCAAAATGCTATAACTCAGCCATTTTTTAAGATATAGACGAAACAAAAACTGCTGCGGAATCTTTGTATAACGGTCAAATACATAAGAAAAAAATATTTTTCCATTTTCAATTTTTTGGTACTACATTTAAAATTTAATTTTTTTTTTAAATTTAAATGGCCGCCATTTTGAAACAAAATGGCGGATGAAGCTGGCCAACGAACTCGGTCGAGACATTGGTATGTACTATGTACAAACCGAATTAGATCCAAATCGGTTCATAAATACGAGAGTTACAATGTGACAAAGGTCAGATATATATATATATATATATATATATATATATATATATATATGTCAATTTTGAACGGAGGGTGGTTTCGGGGTCTGGGGGTCATGATCGATGAAAATATACCAAATTTTTTGAAATCGCTTTCCTCCGAACGGCTGCAATAGGTAGCTTTTTGTAATGAAAGCTACCTAAAATGTGAATACAATGTTTCTTTGCAAAGTTTTAAAAAAAAAAAGTGATTCGAACGTACGGATATATCTTTACTATTATTTAAAACTTAAAACAAGATTAAATTACATGGACGTATTTTCTCTTTTCAATAGCATTTGCCATCCAAATTCTTATATTATGTCCCGCAAATCTACTTGTTTTAAGTAGGATAACGTATTTAAGTATTTCGCGGCAGTGCAATACTTATTTATTCCCAGTGTCACTTTTCAATGTTAATTTAACCCCTTCGCGACGGGAGCCTTTTACGAAATGTTTATTACTTTGCTACCGGTTTTAAAAAACAGAAGTTTGTGCCTATTCAAATCGGGAAAATGCTCGGATTAAATAAGGCAAATTTTACAGTAAAATTTTACTGGTGAGGATTAACGAGGATCCTTCGGCCTATTTCCGGCACGTATACGTGTCGCTCGTCCCCAAGGGGTTAATGTAGAAAAGCCTATGGAGCTCATAACTTTTTTTGCTTTTCTTCCCACCGTTTTTCCTTGATGCCATATTTTTTTTCTTTTTTTGTTAATTCTAATGATATTATAAGTTTAAAATGTGAAAACGTTTGCCTGACGTCAGGGTCAAAACGGATGATAAAATGCCTTTGCGTATGGGTGAGTTATAACCCAGAAAGTAATACAGGCTATGTTTTATTTACGTTATTCAAATATTGTTCTTAATAATTCCAAATTTCGCTATTTTCATCGAGAATCAATGGACGTTTTCTTATAAAATTTAACATTATTTCTTCATTGAAGGAAAAAATTCAAAAGCCGCGATAATTTTTTGTCTTCAGCAGTTAAATTTCAGTTTGAAGAATTCCACGTGAAAAATGAAATTGAAATTCTTTTTTAAGAATTAAAAATAAGATGAATATGGCGTTATAGTGGAAACAAAAATGACATATTCAAACATTTGTTAGTAATACAAGAAACATTAATATGAGTAAATACCAAAAGCAGGTAAATATGACGTCAAAAATTTGAGATATATTTTACTGATACTGATTTTTAAGCATGACTATCAGTTACCTACAGATGAGCGTGTAGTTTGATTAAAAAGGTGCAAACTTTGCGATTTATTTATGTTTTCTTTTATTTATTTATTGATGGAGTTTTAATTTCGTTAAGAAATATTAGTCGGAAACAGTGTTCTCGCTGGCTTTTGACCAACATTAGAGATTTGGCGAATAAGAAATAAAAAACAGTAGCCAAATGAACAAAAAGGCTAGCAAAATAGATTCGGCTTGAAACACTGAAAAATCTATCTTTAACCCTTTATTGTATCCCTTTTTTTCAATACGTTCTAAAATAACCTAAGTTTTTGTAATAGCTTATACAATAGAAATTCGAGTATCCGCTTCAGAAACTATTAAAAATAAGTACATTATAAATGTCCCCTAAATGTGTAAATGTTTCAGACATTCTTTTAGCTGTGTAAATAAAAATTAAATACAGCAATCTTTGATTTACCGTTGTGAAAACATACACTAAAAATATCTATGAGATTTCGACACTTAACCGATTAAAAAAATTTAACCAACCAATGATACTTTGCATACATTTTAATAAATAGTATGGTAAATGGCTAATTTCAACATCGCATTCCAGCAAAAATTTCCTCTATTTTGGGGCTTAATAAGAGTAATTTTGTTTGCGTTTTTACTGCCGCGACGCTGGAGCATAGATAGTGATTAAATGACCATAGAGAAAAACCTATCACATAATCCTGCAATCGCCTGCTGTTAAACTAAATTGGTGTTGAGTCAGTATCTCTATAAATAGAGCAATGTAAATGGCACGGTGCGATTGAACATGTAAATCGACATCCATCGTTCAGTAATGCGCATAAGAATCGCGACTGTACTGGCACACCACACACAAACACACAAACTGAGCACTCGCAATTTGGCGAATTTGACTCTTGGTTTACTCGCCAAATGAATAATTTTGTCGCGATTTGGCGCAATGGCGAGCGGCAGCGAGAGCCCTGGTTGGAAATAAATTCTGAACTGTTTCTATTGCTTTAAGACGATGTAAAAATTGAAATTGTCCGACGTTTAGAAGTTAATATATTTTCAAATAAGTGAATCGTATTTTGTAGATTATATCGCCAGTATGACGTCAGCATTACACACGAACATTTTTTGCTGTATAATATATATATTGTTCATAAACAATTTTTTTTTATCAACAAAAAATAATTACTTGTGAATTTTAAAAAGACTAGGGGATCGTACCCGGGTTTCCCGGGTTAAAGACTATAGGTGAAAACATTTTTTTTAATTGAAAACTAATATTTTTTTATATGCAATAAATTTTTCGATTGCCCACTTACATTAAAAAAGCATTTTTCATATGAAAAATACGAATTATACAATCAAATAAATTTTTGAAATTTATCAAAAGCGATATTTTCTTATTAGCCGCATGCTAAGATTTATTCGACCAAGATTTTGCTACTTACGGCATCCTTTTATATTCTGAGAATTTAAAAGCTTATATATGTCTGTTAAATTTGTGTTTTATTTATATTATTTTATTTATTCATTCACAGGGAAGTTTTTTTTTTTAAGGATATTAGCCCTAAGAAAATGATGAACTCTTTATTTTGTTTTAAGGGCAAACGATATAATCTTTCGTAATCGAGCTCCGCGCGATATAGATAATTAAAAAAAATATTTCATGCATTAAAATTGTTTTTAAAATCATAGACAATCGGTAAACTGCGATGAATTCTGCAAACAAATTCCATTTGAAAAAAAAAAAAAATCCTATTGCATGATCTAAAAATTTAAATTGTATGATTACAAATATGTTAGATTTGTGTTTTTTTTTATATTATTCTTTTATTTGTTTATAAAAGAAGTATTAATTTCGTTAATTTGTCTTTCACAAATATGTTAGATTGGGTTTTTTAAATATGATTCTTTATTTGTTTATAAAGGAAGTATTAATTTCGTTATGCAAAAATTGTCAGAACCAAATGCTGAACAATGTTTTTGCTTTATGTTCAAAATGTTTATTATTATTATGTATTAAAACCGGCACGTGATAAGATAAACTGTAAAAAAATCATGCTTAAAAATTATTTTTAAAAACATAATACATCAGTCAATTAAGATACAGTTTTGAAACAAATTGCATTTGAAAGTAAATTTTCTCCCTATGCGACGAAAATTGAAAATGTACGATGGTCAGAAGATTAAAAAAATGCAGTAGCGGAAATTTCAAGACCGAAATTTGATCGTGAAGTGTTGCCATTCGCAAAATGACGTCAGCGTATGCACAGGTACGTTTGTCCTTTATAATATACCGGGTGTCGTAAAAAGGACTGACTGATTTTAAAATTCAATAACTTGCAAACTCTGACAGATATGTAAAAAATTCTTGCAGTAGGGTTATGCATAAGGTCAAAAGACTTTTTTACAGTGATTTTCGATTTTAGTTCGAATTATAAATAATAGATGGCGCTACGATCAATAGACGCTAAATTCAGGTTCGATTTTTGGCACTTCGGGACCCTCTCAATACATTTTAATCTCCTTTTTCCGCATGGAAGAAGAGAAAAGCCAAAAAATCGAGCCTGTATTTAGCGCCTATTGCTTACAGCGCCATCTATTGTTTGTAATTCGAACTAAAATCGAAAATCACTGTAAAAAACTTTTGACCTTATGCATAACCCTCCTGCAAGATTTTTTAAAATATCTGTCACCGTTTGTAAGTTATTGAATTTTAAAATCAGTCATTCCTTTTTAGGACACCCGGTAGATACGTAATCAGTAAAATATTATAAAGATCAGTAATTACGATGTGGTTATCAATTGAAGTTCTTATGCTTGGTATTCCGGAATGAAAAATAGCAATTTTTACCTTCTCAAAATTTGCATACGCACTTCTCATATCCATATTCATCATTTTTTTTAAATGTATTTTGTTTGATTATTTTAAAATCATTTTAACTCAAAACTTGAAGTCACCATTGTCAGCTTTTATGTGAATAGACGCACTCTTTACTTGAGATTCTAATCTCAATTCCGGAGAGTAAAAATTTCCGTAATTTATGCTTTTTAGACGAATTTGTGTTAAAATGTTTAGTTTTATCTAAGAAAGTGATCGCTTTCTTTTAAATATGACTTTATTTTCACTTAAATAAGCATTTCGCCTAGTGTCTGAAACTTAGTATTAGTACACATTCTGAAGGAAAAGCAATATAGAAAATTTATGAGGAAAAATGCGTGTTTTCAAGAGCAGTGTGTCATTTTCCGTTATTATTCCCCTAATATAATATGCTCCTAATGGGATTCTGCGCCACTAAACCCTATACAACAATTTTTATAAACAATTTTGAATTTTTATCAGAAAATGGCATGAATAAAGATAAAAATACCTCATTTTTTTTCTCTCTTGTCTGCAATAATGAAAGCTATCCAATTTTTATCCTTTTCGAGTAATTTCATAAAATGCTTTTAAAATTAAAAGTAGGGATATTTAAAAAAAAAAGATAGTGCAATCACATCTACAAATGAACAGCTTTCAGTTAAAAATATATATATATTAGTAAAATTGGTTCAGCAGAAAGATCAGGGCAGATGACTAAAAAACACACTTGTGTTTTAAATATGTGGATTATATAAAATTGTGAAAAATTAAATTAAGCAAATTATGTTATTTTGATAAAATTATAATAGAATGTCCTAAAGAATACTATTAAAGTTTTATTATTCGAGAGAATTTTGGACAATAACTTCAGGAACATGATATTATTTTAAACTTCGAGTTATTTGTTTGCTTGTCTAACTCGGCGAAGCAACTCTTTCCAGGCGAGAATCATCAATTTCTGTAATATAAATCGCTATTATTTGCAGGTCACCTCTCTTTTATAAAGACACTCTAAATTTTTGTAAAACATTGCGTTTTATCAGTGTGTGATTTCGATTACTTTATTTTCAAAACTGAAGCATTTTCACCTGTGAAGAATTTGAAAGCAACTGGTCTGTGAAAATGACGCACTTCTACAAAACATAATTCAGTTTTAAGTATTAAAATACACGCTGTTTTATAAAATGACGTCATTTGCATCCTCTAAAGCAATCCACTTTTACAATCCAATCTTAAACTTCATCTATAGAAAAGTATGCATATGAAATCATTATTGCGGAATAACAGACAATATTCTTGACATAGCCCGTATTTTAATTTCAACTTTTTTTTCTGCTTTTATGAGAAAATGGCAACAAAAGATACAGTAATCTCCTATTTTCGACTATTTTCCGTTTGCTTTGAATGACTTTCAGTAGAAATGGTGTACTTTTGTTGCCACGATTGGAAAAATGGTATTAAAAACTACAAAAAAATTAATATCTCAAAAATAAATGGAGATACAGCTTTCAAACAAATTACATTTAAAAGAGCATTTTTTACCTTATACGACGGTGTAAAAATTTAAAATGGGCGATGTTTAGAAGTTTAAAAATTTGCAGTAGAGAAAATATTAAAACCAAAATTTTATTTCAAATTTGAAATTGTTGCCATTCGCAAAATGACGTATGCGTTACGCACAGATACGTTTGTCCTTTATAATATAGATAGGGACTTTTAACGTTATGTCTATGGCATTTTTTATCTAAAATTATTCCTCATCGTCTTTAGTCATTTGTTGTGTGGCACAGAAACGATTGATGTTGCCGCAAAATAAATATCACAAGTCAAACTTAAATAACAATTTCCTCTTGCGTTTACATCGTAACCTGCGAGAAAATATGGTAAAAAAATTAAGTAAAACTGGCCATTTTTTATGTCTTACTGTATAACAGCTATACTGTTGTTAAATATTAGCAGTAAAGATTTAAATCTATTTTTGCATTCATAGCGTTTCCGAGTGGAAAATGGATGAGCATGTTGGGCACAGAAACGTTATTTAAATGCACATGACACACAGCCATCAAAGATTTATTGTAGCACAGGTCAAAGATCTACGTGATTTTTCCCTGTGTCTTAAGTCACTGTCTTAGAGTTACATTTATCATTGAAACACCCTTAATGGATTTCTCTTTTTCAGATGCAAACATAAATAAAAAAATAAAATATATATGTTATTGGATTTTTTTCGCTGTGACCGAAACCCTAAGTATCCGTTTTGTGTTCTTCACTGCTTATTCAAGTGCGTAGTTTGAAATACCCATCTGATCCCCATCCCCATTTGAAATACCCATCTCTTATTTCCTCAATTTACTTGACTATTTTTCGCTATTATGTTATATCGGTAAGTTTTTATGGAATATATATATTAGGATAGCCTGGGGTAATTTTCAGACAGAGGAATGCGAGGTAATTAACAGACAGTAGTAATACTTGCACACTAATAGGAATCTGTTTAAAACAGTTTTCATTTTACTTAAATCAACTATTTTTCTATTGCATTTAGTATTTTCTTAGTAACTTTACATCTCATCCAATTTTCTCATCCAATTTTTTTTTTACACTCAGATTGGAAGATTTTGTCCAAACTGCGACGACCTACTTTGGTGAAATATTTTGGATTAATCATTGGTAAATTACACCACAAATTTTGGATCAAAATCATCACAAATTGTCGACAATCAAAACCTAATGATGATACATTCCGTTAATTTTTAAGTGAGTTTGTTTGAATTCAGTATTATTTAAAAACTTGACACATTAAACAAAAACATAATTTGCAGTACAAATTGAAAAACAAAACAATTTATTTCCTACATTGTTTAAGCCCGAGAAGGGACAGATATTAAAATATTTCATTCAGTTAGCTTTACATTTAATGTTAAATTTTTGTAACACATAAGTTAAACCAACTGAACATTAAAAAATAAAAATTCAATTCAAACAATATGATACTTTAAACACCATAAAATCTTATTCGTTCAAATGAAATCAAAATAAATCTTAGACTTTTTCCATTTTTAAGTTGTAAATATTTGTATTGCAGATTTTGTATTATGTTTATAATGATTGTACATAAAATAATAAGACACATCTAAAGTACAAACCTTTAAAAAAGTCGAAGATTTATTTCGATTTCATTTGAACGGAATCTAAGTTTTTAGGGTGTTTAAAGTATCATATTGTTTGAATTTTATTTTTATTTTTTAATGTTCAATTAGTTTAACTTATGTGTTACAAAAATTTAACATTAAATGTAGAGCTAACTGAATGAAATATTTTAATATTTGTCTCTTCTCGGGCTTAAACAATGTAGGAAATAAATTGTTTTGTTTTTCAATTTGTATTTCAAATAATTATATTTTTGTTTGAATCATTTTGCTCTCAATTAGATATTTTTTAAATAACTAAATTTTAAAAAAATAACCAAACTATAAGTTTTAATTTCTAACGTCACAGAGGTTTATACCTAACTTTTAAGATATATTTCTTCTTTTTTTCATTACTTTTAGAATAACATAGAATTGTTTTCAATTTTTTAGCCCCCGGAATGCTATTTCTTTCTCCCAGCTGATTTTGTCTCCAATAAATAACGTTACCTTGTGTACGCTAGCCGTAAAACAAAAGCCGATGTTTCATTGTGCGATTAAATACTCTACAGTATTTTTAAAAACTTCTAAGCATCGCACATTTTCAATGTTTATACCGTCGTATTGGGAAAAAAAGTGCTTTTTAATGCAATTTGTTTGAAAACTGCATCTTCATTTGTTTTTGAAAAATTAAATTTTTTGCAGTTTTTAGCGACATTTGTTTTAGTTTGGCAACTCAAGTTTTCCATTTCAGTAGAAAGTAAAGAAAAAAATGGTTGAAAAATAGCAATTATATCTTCTTGTTGCCATTTTCCCATAAAAACTGAAAAAATTTAATTAAAATACGTGCTGTTTTGAGAAAAATATAAATGAATGATTTGTGATAAAGCATGGAGCTATTATAAACTATATATAATTTTAAGTATCTATATTAATGCAAATGACGTCATTTTACGTAAAATAAAAGCGTGTCCTTAAAGACTTAAAATTGAAATATGTTTTCAGTAGAGTCCCGATTATCCGAGTCCCGCTTAACCGAGTTATTTCCTTCTGGTGGACTGGTGGCTTCTATTATTATGAAACACCCATTATAAATGAAGCGTTAGTTGAAGAAAAAAAAACAGGCGTAAAAAGTTAGAACTCTGATTTTCTGGTCAGAATGGGAAAAAAAATGGCCATATTTTTTTCAAAAAAAATATGGCAATTTTTTTTTTCCATTCTGACCAAAAAATCAGAGTTCTAACTTTTTACGGCTGCTCTTTCATCTTCACCTAACGCTTCATTTATAATGGCTGTTTCATAATAATAGAAGCCACCAGTCCACCAGAAGGAAATGAAGTAATGGAAATGCCGGGGGCGACACTAAATTCTGAAAAAGCAGAATTCCTGTTCTCTATTGAGAGTGAAGTAACTGAGGATGTTGTCACAAGATGGCAACTGTTGTTTGTTTACTTTGGATCAGGGCCTTATTAATGCCGGGACAAAATCCCACCAGTAAAAATGAATAAAACTTTTTGTCATATTTATGACAGAAATTCTGCAAAATTCTGCATGAATAAGACGTTAAATAAGGATGAAATTTTCTATACAAATTTATTGGTGGCTGTTTGCCCCTGCGGGAATCTAATTCGCTGGCATTGATAGGGGGATTGTTTAGATTGTCACAATATACCTTTTATAGTTAGACTTTTGAAAACATAACAGTCAGATATTTGCATTAACTGCAGTAACTAGTAAAATTTGTTGCGTCAATTTTATTTTTTCTACGCAACAGCAGCGGTTTCAATTTCCCTTGAAAGGATATTGGTAACGTTCAAGGGAATATTCATTAGAATGTTTGAAGTATTGAGCTCATTGTGCGTCCAACATTCTTGTTCCAATTTACAAGATTTTGAATACTTTCTTTTGCGGAATTAATCTCCCATGCCTTTAAAAGCCTAAATAAAAAAATAAATAAACTATTTATTTTTACTTTTGAAATTACGTTTGAAAAGCACATTTCAAAGTTTTGAATGCTTTTAGTTGGGAACGCTGATAATGGTATTACGCACAAAATTTTTCCTGAAATTTCTTGAAATTTTCAGTATTCATAAATGCAGTAAAACCTCGCTAATCCGAAATTCTGGTTAATCCGAACCGATTTTATTTTCGAAAATTATTGCAATTTCGAAAATTAAAACATGCTGGATTACAAAATTTTACGGATTACAGGATTACAGGACGAATGTCGGAAAAAACTTGTAGAAGTTAGAATTAAACAAAAAGAGGCAGTAAAGCATGTTTTTTTTTTTTTTCTTTAAAGGCTTGAATAGGATAAAAAAAATACTCAATAATGTAAAAGTACAACATATGTACGCGAATATAAAATGAAAACGTGCACTGTAGGCCAACTCGTAGAAGCCATCTTAAAAAACTCTCGAAATTTGTTTACCAGCACTATAAAATTCTTTTCTATAATGCAAAAATTATTTAATTCAGATAATAAAATTTTATTTTTTTTCAACAGTTTGATTTCGAAAGTTATTTACAGAAATGTTTTTTCCTCTCCCCCTCGTCGACGTGGTGACTGAGCTATTTATGGTTTCACGATTTTGAACCGTTTTTAATGGGTTGTTACGTAATTCCTCTTTCTGGTGTTCCATTGGATTATTGTAAACAATAAGAGTGATTAAAGAAACAATACTATTTTTTCCGAAAGTCGTACCGGATTGTCCAGCATGTCGGACCTTAGGACGCCGAATTAGAGGATGTTTGCTGTACTAATGAGTACTTATAACTTACTTTTTTAGTAAGCACCCTTTTCTTTTCTGTTTTTATCGGAATTTCGGGTAATCCGAATTTTTCGTAATCCGAACAGGCACCGGTCCAAATTAGTTCGGATTAGCGGGGTTCTACTGTACTAGATATTTCTATAGACTCATTCTAAAATTTTTCTAATGAATAAATATTTAAATTTTTATTTTTTAAAATAAATGTATAAAAATTGAATATTACTAGAATTTTGCAATCATTTTCGGATATAACATTTTTATGTTTTAAAATATTTCCAAAATTTTGTTCCTTTTTTAAATAATTACTATGATTAATAAATTATGAAAACGTTAGATCCTTTTATTCCTTTTTTAAGAGCTATCGTGCATGCAGTATGATGATTTACATACACAGATAAAAATGTTTAAAACTTTTGAATTTAAAAAAAAAAATGTGTAAAATTGTACTCGTTCCTTCCTTTTTAAACAAAGAGCTAAAAGATAAGTTTTGTATATAGCTATTTAGACCAAAAATGGTTTCCATTTGATATAAAAAATTGAAAATAATTTTTTTTTTTCATTTTAAAGGTGAAATTTCCCCTTCTTTCTAAAAACGCTCATTTTCTATTTTCATCAGCCTTGTTATAAAAGCGTATGAAAATATAAGAGAAACCATCAAAATTTATTATTAATGCTTGTAAATTAGCAATTAAATCTAAAAATATTCTCGGCTTCTTCATTCAAGCAATGAGGTTCATTTTACAGAATCCCAAAAGAATAAGTATAAACACGCTTTTAAGATATAATGAAGCAAAAAAGGCATAAAATGTTTTCTGTAAACTCTTAAACATCTTTTTTTACTAAAAAAAAATCAACATAAGCTTTCTTCGCACAAAATCCAATAATGAAAAGTACATGTTTTTATGTAACCTATTTACATCTCTTTTTCTATTTTTTTAAACAAGTTATATTTAAACTACATAAGTTAAAACTTACATTTGTTCATATAAATTGACAGTATATAAATTCTAACAAAAAGAACTTATGGAAAAAATGCAGAAACCTAATACTAATACCATACATAAAAACAGAGTACTAAAGATTGTTATTTCTGATAGCTAAAAACAACAATTTAAAACTTTATATTTTGCAGATTTATTGACTTAAGATTTATTGGATAAACTCTAATTTAAGAAAACTGAAATCCAATAATTGAACCTATCTCCAAAAATGAGGACTTTGTCTTCTGTCTTTGAAAGCTCGATAAATGTGTGCTTATCAGTATGTTTTCTGTAGTTGCTGAGTTATTGTTGTTTCTGGAGAACGAGTTTTTTACTGTCTACTTTCAAAAGAGGGAATAGAAAAAATATTATTAATAAAAATATTGTCCTTTCAGTTTTTCATTGCGTTTTATTATTGAAAATGCGACAAATGTAAAGAAAATGTATGGAGTTGTTATTTTTACTTTCTTCTATCTTTACAAGAAGAAAGTATTGGATTCGTGAAAATTTTCGGCTTCCGGTTTTCGACGGATTTATATGTCTTAGGAGTCAGAAATCCCGTAAAACGTGTTTTTACAAAATGTCTGTCTGTGAATCTGTGACTCTGTCTGTATGTATGTGACCCAAATTTTGTGGGCGCTCTCTCTCAAGAACTAATGCACGGAATTTAATAAAAGTTTATATTCAGGTAGTGCCTGATATAAATTGCTGCTGATCAGTTTTTGGTGTAAATCGACCAACAGGTGGCGCTACTATGCTGCATTTTGCAGAATTTATATGATTTCCGCAATAGCTCTATCTCAAGATCTAATGCACGAATTTTCATCAAACTTCAGATTTAGTTAGTCCTTATTATGAATTTGTGCTGCCTACATGTTGGTATAAATCGCTCGACAGACTATGCTGCATTTTGCAGGATTTACACGATTTCCGCAATAGCTCTATCTCAAGAACTAATGCACGAATTTTCATCAAACTTCAGATTTAGTTAGTCCTTAATATGAATTTGTGCTGCCTACATGTTGGTATAAATCGCTCGACAGACTATGCTGCATTTTGCAGGATTTACACGATTTCCGCAATAGCTCTATCTCAAGAACTAATGCACGAATTTTCATCTAACTTCAGATTTGGTGAGACAATGACACAAGTTATTGCTGATTAGGTGTTGGTGATAATCGCTCAATAGATGGCGCTGCTATGCTGGAATTTTCACGATTTTCGCAATAACCCTATCTCAAAAACTAATGCACTGATTTTCCCCAAACTTCATATTCAGTTAAATGTTGACATAAGTTGTTACAGATTTGGTTTTGGTGTGAATCACCCCATAGATGACTCTGCTATGCTGCATTTTGTTGGATTTACACGATTTCAGCGATAGTCATATCTCAAGAACTAATGCACGGAATTTCATATCTTTAGAATCTTCAGGATGGGCATTGATTGCCCTTTAGTTTTAGCAATGTGATAGCGAATTTTGAAGTATTAATATGGATGAGATAGAAGAAAGATTTAGAATTGGCACATCCAACTAGTTAATTATTGAAGGACTATTTTATGTTTCAAAAACTATACTCATTATTCGCATTTTGTAGCTAAACAAGTTAATGCGAAGAAGGTTTTTCTAGTTATTAAATTATGTACAATTTGATATTTGATATATATCAAAGAAATTCATGCTGTACTAGGTTTATGTGAGAGATGTTACGATCATAATGTGTGTATACCATAGGGTAACTCCGGGAGAGTCGCCGCATACGGTATAGATGCCGCACTCCTCGTATTTCTTCTAATTATCGATAGATGGTCGTCAAACGCACAGTATAGGTGCGCAATGAGATTATTTTAACGAGTGAATAGCGTGATTCCCATTTCGATGTTTATTTGTAGAATTACAATCCTTAATTTGACGTAAGTGCATGATTTCACTGTCTAAGCTTTTAAACACATCATGTTTAAATACTTTTTATACACTAATTACTAAATGCATGCATGATTTCGAAGTCAAAACTAAGTGTAGCGGTTGTATAGAGTACTATGTGTATGATTACGCCATTCCCCTTAGCGATGGCAGGTAACTATTATGGCCGACGTCTGCACCATGCAAAATGGGATACATGCCGCACAGCTATTGCGCTATACATGCCGCAGTTTCTTTTGTACGGGATGATTAAGTGTTATTAACTTTTCCTTTTCTTTTGCACAGACTAACCATGTTAGGCATGTTATCAAGTTTACTAAAACCAAAGGAGAAAAAGGGGAAAATAAAAAGTAAGAAGGGCAAGAAAGATGCAAGTAAAGATAATAATAATGAAAAATTGGATTACGCGTAACGCAGACGTTCTTTGCAAACTATACTCCAAAAAAGAGGAAGTGTAATTGTCTCCGTTGCATCATGTGTTTAAATGAAGTTACATAAAGACTGTACTTTTTCGACACTTTTTCTGTAGATTGAAGTCGATCTCTTAACCATTCGGTACCATAGGTGCATATAAGCACCTTCATAAAGAGCTTACAAAATTTGTTTCCTTCACCAGTAAAAAAGAAAAGTAATATTTGCTTTGTTTAATTAGAGCATTTTCATGATTATTTAAGTAAAGGTAACTTCTTTTAAAAAAGTGGTACCAACCAAATAAAATTTTTGTAAAAGCCACCGGTCCCGAAAAGGTTAACAAATAAATTATGTAAACACAATTTTACTTTTTTTCCCCTTTCTAATTCATTGATGTTACGTTGTTGCTGAAATAACAATTAAAATTTAATGTAAAAATATAAGTCGATAATTTTAATAGTGAAAGTAGGCAACACTTATTAGTTTGAATCTACTAATACGTTTCAATGTACTCGTTTAGTTTCGTTTTGTTATTACATCCATAATTATAGTCCAGATATGAATGTTTTTTTTTTATATTTTTATTTATAGCTTCATTCTGTTCTTATTACAAGCGCGGCATAACTACCGCACAAGTGCGGCGTCTCAGCCTGAATGTACGGGTGACACGCCGCAATGTAATGTTTTAGAAAAAAATTGTTAAAAAATAGTAATAATTTTTTTTTAATTTTTTTGTCGCAGTACACGCGTTGTATATTTAACATTAAATAGCACGGCATGATTTTTTTTATTTTATGTCCACCATGGGACTTTATACACACATTCAAAAAAATGTGCGGCATAAATCCCGGAATTACCCTACAGTATATTGTTTTTCACAAATCTCAGTCACACTACCTTGAAATATTCTGTATTCTATTTTTTTAGTATTAGACATACTGAAAAATAAATCTACAAAATACGAACTATCACATAATGTAAAAGATACTCAAGCTTTTTGAATAGGATTGACGTTTCTTAATTGACTAGACATAAGAAAGTATGTATATATTTTTTTATCTGCGTATAAACGAATAGTAAACTGTTTGTATAACTAATTAATTAATAATTATCACAAACTATTAATGAAGAGGTAGCAACAAATACATATTTAACATTTAATTCTTACATCCACAAACAAACACACGTCACAATATACTAGACATTCTAGAACGAACATTCTAATTTACATTTTGCAAAGTCAGTTTCATGAATTTGGAGAGAGAATTGTTTAGTGCTGCCATTACAGATACATTTAGATACATTTTAAATGGAAACATAAATATGGCAGCTCTCATCCTCTTAATATTTAAAACGTTCAGAAACTCTTCTGTTCCTACTGGATCTTCTACGTACCTATGGAGAAGAAGAAGGATTAGTTTTCAAAGACTCAGTAGCATCAGCAATGGAAATATTGAATTAGAGTCAGTTAATTTAGGACTTGAGGAATTAGGATCATGAAAGTCAGCTGGTGTAGGACCTGGAGTATTAGGATCATCAGAGTCAATTGGTTCCAGATCAGTGATACTAGGCTGTATTGGTGGATAATCACCTTGCTTCACCATTGCATTTTCACTTCTGAAATTTTCTGTATCACTGTTTTTAGATTTTGGATCATTAAATAAAGAAATATCTGAACCAAAATTAGTTATTTGATCAACATACCTTTTTTCAAATATTCGAACCAACTTGAACTCTATAATGTAATTTTCTTGCTCTTGCTACAATTCGCCCATTTTTCCATTTGACTTCTGGAGTACAATTTCTTACAGCTACTTTCTGGTTAATTTCAAATTCTTTTATTTTAACTTTGGACTTTTTCGCATTTTGTTTATCATGAAAAAAATTTGTAACACTTGGCACTATTAAATTTATTTTTGCTCTTTATGACGTTTTAGAAATAAAGATGCAGGGCTCTCAGTTCTAATCCCATCTTCGTCACCATTAAACTAACTTGTATAACTAATTAATTAATAATTATCAAATACGGAATTCGCAAAAATGACTCACGGTAACGAACACTTTTGGAAGAGTTAATATTGATATTATTTAAAACCGAACGCGGTTTCTTAAAGAGAAATTAATGTAAATATTACTTGGTATCTTTGGTTTGTTCGTATTTTGATTTCCGAAGTCGATGTCGATTTTTAAACATGGCATAAAAAGTGACTTTCGAAAGTGACTTTCGGACACGAATTTTTTTCAAAGGGTTAAATTCATATTTTTCAAAACAAATTAATGTGAGAAGGAACCTAGATGTAACCTGCTGTTTTTTGTTTATTTGTAGCTTGATTAGAAAACAAGATTCAGATTTTTAAAGATTGCAGAAATCGTAAAAATCGTGAAATTGACTTACGGAAATGAACGTTTTAAAACGGTTAATATTGACATATTTCCAAACCAAAGGCTTCGTGATAAACTCAATGGAAAGTAGATATTGCTAGGTATCTTTGGGGGGGGGGGGGGGGGCTTTGCATATATCCATTTAAGAAGCAGATACCCAACTTTAAAAATCGCAGAAGAAAGAAAATCGAAAAGGTGAGTTTTACAAACGAATCTTTTTCAAATGGTTCATATTCGTATTTTTCAAAACTAAATGCAGATTTCGAAAGGGGAATGAACATAGATGTTTTCTAATATTTTTAGTTTTTTCGTAGCTTGATCGGATATGCAGATACAGATTTTTGAAAAGTGCGCAAATCATGAAAATCACGAAACGGCGTGCGCAGAATAAACTTTTTTCAAAGAATTAATGTAAATGTTTTTTTTAAATCGTAGCTTGCGTTTGAAAGTGCAAGGTACGGTGTTTAATTTGGTCTAATCAGTTTTTCCGCATTTGTTTTATTTCGGCGTTACTTCGGCGTATGCGACGTTCGTAAAACGAAAAAAAAAACTTGAATTTGATGTTTCGTAATTATTTTTTCTGGAAGGGTTAATATTAATATTTTTCAAAAAAATTTCAGCGTATTAAACAGAAAAGTACAAAATCTAAAAATATGTTATTTTCTTCCATGTTTTGAAATGTTTGGTCGTAGAACCTTAAGAAAAACAGCAAATTAAAAAACACGCACTTTGCACATTAAAATGCAGTTTGCTTTTCATCTGCTTATGGCTTCCGGAAACGTCGGACTGAGTATGCGCAGGTTCGCTTGCCTATTTTCAGAAGAAAAAAAAATGCATCTTGGAAGACTTTTTAATTAATAACTCAACTAGTTATCAAAAATTTTTAAATCTAATCCGTGACACTCCCCAAAAAAGCAGAAAGGGTAGAGAACGTTTCCTCCAGTGGCCAGCAAATGAAGTCACACTGATTTGCTAGAAATTATGACTAAAATTTATTTATTTATTGACATTTTGAAATTTTGAGAAATGATGTATAAATTAATGAAAAAATTATACATGGGATTATTATTTTATTTTTATTATCGTTTAATTTATTACTATCGTATAATTAATATTTAAAAAAATCCCTCACTATCTACTTCGCTTGCTTAAAGCTCAGAGGAATTATATAAATCCTTAAAAATATGCCTAAAAATTTATTAAACGGTTGCTTTTGTATATAAAAAGCATGATTATGAAAATAATTACTAGAAAAATTTTTAAGCTAAAATGCATATAAACGAATGTAAAAAGGTATGCATGGAATTATTATTTCATTATTATTATAATTTTACTTGCTTCATTAATATATGAAAAATTCTCCTATTTCTACTTTGCTTCTTTATAACTCAAAAGAATGATATAAAACTCTAAAAAGTGCTTTAAAAACTGCCATATAGTTATATTTGAAAATAAAATCATCATTATAGAATAATCTCTAGAATTTATTTCTTTGAAATTTCGGAAAAATAGACAATGAATCACCGTTTATACGTTTTTCAAGGGACCAAGAAAAAAAAACGTATAAACGAAATTCACAAAAGTACGAACATTTCCGTAAAAACCAACAATAAAAAAATCAGTGATAAATTAAAATACATGAAATACAATAAGTATGTAATACTAAACTTCCTATTCCAGATATAATTTACAACTTACTACTATCCATATTCATTCACCATGTACAAAATATTTTGTTATACGGAATTTTGGAAATTGTTGTACGGAATTTTTGGAATGCACAGAAAATGTTCACTGTTCACAGTTAAAAGTGCCATCTTAACATTATCATTCAAATCACTGCTAATGAGGTATTCTTGCATGGTGTTAAAACCCGCCAAAACTTGTTGAAAAAAGTTGACAGTGGCTTTTCAGTGCAGTTATCCTCTTCTTCACTGCTAGTTTCCTCATTGCGATCATTTCATTGATTCTTAGAAGATAACATGTTGCAAACTCCGAATCACATTGCACAAAATCTTCAAATGTAGTAACATCACTTAAGTTTGACCAGTTTTCTGGTGGAGCAAAATGATCAGGGTCGGTGTTTTCAATAGGATTGACATCCACTAGAGTTACAAATCCGCTAAGGCCGAACCAGTTTTTTATCGTTTTGGGTAAAACATTTTGCCAAGTCATCATTATGAAATTCATAGCTTGTAAGATGTTAATGTTCAGATTTTCAAAGTCACAGTGGTCTAAACTGGCGATAGCTGTTTTCACCAAAAGTTTTCGATTATGTTGTTTTAGGGACTTTATGACTCCTAAATCCAGTGGCTGTGATTTGCTGGTACAATTTGCAGGGAAGAATTCGACAGTTAGGTTTTTTAGAAAGTCCATATCATGTGGATGAGCTGGACACTGATCAATGAATAAAATGATTCGCTGCTTCTGGTTTCGTATTTTATCATCCAATTCTTTTAACCAATCGGTAAAGAAGAACATTATCATCCATGATTTTTTATTGGCCAGGTACATTCTAGGTAATGCTTTCACATTTTTAAAGCAGCGGGTCATTTTTGATTTGCCAATAATCAACGGAGACAGTTTTTCTGATCCATCGGCATTGGCACACAATAACACTGTTAATCACACTTGGCTCTTTTTCCATCATGACACGTATCCGATTTGATTGCAAGATTTTTAGATGGCAGAAGATTATAAAACAAACCGGTTTCATCTGCATTGAAAATGTATTTTTGTTCATATCCTTTTATCAGATCTGGCAATTGGTTTTGAATCCATTCATCCACTGTTTCGCAATCAACATCTGCAGACTCTCCACTTACAGTTTTGCCTGTTATGCCATGTCTTAATTTAAACTTGTGAAGCACTCCTGAAGAAAATTATGCATTGCATTCCACATTCAGCTTCTTCGAAATTTCTCGTGCTTTCTCCATAAGCAAAGGACCACGTCCATTGAAAACTTTTCACATTTTATTGGCATAGTTTGAGTCTTTTAAATTTTTACATCGGCCGAATTTTTTTATCCGCTAGGCCTGGTCTGACCTGGGCCGGCCCGTTTACTTTTTTTATAGGCTCAGCTCGAGCCATTTATTTTTTTCATAGGCTCGGCCCGGCACGTTGGAAATTTTTCCTTCATTTTGCCGGCACGGCCACGTACAAACCTGTACTTTGAAGACATGTCTACTAGACTTGCTTGATAGACTTGTTAACCAACAATACTGGCATGATGCAAGTTCAAATAAATCTAAAACTAATTTTATGTGTATCTTTTTTAAAAATATACACATCTTACGTCTCAACAGTACAATTACAAAGTAAAAATCAACTACAATTCAGACAATTTACTTAAAAACATTTAAACATATATTAAACTAATCGGATGTGCCAATCCCAAAACTTTCTTTTATCTCGTGCATTGTTAATATTCAAAATCTGCCATCCCAGTGCAAAATTACATGGCAATGTATGCCCAGCATGAAGATTTTAAAGGTATAGATTCGTTGAATTGTGTGCATTTCAAAAGGACCACATTTTTCAAACAAATAATTGAATTTCGGCACTCAACTTCTTAAATGTCTGCAACCGAAATTTCCAACCCAAAGAAAATAAAAGCAACACCTGTTCTGCAGAATACAGCCAAGCCAAATAAGGATTTATTTATGTGAAAGTGTAACAATTTATGTGAAAGTGTGACAATATGAAGTTTGATTAAATTCCGCGCCATCTGTTATATGATTTACACGAAAACATAAGCAGCACCACCTTATCTCATGGTCTAGAAGGATATGAAGTTTGATGAAATTCCGTGCTATTGTTCTTAAGATATGACTATCACAAAAATCTTATAAATACTGAAAAATGCAGCATATCAGCGCCACCTGTTCTGCGATTTACACCGAAACGTAATCAGCAATAACTTATGTCAACGTCTAACTGTATCTGAAGTTTAATGAAAATCCGTGCATTAGTTATTCAGATGGAGCTGTTGCGGAAATTATGAAAATGCAGTATAGCAGCACCACCTGTTGGGCTATTTAAAACGAAAATTAATCAGCACCAGTTTATATCAAAGTGAAAGGGATTCTAAAGTTTTGTGAAATTCCGTGCATCAGTTCTTGACATAGAGCGCCCACAAAATTTTTGTCACATGCAAAGTCACAGACTCACAGACAGACCTTTTCTAAAAACAGTGAATTCGTGTTCAGAATTTTTTTAAACGTATAAATCTGTCGAAAACCGGAAATCGAAATTTTTCGCGAATCCAATTCCTTCTTCTTGTAAAGATAGGAGAAAGTACAAAGTAGACGTTTTTGGTTATTATATCCCTCATCTGTACACATATCGTAATAACGTAAAAGATGCCCATAACAATAACTGCAGTTAAGAAATATGCGTTACGAAAGTCAAAAACTAAATATCAGAAAAATACTGCATATTCAGGTGGTACAGTTAGCCGGATTTTTTTTTTTTTTTTTTTTTTTTTTTAGATATGGTATACAAGATTGGCGAATTCTACACTAAATGTAAACACGATTTGACTGTTTTTAGAAAATTTCTGTCTGTAAGTCTGTCTGTATTTGACAAAAATTTTATGGACGATATTTCTCAATAACTAATGCATGGAATTTAAGAAAACTTCAGATTCAGTTAGACAATGATATAAATTAGTGCTTATTCGTTTTTTGTGTAAATCGCCCCACAAGTGGCGCTGCTATGCTGCACTTTTCAGGATTTCTGCAATAGTTGTATTACAAGAGCGATTGCACAGATTTTCATCAAACTTCAGATTCAGTTACATGTTGCCATAAATTGTTACTGGTTAAATTTTTATGTAAATCACGCAATAGCTGGCGCTGCTATGCTGTGTTTTTTGCGATTTCCTCAATAGCACTATCTCAAGAACTAATGCACGGATTTTCATCAAATTTCAGTTTCAATTAAACGTTGATATGAGTTATTGCTGATTAGATTTTGGTTTAAATTGCGCAACAGGTGTCGCTGCTATGCTTCATTGTTGGGGATTTACACGATTTTAGTAATAGTCGTACCTCAAGAATTGATGCACGAAATTTCATCAACCATCATATTCTGTTAGACTTTGACATAAGTTGATGCTGATTAGGTTTTCGTGTGTATCATTTAACAGGTGGCG
The DNA here is from genome assembly GCA_963932465.1 of Maratus speciosus. Taxonomy (NCBI): domain Eukaryota; kingdom Metazoa; phylum Arthropoda; class Arachnida; order Araneae; family Salticidae; genus Maratus; species Maratus speciosus. Next base: position 338,374,017 of record OZ010789.1, read on the forward strand.
CTGCTAATCTGCATTTTTCACGATTTTCGCGATAGCTATATCTCAAATACTAATGTACGGAATTTAATCAAATTTCATATTCTGTTACACTTTCACATAAATAGCTTCTTATTAGACTTGGTATACTAGCAACAGGTGTCGCTTTTATGCTCTTCGGATTGTAAATGTTGGTTGCAGACATCTATGAGGGCAGATACCTGAACTCAATGATTTGTCTGTAAGATGCAATGACTATATCTTCTTTTTAAATGCACACAATTCAACAAACCTATACCTTTAGAATTCTCATGATGGGCATAGATTTTCATTTAATTTTGGCACTGTGATAGCGAATTCTGAAGTATTAACACGTACGAGATAGAATAAAGTTTTGAGATTGGCACATCCGATTAGTTTAATATGTGTTTAAATGTTTTTTAGTAAATCATCTTAAATTTAATTGTTTTTATTTTATGTGTAACGTTTTACACATTAATTTTCCTACCCCTAGTTATAACTTGCATGTCCATGAAATAACTTTGATGTCCATGGAAATGAATTTGAAAATATATCCATGTACGCTTCCTAAGAGTAAATGAGTTAATCCAGTATTCCCATTCGTTTAATGTGTTCATTAAATGTACATTTTTTCTAATCTAACGAAATATTTGTTGCATTGTATAATCAAGATTCTTAAAATAATATTTAAAAACTGAATGTTATTAAAATTCTTATCTAAAATAAGATAATTAGAAACCCATTTAAACTCGTTAATAAAAGTTTTAACGTAAAGGTAATACTTAAAATCAAAATTTCTTGTTTCACCCTTCTAAAATATTTTCACCGGGAAAACTTCTTAATAAACTGGGGAACATTAAAATATAATTAAATGTTAATGATCTTTTCTAACGTTAATAAAGAATTCCTTTATGAATAAACTAAACCTTAAGAATGTATGCGAAAAATTCTTTAAAGATGTAATTAAGATATCTAAGAAGAAGTTAGTAATTAACAGTTGTTTGATAATTTATACAGCTCCTAAGAAGCCAAAGCATAGGTTCAGCTGCATATTTTCTTGTTAAATATGTTGAACTGTATTGAAGCTAAAATGTACAGTATTATAAACATTATACAGTGCGTGTCATAAATATAAAAACACAGATGTTTTTGAAATTACATTTTATTAATTCAATTATAAGAAATTAGATTTTATACTTCATATTAAGAACATTAAAATGAGTCTGTTATAGGGTTTTTAATTTAAATAAAATAATTTTGACTCGAATAATAAAAAATAAATAAAAAATACGCTGTCTCCTAAATATAAAGACAAACTTGAAACTGCTTCATATGCGAATTTTTTTCGAATGCGCATGTACAGAATTAATGCGTATGCGCAGAAATACATTTTAAGTTACCCAAACGAGCAAAGTTGTTTGACTTGTTTCAATAGGAAAGATGCCGTGGAACACTTAAATTTCTAAAGATGGGATTTGTAAAATACGTGAATTTAAAGCTAATGATTTTACAGTTTCTCAAATATGTAAAAAAACTGGGAGAAACAGAGCTGCAATTTATAAAATTTTATAAAAAAACTTACAATTTATATTCGAGAAAACGATGTGGCAGACCGAGAAAGACTAGTGAAAGACTCGATCGCAAGATCATGCGACTTGTTTCGTCGCAAAAAGTGACACTCCGACAAGTTTCTCAACGAGTTTATGGTATGGCCTCAAAGGACACAGTACATCATCGTATGAAAGAAAGAGAAAATATTGTATGCCGGAATATGTGCAGATTTCATTTACTGAAAAAAAGAACACAAAGAATGGAGGTAACTCTGGGCTAAAGATCATATGCACTGGGAGGACGAATGGATACAAGACATTTTTTTTCAGATGAAAATGGATTTAGCTTGGATGGTCCAGATGGCTGGAATTCCTACTAGCACGATTTAAGACATGGATCTCAAACACTTTATAGTAGGCAGAAAGGGGGAGGTTATGTTATGATTTGGGGTGCCTTCTCTTTTAATGGAACTTCAGATATTGCTTTTCTGGAAGGTAAACATACATCTAAAAAGTATATAGAACTGCTTGACAGTCACTTGTTGCCAATTCCTGAAACTCTTGGTGGTCGGAATTATTTGTAACATCAGGATAATGCATCGATTCACGACTTAAAAAATGATTTGCCGATAACAATGTTCCTGTCATAGTGTGGCCCGCACGTAACCCTGATTTAAATCTAGTTAAGAATATTTGTGACATTCTTGTTTGCAGTGTATATGCATCTGGAAGACAATTTTCAAACGTCCTTGAGTTGAAAAAAGAAATCGAACGAAGTTGGTTTGATATAAAGCCAAAATACTTATACAACATAATAAACAGCATGCCAGGTAGAATATTTTCTGTCATTAATAAGAATGGATCTTTTAATGGACGATAATTCAAAAGTATGTAAAATACCTTTATATTTATGAGACAGCAAATTTATTTACATTTATCAATTTTCGAGTTGAAATTATTTAATTCTAATTTAATTTGCTGTAAAATGTTTTCTTGGTACATGCTTTTTGTTATATCCATAAATATAATTTTGAATACTGTATTATTAAAATATTATTTCGAAAATATCAGTGTCTTTATATTTATGAGACGGGACTGTAGATAAAGTAAATAGAAACAAATGGAGTAATATTTGAGTTTTCGCTTATATTTTATCTTTCTTTATAAATATTTTTTAATGTTGGAAATTCATATACAAATTAACATGATGAAATAAATTTTACAGTTTTTTCCACTTTTTTGATTGCGTATCTAAAATTTCAGTATGTAGCTTTTAAAAATGTTTTATTGGTTATGTCTCATGTATCTTTAACATAACGATCGTTTATATCCCCTTTTAGGATTTTTTTTCAATATGTATAATAATTTATGTTCAGCTATAATAATTTTAACAACTTTTATGCTGTTAACAGAGTACTAAATAGTTTGTGCGCGATAAATTGGCAATAACTTTGTATCTCCTTATTTCACGTGTATCTAATTAATTTTGTAAAACACTTTTTCTAGTGTGGTATGTTTTTTTGTTGTTGTTATTTGTTTGTTTTTTACAGTCTTTTACTTAACTTAACGATGAAATTTTGTGATCAATTTTTCACTCCCATCCTCTGGTTCTAGAGTTCTGTAAATTATATACGCAGTCGTGTTTCCGATGTCAATACAATATTTTAATGTTTTTAGAACTTAATTATAAATTGATAAATTAATTTTAAAGCATTTTTTCGTTAGTCTGTAACGAAATAAATGCTTTAAAGGCCGCTACTTAGTAACTCAATCATATTCAGGTATAAGTTTTAAAACACCTTTATTTAAACAAATTGGGCAAAGAATGATAGAGTAACTTCCAAATTTAGTCTAAATTACGTGACGGACAAACAAGGTAAATCACTATTTCAACAAATAAGGAATATTTGAACTTCAACTTACATAAAAGGTTTCGATCCATAACGTCGACATCAACTACCTCAAACTAATAAGTTACTTTCAGCTGCAAAGCTAAACATTCGTTAAATCTTTAGTGCATTACCGTTGACAGACCGTGGCTGCGAAGAAACTTTTATTTACTCAAATGAGAATTGCAAAACTTCTTACCAAAGGCAAACACTTCCTTTACTCTTAAGTAGCGGAAACACCCCCTATGATTCTTCCGAGGCAAGGTGTAATTTACTCCCACAGTAGGACTCGGCCCAAATCCGAAGACACACACTTTCTCTTCACCTTTTATACACTGTTAAAAATATCGTGAAAAATTACCTCTGATTTTAAAGGCTCTCTATTTTTTGACCAATGAGAATGCTACATAAACACCTATGAAGCGTTCTCATTAATCAGAAAATAGATAGCCTTGAAAAACAGAGGTAATTTTTCACGATATTTTTAACAGTGTATGCTGCAGATTGAACGACGCAGGCTACTTTTGATAAACTATAGCGAAAACAAGTAATCATAGACCTCAAGAGCACCAAACATGCCTCGGAAAATTAGAGTAACATATAGTATAGAGGCTAAATGTTTAACATTACACTCACACTCAAAACATAAGCGAGTCGCTAGTCTACTACAAGTTTTCCGCAAGTGATAAATCGCCCAATATTCTTTGGGGTTAGAACTGTATACGACTTACAAAAGCAATAGAGCTAATCTTGCGCAAAACATCATTCGCTAAAATATGCACACTGGTTCTGAAATTGCAGCAATGAAATATTTTAGACACTAAAAAGTAGAAAATATAAATAAAAAATAACGAGTGTAATAATTTGTTTTTAAAATACGCTTTAATCACTTAATAGTTTAACATTAATTAAATGATGATTATACGTTGAAAAAACAATTTAGAAATCCTGAATACATAGTTTAAATAACGCCTTTTTTTTCTTTCCTGTTGCCATCCCTTAAAACAAAAACAAGGCAAACATTGTAATTTTCTACCAAGCGTAAATCAAAATGATGAATTTTCCATAATCGGGACCCACGCCAAATTAACACATTATAACGGAATTATTTTTCTAGCCTCCGGAATTACAGTCATGAAAATAAGCATGATTTTTGAGGTACCACTGGATGATTATAGAAGGGTGTGTTTTTTTTTGTTTTTGTTTTTTTTTAACAATTTTACTTTTATTATTTATTTATTTTCAGACATAACAGTTAAATGTAAAAATCAATCATCCTATCGAAGTAATATAAAATTATAGTAACAGTGCAATGCGGACTGTACTGCGCACAAGGGTGAAATGCTAAGGAAATTTCGGACTTCAATCACAATCAATTTACGTCCCTTTTTATTGTAAAAAAGTGTAAAAGGATAATTCTCATGTCGCCACACCAGTAAGAAGAAAATATAATGTATGTAACTGACCGATATCTATAATTTTACTATCATTGAGCTTTTCCGGCTCTGCCGTACCTAGTGTGACAGCATCAAGTGCAGCGCCACCTTACTTCACGCGCAAACTGTGCGTAAGAAGATTTCATTGGTCTGCAATTTCCTTGTCAGTGATTCCTGTATAGAGGTTAGAAATTACGTTTCTTCTAACTTCGCATTTCTTTGACATAATAATTGCTATCCGCATTAAACACATTTATCTGGAAAAGGTAATCTTAATTCAAAAGCTTGGAAAAGGTTTTTCAAAATAATAAGAGACAAAAGTTGGGTCAATTAATCGCTTGCACCAGGTATTTATAAAGTCTGTGGCTTAGGAACTAAAATCATGTTGTCAGGTTTGTCATTGTTTAAATACTCTTTTGGTAAAAAATAAATTGGTAGCTCAATATTAGTAAAATACGCAATGAGTTTTGTTTTTTACTTTATTAATCCTATGTAATGCATGTCAATAAATTTTGCTCATATGCAATTGCAAATGCTGCAAATTTTGCTCATATGCATAAAGTGATCCTTGTTTCACATCTTTTAAACTACATAATTATACTTGATGTCGCCACTGGGCTAAATACTATATATTTTGTTTTGCAAAAACAATGTGAAAGAAATGTTAATGATGAAATTTCTTTTTTATTTTATAATTAAATTTTCAAAAACAGAAAGCAAGGCATTATGAGATATATAGGGGAGACTGGGGCTAGACTGGACCCTTCATAGTTGGCTAGAAGGGTAAGTAGGCGCAGTCCTCATAAATCGCCTGTTTGTGGATAGATTACACAACCACTCACACAGTACCTTTATTATTGCTTTTTACAATGTCCATTGTAGTTTTGCAGCGTTACCTACGTGCAGGGGACATTTATTACGATTTTTCTGTTTTTTGCACTCATAAGTAATTTTTTGTTGCTTCATTCTTTTTCTAATTTCTAATACTTATCTTAATAATTGCGATTTAACTTGTGCAGTTTTTCTTAGTGTATGATTCACTGTACCTATCCCCATATGTGATTTCCTTGGATTATTTATGCTTAGAGGATTACGTGTCCCTTTTGTGAAGATATTTATTATGGGGCTAGTAGGCGCATTGAACGCGGGGCAAGTTGGCTCGGTGTTTGGTGTATGCTGGTAGCTTGAAAAACAGCAAACACCGAAAAAAGTGGTTGCAATGCAAGATTTTGGGCACACGGGGCTTGCCCAAACGGAGACACTCGATTTTTTATTTGTGACAACTGTAACTCTGATGATGTTATCGAGTAGGATAAAAGTTACTCAATGTTAATGTTTTATTCATTATTTTTATGTCTGTATAATTTAGAATTTACATTGTACGGCGATAACGCCTTTGATTAAACCTACTGGTAATAAGGAAATCGATTTCTCTTAACTGCCTGTCTTATTTAAATTTTTATAAAGCGTGTGCCAACTTACCCCATAGGTATAGGCAACTTGCCCCGTGACGGTGTAAGTTGGCGCACAATTTTCCTTTTACTTTAGGCTTCCGCTAAACATAAATTACAAAAGCTACAAACTCAAAACTCCGGGTATTTATAGCCCAATACCTGTCCTTTAAAAGTGCAGTTAAAGTTTCATGAAAAACTTAAACAAAAAATTAATAAAAATCAATAACTAAAAACTGCGCCTACTAGCCCCGGTCTCCCCTATGTGATCTGTTATTAATAAATTTGACACCTATCATATCTATCACACTATTTCAAACAGATGATAGTATTACGTTACCACTTATGTCATGAATGATAAAATCGAAAATTTGAAAGTAATACTTGACATACATGATAACATACATATGTCTATCAGAAAGTTCCCGGGCTGACTCTGTTGACAAAACATTACTCTAAATTTCAACAGCACCTCCTTTCAAACAGTCATGTTATGCGGCAATGCAAGATCCCAGTGTTTCTATGATTCGTTCTAAACTCCGGCAACAGATTAGTTTCAGTTGATATCAGAGCTCTAGCAACTCAATTTAGTGATAATACTGGTGAACGAATTGACGATTTTAATTGATTAATTAACAATAAAGGTTGTGAAATCAACGATTTTACTTGTTTGGATGCAAACTCGAGTATTAATAGTAACGTGATTGAAACTGGTCTATGATGCACAGTAGGGTAGGCCGAAAAAAACTTTTTTTTATTTTCGATGATGGGTAGTGCGGAAAAGTGGCCACTAGTGGCACCAAGTTCACACAAAAAATTTGAGATTTTTAGGACAATTCCTATATTTGCCGCTTTTGGCTTGAAGTTTTGCTAAAAGGCTGATTTTTGAACTTTTTTAGCAAAAATTTTAAAAATGTTAAATTAAACTTATTTTAATCGTATTTACTTGAAAAGGCATATTTTATGTTCCAAATGTATAAATAAGCTCTGATAATGTATTATTTAATTGCTATGTGTATTTTAAATTAGACGATTTTTATAGCCTTTTCGCGTTTAAGTAAGCAAAAGTTGCATGTATTGTTTGAATCTTTCAACGGTTTCTCTCTTTTGTCTTGTTTATGTCCCTTGGTCTTCCTTATTTTTTTTCGATGCTTTAAGGGTCATATATTTGGGTGACGGACAGCAGAATCCCTCAGAAACAGATCTGGAAGGAGAGAAGGGGTTGAGGCGAGAACTTAAGCGAACGCAGTGACTGATCGCGATGTTGGGGGAGTGAAGGAGGAAATACAAGAGAGGAGAAAGTGCGATAAGGGATGCTTATTATTTTCAGTGTTCCGTTTCCCTGAGACATGGCGGACATTGTGTGAGACAGGAATATGCGTTTAGGAGTGTTTGGCTTTGAAGGGCCTGATTCAGATTCAGTCGAACTGCTTGCTTGAAAGCTCCCACTACTTGAATCTTCCAACAATATAACTGCCTTCCATCTGGATCTAACTACACTCGTTGAAGGCTTTGTCGCAGAACCACTATTAATCGTTGAAATTGTATCCCTCTTCATTTTCCGTGATATTTTCTTTGCAAGAGTTTTGCTTGTTTTTAAATCAGTCGGCACTCCTTAAGCACCGCGATGTCATGTCAATATTTCCGATAAACATTTTTCGAACAGTTCTTTGATCCTTCAAGAAGTTCACCTCCCGATGTGGAACTTTACGTCTGATGTCGCAGCTACAATTGTTTAAGCCTCTACACTTACAAGCTGCAATGTCAAAGAGAGAGGTTTCCGCATTTCGTACAAAATTTTCGCAGATCGCCTTGCCTTTAACGCCCGTATGATTACAAGATTTCTCCAATGATCTACGCTCATTGTAATAGTTTTTAATCTTTCCGTTAACTGTTCTTTGGGAAACCACTGGTATGGAAGATTTTATCCAGATTTCGGAAACTTTTTCATCTACCATTTTAATAATATCATCCACTGGTTGAAGATAAATATCTCGATTTTCTTCTACATCGCTTCGCAACCAATAGTAGTGGCGCAAGATGTCAGCAATAGTTGGCAATTGCCTTTCAATTTGCATGGTGCCTCAAAATGGCTATTTTTCACGCTATCGCATGTCTTTACATGATCAGGAACTTTCGCACTAGCCATTTCTAAACTCGTCGTAATAAAACGCACAAAACACAGTAAAGGCACGTTAAACGATCCAAAAAGCAATGTATTGCACGAGAAAAAGGTTTTACTTTTGCACTGAACAAATGTCACAGGGAAACCGAGCACTGAAAAATAATAAGCATCCCTTATCGCACTTTCTCCCTTCTTGTATTTCCTCCTTCACTCCCCCAACATCGTGATGAGTCACTGTGTTCGCTTAAGTTCTTGCCTCACCCCCTTCTCCCCGTCCAGATCTGTTTCTGAGGGATTCTGCTGTCCGTCACCCAAATATATGACCTTTGAAGCATCGAAAAAAATAATGAAGACCAAGGGACATAAACAAGACAAAAGAGAGAAACCGTTGGAAGATTCAAACAATACATGCAACTTTTGCTCACTTAAACGCGAAAAGGCTATAAAAATCGTCTAATTTAAAATACACATAGTAATTAAATAATACATTATCAGAGCTTATTTATACATTTGGAACATTAAATATGCCTTTTCAAGCAAATACGATTAAAATAAGTTTAATTTAACATTTTTAAAATTTTTGCTAAAAAAGTTCAAAAATCAGCCTTTTAGCAAAACTTCAAGCCAAAAGCGGCAAATATAGGAATTGTCCTAAAAATCTCAAATTTTTTGTGTGAACTTGGTACCACTAGTGGCCACTTTTCCGCACTACCCATCATCGAAAATCAAACAAAAGTTTTTTTCGGCCCACCCTAATGTACAGTCGTGGAAAAAAAAAAGTAAACACCCCCTACTAACTCTTCAACAAATTATCGTAGGCGAAAGTTACTGGTACCGGACGATTAGAAATAAAGTCTACTTTTAAAGGGTGTGTATAAAATTTGCTTAGAGGGCCATATACATATTAAAACGAATCCAAACTTCATTTTTTTCAATAGCAGTACCCAAATTTTACAAGATATTTCAAATCTTCGGTTCAAAATATGCCTAGAAACCAAATTTCAAGTCATTCGAATGATAAGTTTTTGAATTATAGACATACAAAATTTAGTACTTCTAATGTTAAATTACATTTTCATATTTTTACTTATATCTCCTGAAATTATACTCCTAATGAGCTAATTTTTTGTGTAGCAATAATACTAATATACACAAACATAAATACGTTAAATGTGAAATTTTTATAATTTTATGATATGAATTATGAATTATGAAATTAATATTCGAAAAAATTACGAATTGCAACATACAATTTTTTTGATGGATTTAGATTTATTAAGTCCTGCTTTATGGAAATCCAAAATTTCACATTTTTCTTCCAAGTAGTTTTCAAATTATGCTTAAAAACGGCAAAATGATGGTTTAAGGGGCCGTCTATGATAGAAGTGAGTAAATTTTTTAAATTTATTCTGCTATCCTGTAATCAAATAGGTTTCATTGACGCTTAAACGTGCCTTGATCAATAAGGCGGCTGTCTCGAGTAACATTCGAGTTCGGAACTTCATTTGGATACAGCCCTTAAAATACGGTCGTTTTAAAATAATTAATTTCTCGGAAACTTGTGGCACGAATTGCATAAAAATTTGCTTATAGGCTAATTGAAAGGTGTAGAGTTCATTTATGCTGTCAGAATTGTGTGCTGCTATTGAAAAAAACAAAGTTATGGTTCGTTTTAATATGTAGATGGCCCCTTAAACAAATTTTAAATTCATCACTTAAAAGTAGGCATTATTTCCAATCGTTCGGTACCATTAACTTTCTTCTACGATAATTTGTTGAGAAGTTAGTAGGGGTGTTTACTTTTTTTTTTCACGACTGTACAATAGAATACCTTTCAGCTTCATATTTATGTTCAGGAAGAAAAAAAAAGAAACGGTTAGACGTTATCTCATTATTACGAAAGATTCAGAAGTGGTAAGATGTTGTGGTGTAAGAGAAACTTATGAACGAGTAGTGGTTAGAGAGAGATCGCATTGTCATGAGGAAGGAACTCATTCTTCGCGTGCCGCATATTCGCCATTTTCACGAAATGTACCCCCGCAAATGCTGCAAAAATTTACAGTTGAACTTCGAATTTATTGAATGAATCAGGGAGATAAATTCACAATGAACAATGTCACAAATATCGGAAAATACGAAGATCATGCAGGTTTTATTGAGATATTGTTCATTCTTATCTTTTGCGTTCTGGAAATAATGGACGATGATGGGGGTGATGATTTCGATTTGTTCTGAAACTCCGCAATAGTTCACTTTTTGCTGACGTCACAGTTTAGCTACCATTTAGCAACTACTCAATTTAGCTACAGTACTACTGTACAAATTGACAATTTTGATTCGTGGGTTATTGGTTAACAATTTGTTGGATGCATGGGAGATCATATCTGCAAACCCATGTCTTTCTACTGATTTTTTTTAGACAAATTAGTTATGGTAAGAGGCTAATAAATAAAACTGTTTCATTTATAAGAGTTATATCAAATATTAAAAGTGTCGTAGTAATAAATATTCAAGTTTTTAGTATATTTTCGATATTTTATAAGCGACAAAGTTTTAAAAATTCAATAAAATTTGCATTGAAAGATTTTACAAAATAAATTAAAACCCCTGAAAAAGTGTAATAAAAAAAAAGTCATATAATGAAAGTCACTGTCATTAAAGTGGGAAAATTTGTCGAAATATTTCAGAGTATTAAAATAAACAATTAATGTGAAAGGCGATAAATGAGTTTAATCTTTCAAATTGAATCTAAAATGCGTGACTTTAAATCGTAAATGGTTATTGCTCCTTTTAATGAGTTTTCTGATCTCCCTTATATCGTTTGAAATGGAGTAAATAATAAAAAAATATTACAAGATGTTTTTATTCCAAGTTTTTACATCATAAAAATAATCTCTTTTTTCAGGTAAATTAAACTGTTTTGTTTCTTTAGTAATGAATAAGAATTCTTCATTGAAAATAAAAACTCAAATTTTCCTTCCATTTATGATTATTTTTTAATGTAATGATCTCTTTTAACTTCAAATGAAGTTTCAAATAAAAAATTTTAGCTCTTTACTAGAATATCGCATGTCAGTTATAATACAATAACTTGAACTGAATCAAAAAATGAGATACAAACTTATCAAAATGTCAAGTGTAAAAATGTCTTAATAGAATTAAGAACATACATTTATAAAAGAAAATGTGTTCTTTTTTACTCGTTAGGACTCAACAAATTTCTCATTTGTAACGCAATATTACCTTAACGTATTTTGGCAGAGAAAGACGTAAAATATTTTAGACTTTATGTTAGTTCTACACATTATCGATAATAATACTATTGATTTATTTAAAACGTTTGCAGAAATTATTTTTTTAATCTGCTTCAAAAGATTAATAACAGTCATACAAAAAACATATTTTACATTTTTGTGTCACTTTGGAGTGATTCTAATTTTTTTTTAATACGCTGAGTTCAAAATAATAAGCTTTTCCCTCTTTTCCATAAGGTTTTAAAGGTTTTCCAAAATTAAAATAACGATCAAGAAAAAATACACAGAAGATCTAGTAGATAAAAAAATATATTTGAAAAAGCCTTACAAGTAAGCTGCATCATTAGCTGGAAAATCATTATATAATGGTTTTTCTTCGCCTTAGAGAAAAAAGCACCCTTTCCATTTAGAACTTTATTTTGCCATGTGAACTGCTAGATATCTACTAAATCTGTCTGTTATGATATCTTGTGTTATTGACTTTATTTGTAATTTACGTATTAGAAATTCTAAGGTCTATTTGACTAAATTTTTAATTCACCAATCAGTCAGAAATTATCCATTTGTATCGAAATTGTACGTGATATCTTTTTGAGTATTTTTCTCAAAATCAACATAAAAAATATATTAGAAACATTTTTCAGTTTAATGAAAGAAAATTCTACTGTAAGCCTGTGTAACTGTAAGTCTATCCAAACTTAGATTTAATCCTAGAAAGAAATCTATAAATTAAAAAAATACGAAAAAACGCTAACTATATTTTTCAAAAAAGCACAATTTACAAACAGAAATTGCTATCAAATGAGACCTTTTTTTCTCTGTTTTACGTAAAAACTTTTGTCGACATTGGCTTGTGAATTCGCTTTCCCAAGTATCTTGGTCCGATAGTATTATAATCTGTCACGTGAATGTCTTGACGTCAATGCCAATCTTCGTAAATTTACGATTACACTAAAACCGCTTTCCTCCAACGTCGTGAAACTATTCTAGTTGTTATTGGAATATCCATTGTATCCCGCGTACTCTACAGATTGTCGACAGTCATGAATTTTAAAAGCGACAAAATAATCTTTTGAGTGCGCTTTTAGTATGCATGTTGATTCACGTCTAGTTGCATATATACTACGGAAGGAATCATACATCCATTTGGAATATATCTTCTCAAAATATTTTCTATAGGGAATGCAATCAAACATAGATAGGGCAGTAATACAACCAGACGTGTGCAAGCCTAAAGAAAGAGAAAGAGAATATCTCATAAGATGCTGAAAGTGACTCAAAGTCATCTACTAAACATTCGTAATCCTTATAATATTATAAATGTCAATGTGTGTTCGAAAGTTTGAATGAAGTCAACATCAGTACGGATGAATTAATGCTTTTGTATCTTTGCATATAGATGGTTTGTGAAACGGAAAAGAACATTGGCTATGTTTTATTTGCTTAATCCAAATATTTCACTTAATAATTCAAAATTTCATACTTTTTCATACAGAATAAATTGACATTTTCCCGATAAAATTTTTCCATCTTTCTTTCCCGTTGCCAAGAAAATCAAAATCTGGAATAATAATTTCTCCTCGGCAATTAATTTTTAATTGAACAATTTCTAAGTGAAAACTGAGAATAAAAAGAAAATAAATATGACGTCATGTTTGAAACGAAAAAAATGAAGTATTTATTTTTTATTATATTTAAAACATGGATATCGGTTACGTTAATAAGGGATTTTCTGCCAAAAATGGCGAAATAATTAGAAGGAAAAAAATGAACAAGAATTATATTAATAACACATACTATTATATGTAACAATTGCACCTTAAAACTAGTCGTAGGGGGCCACCGTAATACTTACCCATCATGGATATAGATAATATAAAATATGAAAATAAAACATGTGATATTTGCTAATCATTGTACCATGTTACTTTTATTCATAATTTAATTTATTTGGGCTTCCTTAAATATAATTAATGTAACCCCTTAAGCTAATATTACTTTTTGTTGCATTAAAATATCTCAATTTGTTGATTTTCTGTAAGCAAGTAAACGCTATTGGTTTACAATGGAAGTCTATGGGAATTTGGCGAAATATTACAGATATCGCCAAGTTGGCGACAAACTTGGCGGTATTTGGCGACAGAACAGGGTCCCCCCTATGGTAGACCCCCTTATAGGTATGGAGAGGCATTAAATGCTTGACACTTACGATAAGCCATTATTGGCATTTAAGAGGCTACTTCAGTCAAAGGAAAAGACCCGTTCGCTAATGCTAATCCTATGGAAGAAATTTATAAAGCTATCTCGGTCGCATTTCAATATTTTTAAATGATTTCTTTTGCATTGAATAGTTAAGATTGATCTGTACAAAGGCCGTTGTTTACTTTTTCGATTTTGTTTACAGGTATTTCTTATGAGAACACTTTCATTTTCGGAACCGGTTTCGAAAGTAAAAGCATCCTCATAAAAAATATCTGCAGTAAATATCGAAAAAGTAAAGAACGGCCTGCATACAGACCGATCTCAACTATTCAATGCAAAAGAAATCATTTAAAAATATTGAAATGCGACCGAGATATCTTTATAAATTTCTTCCATAGGATTAGCATTAGCGAATGTGTCTTTTCATTTGACTGAAGTAGCCTCTTAATCTTTTAGTTTGGCGATAGTTTTTTGATCGGCGGGATAATCGAGTAGTATCGAATTGCATAAAAGTAAAATCCTTATGACTCAAAAAATTATAATCCTATTAACTAACAGTTTACTGCGTCGGATTAAGCTCTTATTTCCAATTAAAATATATCTTTGAATTGAAATTGGAAGGAAATACAGGGTCATGAAAAATCGAAGAGTGTGAAAAATAGAATTACAAATATCTCGGCAACTAATTATCCGATCGAGTTAATTCATGATGCAAAATTTATGTTTTTTTATTGTCTTTTATATTCACTCCTTCAAATAAACAATTTCGAAAATTTTTGTATACCTTTTATCAGAACGAATATTTCAAGAGTCCGAAAAAAATAGTTCCGGTTAATCGAGGTTACTGATATTCAATAGGCTTCTTCCCATTATTACTCCCTAAGTACACGCCGAATTTCAAGTCTCTTTCTCAATTTGTTCGGAAGATAGAGCGTTTACCGACACACACACATACAGACGGACGGACAATTTTTTTTCTAAAAATATGTTTTTCGGAATCTCCAGTGTCTGAAACGTGTAAATCCGTCAAAAAAATTTTTCGATTTTTAAAACGATTACAAGACTTACCCTATACTACGTATGATGGGTAAGTAATATAATAAATAAAGACACAATCTTGCTTAATGGCTTCGCCGCGGCGAGCGGCCTCTTTTCGTCTGCGGTCCTTTATTCTTCTACTTATTCCGATTCTTTTGCGAAACAAGGTTCATAGGTCCCCAGCCACGTCCCGAGTAAAAGACACTATAGCGAAAGTGAGGTTTTGAAAAAAAATCGAAAATTAAAACCGAACAAATTTAAAAGGGAAATTACACAAATTAAAATCACCGAAAAGAGGGAAGGGACGGCTATGGGCGATGCACTGTTAAAAATCTGCAGCTTTTGCTGCATAGTCACTCCACCACTTTTATAGAAAACGATTACTTGACTATATTATGGAGCATTCTCAATGGTCAGAATAGAGATATTCTATAAAAGCGGTGGAGTGACTATGCAGCAAATGCTGCAGATTTTTAACAGTGTGAAGCTATCATGCTGCGTCCAGTTTATTATTAGTCTCGGTCGGCGGTTGGAGGTGGGCGGGAGGGTCAACCACCGCGGCGAGTGGCCTCTTTTCGTCTGCAGCCCTTTATTCTTCTACTTATTCCGACTCTTTTGAGAAAGCAAGGTTCATAGGTCCCCAGCCACATCCCGAGTAAAAGACACTCTAGCGAAAGCCAAGTATGAAAAAAAATCGAAAATTAAAATCAGACAAATTTAAAAGGGAAATTACACAAATTAAAAACACCAACGAAGCTATAGAAAGACCGCTGCTGCGTCCAGCTTATTATTAATGTTGAACAAGGCTACATCGGCATGACAAAACGTAAGTTATCAGTAAGGATTATGGAGCATAGCAGAGACATTAAACATCGTAAACAGAATTCAGCTCTTTCTAGGTTCTACTTGTGAAAGTCGCCTATACTCCGTGGTCGAAAGACTTTAGGAAACTCGGAATGGCAACAGCCAGAGAGGAGAGAGACGAGGTACTTTTCTTGAATAGTTGTGTTCGAACTCTCTCTTGTGAAATATGTAATTCGAATATTATTATTATGTTATATTATGTGTGCGTGTGTTGTAACTGTGTAGTCTTATGTAAATAGTAAACTTAGTTAATCATATCCCAGCTTAGATCTCTCTGCTTTGATTATATCTTGTGTTCTTTCTTCATCAATATCGTGGAATACCGAACCGGGCCATCATAATGTCGCAGACGACTAGGATGGTGATCCTACTTCTACTGGTGATCCTACAGCTTTTAAAAATCAACAGCAGTGTTACTGCAGCATAAAATGTTATCGTATAATAAATATTGTGGTTAAAGCAAGAAAGATGTGCCTCTAATCTAAGTGAATAATATTGCGTCGATAGTATTTGATTGACAGTAACGAGAGTTTGATGGCTGGCCTAGCTATCATAAAGGTATTTTTTTTTCCTATCGAGAGCATATTTTAAATATATGTTAGTAAAATATAGTTATTTAATTTGTATATGTTTTATATTATGTTCCGAAACAACGGGTTAATATTTATTCAATTAATGGAATAAACATGGTATTTTATCAGTAATTAAGTTTGAAAAGTATACTTAAGAATTATATTTTTATGGTATATTTCATAATATGAATGCAGAATTATGTATCATGATTGTTAAATTGATCGAATGTTCAGATAGAATGGTGTTTAAAAATAACTATGTTTAGCATGAAAGTTTAAATTCTGTTATTTAAATAAATATTCTCTAGTTATTGTGTTAAAAAAAAAGAAAAGAAAAGAGAAAGAAACATAAAAATGAGTTAAAATTGTCATTTTAAAAGTTCATAACACGTCTGCCTATGAAGCTATTTATTCTCTAAGAATAAACTTTGCACTATAATAACTAAAAGTGTTACCTAAGTAAATTATCGTTTGGAGAAAAAAAAAGAAACAGATGTATTTCAAATGTTTTTTATTTATTCTTTTATCTTTGTGATTAAGATAAAAAGGTGCTATTTGAAAGTATGTAGAGGAAGTGTTTTTTTTGTTGTTGTTTGTTTGATTTGTTACGTATTATTCTGGAATTCTTTGAAATGACTCATTCAAATTAAATTTGCAATAAAAGTTTAGTAATCTTTGTTCAGTTCAGTGAAACTGATAATGTATAAATTTGATTATTACGGATTGGGTTGTTTATTTTTTTTTAATTGTGGCAGAATATTAAGCATTTGTTTGTTTTGTTTTTGTTGTTGCTTATTTTCGATTGACTAATTGAAAGGAAATATAGAGATTTAATTTGAGTTTTAAATCAAAATAAAAGAAAGATTTTCATATCTTGGATAGAATTTAATTTAATTAAAAGGTGTTAATTTAATATTGAGATTTATAAATATTTGGTTCGTTTTGAAATATAATTTAGTAAGAGATTGAAGTGTTAAAAAGAAAATTGTTAATGTATTATGTATTTTTGAAGGATGTATTTAAAAATTAATACGCAAAGCATTGACAAATTCTTATTTTGTGAGAACGTAAATATTTTATTTTTTTTTAACTTGACATATTGGTAAAAGTATATTTTAATTATTGCAAAAATTGTTTTCTATATATATTTTTTTTTGTTATTATTGCGCAAATGTGTTTTAATTTAGTCAGTAATACTAATATAAGTATTTAAATAAAATAAATTTCATTCAATTTGAGGGGTTATTTACAAAAGAATGTTCAGGTTTAAATTAAATTTGGTTTAAGGCGTTCTTAGGGAAAGTTCCAATTAGGGTAGAAACACTGTTTGAATATTGCTGATTGCTTCGATTTTTTTTTCTCAAATATGGCGTTTTTAAGCAAAGGTAGTAGAAAAGAAGATTTACAGAAAGTAGCGATTGAACTTGGAGTTCAGGATGTCGGAAATTTAAAAATTATAGATCTAAAAAAAGCTATACTAGAAGTGGAAGACTACGAAGAAGAATTTGTTAAGGGATTTTTGAGTTCTGTAATTGAAGAAAGGAAAAGAAAGAAGAAATGGAAAGGAAAGAAAGAATACATCAAGAAGCGAGACGTCAAGAAGAAAGGGAAGAAAAAATACGGCAAGAAGAGAGGGAGGAGCGAAATGCCAGGGAAGCAAAAGAACATGAATTGGAAATGAAAAAACTGGAACAATTGCAGAAATTTCCGGAACAAAGAAATGAATCGAAAATTGAGATAGCGCCAAAAATTCAATTAGCACAGATTGTCCCAAAGTTTGATGAAAAACGTGATGAGATGGGATTATTTTTGATAAATTTTGAAAGAAGAGTGGAAATGGCACAAGTACCGAAGAAAGACTGGGTAGCTTACCTATTGGCAGTTTTACCGGTGGAAATTGCAAATATGCTAGCTAGAGAACCCCCGGAAGATGCAATTAATTACGATTTTGTAAAAACTCTTATCTTAAAGCGATACAAGTTAAACAGTGAAAAATTAAAACAATGTTTTTACAAACATCACAAAACACATGAAAAATCATGGAGAAATTATAC
Organism: Maratus speciosus; assembly: GCA_963932465.1. Classification (NCBI taxonomy): domain Eukaryota; kingdom Metazoa; phylum Arthropoda; class Arachnida; order Araneae; family Salticidae; genus Maratus; species Maratus speciosus. Next base: position 338,392,449 of record OZ010789.1, read on the forward strand.
ACAAGAGCTTTTGAGTTATTTTACCGAATGGATCACAGAATTAAGTATTGACACTTTCCAGCAATTAAAAGACTTAATAGTAACCGAACAATTAAAATTTCGTGTGCCTGTAGAAATAAGAGAACATTTCTTAGAAAATTGGCTCACATTTACCACGCCGTTAGAATTGGCAGAAAAACTGGATGATTACGAGAGCATTACCGACAGTTTTAAAAGAAAAGAATTTCCAAAGAAAAATTTATCTAACTCTCGAAATCAAAGTTGGAATAATTACAGTTCGGAATCAAAAAAAGATATGAGAGATGGTAAACCGAAATTTGAACCCAAGACTGAAGCATCTTTCGAAGTGCAACGAGAAAAGAGAGAATTTCGCACAAAATATACCTGTTTCGCATGTGGTAAGGAAGGGCATGTAAAGAAGTATTGTTCCAAATTGAATACAGTAAAACAAGATGGAGGAAAAACTTCCAAAAGCGATCTTGAGAAAAAGGGTCTAAATGCAATTTGTTTGAATGTGAATATTCCGGTGGAAGAAACAGATGGGAGACTCCTTAAGGTAGATCTAGGAATCGGTAACCAGAAGTTTCAGGGAATCATCGATAGTGGTGCGGAGATTACAGTGCTGCGGAAGTCGGTGGTGCCGGAAGAGTATTTACAGTCATGTGGAAAAGTATTCTTGAACCCGCAATAGGGAGTCCTGTAGAAGCAAAGCTTGTTTCCATTCCGCTCACTCTTCGGACAGAAGATGAGGTTATTCCGTATGTACGAGTACAGGTTGCGGTAGTGGAAGGATTACACGAAGAAGCTTTGATCACTCCCAAGGTTTTCGCTCTGTTAAAAGAACAGCAGAAGTTGTATTTAGGGGATGAGGTAGATATCACTCCGGTTGAAGAAAATAAAGGAAAATCTGTATTCAATGTGGAGGGAAGGTGTCCAGAAGGAAACCTGGAAACAAATCTAAATAATGAAGATGAAGACAAAGAAGCTTCAGATTTGGAACTGATTCCTACTCCGGTCGAGGCAACTGTTTTGCCCGAAAATGTTGGTAACGAGGACCAAAAGGAAAGTTGTTCAGTTTCACAAGCGCAATTGTTGAAAAAGGAGCAATTGGCTTGTTCTACATTAGAAAAATGCTTTGAAGATGCAAAACGGCAGAAAAATAATTATTGGGTAGAATCCGATTTGTTGTATCATAGAGGCAAAGTTGGAGGACAAAATTATGTTCAACTTGTTGTACCCGCCTGTAGAAGACAAGAAATTTTGAAATTAGCACATGAAACACCAACTGGTGGGCATTTAGCTGCTAAGAAAACAAGAGATAGAATTGCTATGTCGTTTTGGTGGGAAGGAATGCCAAAAGAAGTAAAACAGCTATGCGCAGCTTGCCATGATTGTCAAATGCGCAGAAAAACAAAAGTAACAGACAGAACACCTATTGAAGCGGTCGGAAGACCAGAACTCCCATTTCAAGTTGTAAATGCAGATATTTTAGGACCAATTGAGCCGAAGTCTTCTCGAGGTCATCGGTATGTTCTGGCTATTATGGATCAACATAGTCGTTGGCCTGACGCAGTCCCTATTAAATCGTTGACAGCAAAAGCAGCTTGCGAAGCGTTTATTGAAGTTTTTGTTAGAACTGGAATTCCTAGAATGATTGCCATGGACAATGGAGGAAATTTTGCTTCAAAACTGACAAAAGAACTTTTGAAACGAGTGGGGTGTGTCCCTAAGTTTTCTACTCCAGGTTACCCACAATCAAATGGATTGGTTGAACGATGGGTGGGAACAATGAAATCAATGCTACATCATGCCATAAACTCTCATGGTAGAGGTTGGGACAAACAACTACCATTCCTGTTATGGGCATACCGAGAATACAGGACCAAATACAGAAATTACTAAGGAAAGATCTTATAGAACCTTCTTCTGCGGAAATAGTGTATCCACTAGTGTGCGTAGCTAAAAAGGACGGAACAATAAGACTGTGTGTAGATTATAGAGAGTTAAACGCCGCCATTAAGATCTCCCCATTTCCTATGCAGAATTCCGACAACCTAAAATTTAAAGCTGGTTCGGCGAAATATTTGACCTCGCTAGATATTTTAAAGGGATATTGGGAAATCCCACTCGAAGAGAGTAGTCGAGAATTGACCAGTTTTGTGTCACCAAAAGGCCAGTACCAATGGAAAGTAACGCCTTTCGGATTGTCTGGAGCTCCGGCTACTTTTCAAAGAACAATGAATCAGACCTTGAGACCGCATAGTGATTATGCAGAAAGTTTTCTTGATGATGTTATAATTTTCTCTTCTAACTGGGAAGAACATTTGCAACATATAAGAGAAATTTTGGAAACTTTAAAATCTCTGAATTTTTCAGCTAACTTGACAAAATGCTCCTTTGCAGCATCTGAAGTCAGATATTTAGGACATATCGTGGGTTCAGGCAAACATGGACCTATTCCCGAGAAGCTAGAAATAATAAAACATCTCAAAGCTCCCAAAACGAAGAAAGGACTGAGATCCATATTAGGTCTATTTAACTATTACAGAGAATATGTCCCGCATTATGCTAACCTTGCAAAGCCTTTGACAGATCTGACCAGAAAAACTGTTCCAAATGATATTCCATGGTCGGAAGATGCTGAAAAGTCGTTCAATAAGTTAAAGGAAAGCTTATGTGAAGTTACAAACCTTTATACCCCAGACATGTCCAAACCATTCGAAATAAACACCGATACTTCCATATCGGGTATTGGTGCCTGTTTAATGCAAAGGGACAAAGACGGCATGTTAAAGCCCATAACCTTTGCCAGTCAAAAGCTTACTCCAACTCAATCAAAGTGGAGCACAATTGAAAGAGAAGCATATGCTGTAATCTGGGCACTTGGGAGATTCGAAATGTGGACTTATGGAACCACCATAATATTGCATACGGATCATAATCCTCTAAAATACTTAACAGAGGGAACTCCTAAGAACGCTCGATTACAGAGATGGTCGTTGGCACTATCTCGCTATCAGGTTTCTATTGCTCATAAACCAGGAAGTTCTAATGTCGTGGCAGATGCTTTATCTCGCATTTATGAGTAGAAAAAAAATCTGTATATATATATTTTGTATTATTTCATTATTATATATTGGATAATGTGTATTTGTAATATGTGTATTTTTAGTATATAGTGTATAAGAATTTATATATCTTAAGTAGTTTAAGTAAATGCTCTCGATGGGACAGGTGAAGGACTTTTTAAATAGAACTTTTTAATTAGGGCTTTTGATAGGACTTTTTAAGTAAGACTTGTGTTAAGACTTTAAAGAGTAGTTTCACAGTGTGGGATACCGTCCAACATGTAGAAACTGGAGGGAAGGTGTGAAAGTCGCCTATACTCCGTGGTCGAAAGACTTTAGGAAACTCGGAATGGCAACAGCCAGAGAGGAGAGAGACGAGGTACTTTTCTTGAATGGTTGTGTTCGAACTCTCTCTTGTGAAATATGTAATTCGAATATTATTATTATGTTATATTATGTGTGCGTGTGTTGTAACTGTGTAGTCTTATGTAAATAGTAAACTTAGTTAAACATATCCCAGCTTAGACCTCTCTGCTTTGATTATATCTTGTGTTCTTTCTTCATCAATATCGTGGAATACCGAACCGGGCCATCATACTACTTAGCTAATGAAGTCTACCATATTAACTTTGCTTAAGCAAAAATTATAGTTCCGTGCAATAACCACTTTGAAAGTAAAATTAGAGAATCAGTAGAAATCACTGGACGTGAAGATAAACCTTGTAACGATAATTTATTCTATAATATCCCGAAAATCTGACATAATATCATAAAGTCATAATTCTACATCTAATTACAATATTTCAGCTTAAACTTGTATTATGTTGCCAAAACTTGAATGAAAACTCAGTTGAACGTGGTTTTGTCCCTCATGTGTAGATGGCGGCACTCGTGGTTTCTTAAATCGACCTTTTTGATTCATTTGATCTCAGTTCATTAATAATTATTTATTTTCACTAGATAGCAACACTACATTTTTGTATTCAAATCATTGCTCAAGTTTCGACTAATTATCTCTTGCACAGGAAGCTTTCGTCTCTGAACTTTGGGTCTTTTTACCATCATATTTTTCTGAAGACGGCTGTAGAAACAGCTCGAAACATAGAAATTAACTTTTAGCTTATTAAAGTTCGTGTTTTGTGTACCATTAAGCAATATTGTGTCTTTATTTAAGAATTATATTTTAATAAAATGTTTCACTTCGAAAAATATGACGTCATACTTGAAATAAAACAGATATTTTCAAGTATTCGTTAAAAGTACAAGGAGCACGAATATCAGTAACTAATGAAAATGATAAAAAATTACTTCGTATTTAAAATGAATGATAATTTTTTTACTAATATTGATTAATAAGTTTGAATATAAGTTACATATAAATGAGAGTTTGTATTCAAAATTCACGTATGATTATCAGTAGAAGACATTTTTTTGTGGAAAAAAATGGGAAATAAAACTGCTTAATATATTTTTTGACGCTATTTTCTTTTTTAAATTAGAACGAAATTAATTTCAATTTGTATAGATGGTACAAAAACATGATTAAAGTAAATTTTCCTAAAACTAAAAACATATTTTCATACATTGAAGCTTTATGAGTGAGTTTATCCCACAGAAACAAAAATCGTCGATCGACATATTGACATTTACAATCAAGGATTCAAATTAAACTTCCGTATTGCTCCTACGAATTGAATTTTAAAAAATCACATACTATTTTAATTAATTACTAGATGGAACCCGTCAAAACTTGACGGCAAACGATTTGATAGCACTAAAGAATAAAAGTTCACTTACCGCAAAGGCTGGGCGATGTCTAGAATTAAATATCATGATAAATCGGCATCTGTATATCATGATATTCCGATATATCGATTTAGGAAAGTGCCCCCTCACAGGCCTTTGCAACGATATGTCACATGAGGTGTGACGGCAAAATTTAGAAAAAGGCCCTCCTGCGGGGGGAAAGCTAGTGGGGAGTGGGACACTGAAGGTGCATAACATGAATAATTCCGCAACATTTTGAGGAAATTTGCATTTATTCTGCGATCCTTTGACAAAATCAGTGTTTTTCTGCGACCATTTGACAAAAATCGCACTTTTTCTGCAGTCCTTTGAATGAAATTCACGTTTACTCTGCGATCCTTTGATGAAATCACGTTTTTTTTTTTTCAATCCTATGACGAAATTTGTGTTTTATTCCATAATCTTTCGACGAAATTTGCATATTTTCCACGATATTTGACAAAATTCATATTTTACACGATGAAATCAGAAAATAAAAATGACTGTCACTGTTGCACTCAGTTCCATGTACACCCAAGAGGTCGAGTGCCCGTACTCGCTATACCCTTTTAATTTTTCAGCAGGCATGCTCGTGTAAAGTTGACGGTTTTTCAAAAAATTTCCTGCTACGAACGGTTTTAAAATTTATTTTTTACTATTGATGTTTGTGCATAGATTTAAATGACAACATTATCACAAATTATTTGAAAACAGGTTTAAAATTTTGGGTAAAAAAAACTTTTTTCCTGAAAAAATTGGAAAACAGGAATATGCTACCAAAAAATATAAAAAAATATTATAAAAATTGTAGTGTGAGTGTCATAGTTTTTACGAAAGTTTTTCTTGCTTGATTACTTTTTGTAATTATGATGTATTCCACAAAGAATATAGGAAATATAAGAACGTTTAAAGTAATACCGAGTTGCATAAAGTTAACTTAACCATCGTCACAAATTGATATTGCTAAAATTTTGGGTATTTTTTCGTTAGCACACCAGTCAAAAATGACTTTCCCATTAGTGCACCACCGACCCCCCACCCCCCCCCCCAAAAAAAACAAAAACAAACAAACAATAAGCTGGATGTATGAAAATTCATGCATCAATCTATAAACTACACTAAATATGTAAATGTTACAGTTGCTAATGCATGTATGAGCACTGCACGCCCATGAAAACAACAAAAAAACATTACTGTATGCAGAAGACTCTAAAATGTAGGAAATTATGTAAAATTATGTGCTGTGCTAACTTAAAAGTACCGAACTTAAGGGGGTTTCTCAAACATTTCCATCCCTACTTTTTATTTTCTAAAAGATTAGATTTTATAAAAAAAACACTAATATTCAAGCATGCCTACTGAAAAGAAAAACAACAAAAAAAGGAAAAATGCTGAAAAAGGCGGTTTCCCCCATGAGATGCCAAGAAATCCAAAATTTGAATACCATTATATTTCAGAAAATTAATATTTGCCTTAATTTTACATTTAAATGTTTGAATATATAAAGAAAATGTTATTGAACTGAAATGGTGGTATTCAAAACACATAAATCCTTGGTATCTATGTACCATGAGGCATATTTCCTAAATCAGCAAAAAAATTGGAAAAAAAAATGAAAAAGAAAAAAAAACACTAAAAAAAAAAACACATACACAATACATATATACTCAGATATTTGTGTCCATTTCGATGTTATTAAAAAAGATTTGTTGGGAACATTAAAATTTTTGTCTCACATATTTACAAACAGACCATGCAAAAAAGCAAGACATGCATGAATGAAAATGGATTACTAAAATTACCTTATTGTAGACAACATTGAATCTCTTAAAACCCTTCGACCTATTTGAACCTTTGAATTGAGTATACACAAACATGCATCAGGCCAGTGCACTAATGCATGTACTAAAATAATTTTCTTATATACTACGCAATTTTATTTTTAACCCTTCTTTAAATGAAAGTAAGTGAAATGGATCAGGCAAACTGCACTACATGCATAGAACAAACAAAAATTTATTATTGCACAACATAGGCTCCCAAATTTGTTGCACATTTCTATAATTAATGCATAGGCAGACACACATAAGGCTAAACGCACTGGACGCATGAATGCAAATACTAAGATTATCCCCTTATAAATAACATTAAAAACTTGGTACCTAGTCACCTTATTTGTACATTTAGAGCATTTTTCCATTTTATTGACATGAACCAATGAATCATATAGGTTTTTCATTATCCAGCATATTTATTATTGTACAATATAAGCCCCAAATTTGTTGACCATTTCTATAATTAAAGCATAGGCAGACATGCGCAAGGCTAAACGCACTGGACGCATGAATGCAAATACTAAGATTATCCCCTTATAAATAACATTAAAAACTTGGTACCTTGTCACCTTATTTGTACATTTAGAGCATTTTTCCATTTTATCGACATGAACCGATGAATCATATAGGTTTTTCATTATCCAGCATATTTATTATTGTACAATATAAGCCCAGACAAACTGCACTGATGCATACTAAAATTTATTATTGCATTACTCAGTAACCCTAAAATTTGTTTACTTATTTCTACAAACTGAAATTCAGACAGACATACATCAAGCAAAACATTCTACATGCATGAATGCCAGGTTCCCTTTAGTTGTTTATTATAGGACCTCTTTATATACTACATTCAGTGTTCTATTGCCTTTTGGTAGTATTTGAACCTTTAAGTTCTCAAATGAACGCACCCGAGACATAGCTACATATAACTGACCATGGCTAAAAACAGGCTGGGGTAAATAAATACCAACACAATCTAAAGTTTGTCCCTGTGCTTTGTTGATAGTCATACAAAAAGCCAGACGTATGGGAAATTGGCGTCTTTTAAAAGAGAAAGGGAGTGATGTGTCTGATGGTGATAGGTCGATTCTATTAATCAAAGCTCTTTGCCCTTTTCTTTCGCCAGTGATAATTTCTAAATCTAAACAATTGTCATACATATTCCTCACAATTAGTCTTGTCCCATTTAAAAGACCCTGGGTAGCATTTAGGTTTCTTAACAGCATTACAATTGCACCGACTTTTAATGTGAGATTATGTGGAGGCAAACCACTTAACTCTAAACTGTTTAGAAATTCTGCAGGAAATTGAAGAATTTGGCTTTCATCATCAGTCATGAGATTATTTACGCTAGCGTATGTTCTCTGTGTGCCAGGTATAAGATGTAGAACTTTAGAATTTATTTCATTACAATGCTCATTTTTGGGGGCAAGAATAGCAAATTTAGAAAAATTAACAACATGATCTGGTGAAGCAAAATGTTTGCCAAAAATTTCAGATACGATATCTTCTTTTGCAATAATTTCTAAAGGTAAATCAATAACAGAAGAACCATATGATGGTTCATCATTGACTGATGGATAACTTCCATCACCAATTTTAAGCAAAAACTTTGAAAACTCCAATTCGTCTGACCTAGCTCACCTGTTTTTAAATAACCGAAAAACCTTGAAATATGGCCAAAGAGGTGAAAATTTGATGCAATTTTGAGTTATTGTTTGTCGTGAGGCATGTGGAACTACTGGCAATACCTGTCTAAAATCCCCTCCAAGAACGATTATCTTCCCACCAAAAATAATATTATTGGTCATTATATCTTGCAGAAGTCTATTAACAGTCATTAATGCATAAACATTTGCCATAGGTGCTTCATCCCAAACTATCAGTCTTGCTGACTTAATATCAGAAGCAGCTTTGCTATTAATTTTTAAAGACGATACTGAAGTTTCATGCAGAATCAAAGGTAACTTAAACTTACTATGTACTGTGCGACCATTTGGTAAGAGCATAGCAGCAATGCCAGTCCATGCAACAGAGATAATTTCTATACCTAAATCGAAGCATTTTTGTATAAGACACTGATATACAAATGTCTTCCCAGTACCACCTGGACCATCTATGAAATATGCATTGCTTTTATTTGTATTATTCGCTTGGATTACTTTACTGATTTCGTTAATGATTAAAAGTTGTTCATCATTAGCTTGCTGAATCATTAAATTATAGTCAAGATTTTGATTTTTAGAGAAATTGATGTTGTGATCAGTTATTAAGAAATCATTAATAACTGGCAAGTTGAAAGTTGAAAGAGAAAAACCATGTAATTTAAGTGTTTCATTAATATCCCTGAGACTAAAATGATAAGCTTTATTCGGCTCATGAAGCTGCAAATAATCTTCACTAAGATAATCTTTAAAAGTTTCCCATAATTGTGTAGCGTTTGATGGTTGTTGAAAAATGGCAATGAAAGAAAATAACTGCCTTAATTGAAATGGCATTTGAAGAATTGATGCTTCATACAAACAACGCAGCCACTCAGTATCATCCTGAAGTAATCCACTTTGCATAGCTGCTTCTTTGAAAGAAGAAAAAACAACATCATGAACTGTTCTTATATCTTCATGACTTGTAGCCCCAACTACATGAAGCAACAGTAACCTAAGATGATAACGCTCGGATTCAGAGGGAGAAACATTATACATTCTGCCAATTACTCTACGAAAGTTAGAGCGTTTTTTCCAAATACACTTAGTTTTATCCCAAGTATAATGAAGAGGTGTTTCTGGATAAATAAAAGGGCTTTTTGTTTCTGGATCCTTATTTAAATTAAACCATGCAATAAGTTGTGTGCTTCTTAATTCTGATCTAAGTAAAGCTTCCGCGGCTTTATCATCCTGAAAATATATTTGTTGCTCTTCTGGCAAATGCACAGGCAAGCGAATGATTGTGTGAGATTGTTCATGCATTGGATAAGAAAAAATTCTGTATGCACCTTCACATGGACTGACATATCGAGTGTTTAGGAAAGCAGTAACTTCATCATGATGAAGCACACCACCTTCAGCAGTTACCTGCACATTGGCGCAGTCATGACCTTTGTAAACATATTTATGTATATATTTTATACTGTGAACACTCGCGCAAATTTCGACATTAATATGGGCTTGAAAATAAAGTAAGAGAAAGGGATTGTAAGGAACTATGTAACGGTTGTCAACCTCAATATTTTTACCTTTAATATGTTTAGAAATAGTCCTGTTATTATTTCTCCTTTTATAAAGGGGATAACCATCAACATTTTCTTTAGTTTCCTGAACAAATTCTTTTATAAATTCTTTCTTACATTTACCATCAGTCATGCAAATTGAGTTTGGATTAAGACTACCGCAAGGACCGTGTACCATGTGGCATTTAACTAAGTTATGTAAGACTGTATCATTAGGGTCGGGAATTTCTGCAGAAATAACTTTATCTATGTCTGCTATTTCTCTAAATTTACAATTATCTTGAGATAATAATAAATGCACATGGGGCAAACCTCTCTTTTGAAATTCAACCGTATATAAGTATGTTTGTACTTCGCCAAATATTTTTCTTTCTTTTATCAAATGTAAAAGTTCTTTAATTTTTGAATGAAAAACACGAACTGTAACATCTGGTCTGTTATTAGCAGTTTCAAAAGGATGTATGCTGTTAGTTATTTCTGGCCATAAAGGGTTACATGTAAACGTTAAGAAAAGGTCTGGCTTGCCAAATTTTCTTACCATTGCCATGGCATCCTGATAGTTTTGAATCATGTTTCGAGGACTACCAGTAAAAGAAGAAGGTAAAATAACAATCCGCCCCGCCCGTAAGTTTTCTTTATCAGCACGTGCAAACAGAGCATCTGCAAGGCCAGCGTATGTGTCTACTCTCAATTTTGCCTGTTGACTACGGATAAATTTTAATCTGTCACCTTCGATGCGACAGTAATAATCAACTATCAATTGCTGAGTTAATTTCCCAGCATTAATTAACGGATTGAAATTTCCCTTAGGAGGACATCCTCGAACCATAAGTCTATAAGAAACATATTCTCTCATGGAAATATTTTCACGAACATTAGTTTTCCTCTCTCCCCCCGCTGACATTGAAATATGCCAACCTGGTTCACCGCAAGGCCAAATCAGTACATATGACATCGGATCACAATGCATACTATCAAAATCTAGTTTTCAGTCCACCATCTTTAGAATAAACATTTATGTACCTATGAGAGGGTGGAGCACCATCATTAGATTCAAAAACCGCTGCAACCTCTGAGCATGTTGGTTCGTTGTAACGGCGAGGATCTGATAGCGGTTCATGATAAAAGCGCATAACAAAATCAACTGGCACTCTGTTTTGTTTTAAAGCTAGCTCGTGTTCCTCAGATATTTTTTGATGCATCGTTTTATAGCACTTAATGTATGGATTACATTTAACTAAATTAAGATTTATTATATTAAGAATGTCCTCTCTAATAGAACTATTCTCAGCCTTTTCTAACCTAATTTCGTTTGCTTCAGAAAAGTCTAAAATGTACAATTGACCATAAGAAGCATGGGTCGAATTATCTGGATACAAAGGGGAAATTTTGTGGTGTACTGAACCTAGAATTTTGAAACAATAAGGACCGTAACCAGGAGGTAACTTTATACTGGCACCGAATGACACGAACGATAAAGCATTATTATATTGCCTAATATTTTGCCTAAAGTTTTTCGACATGTCATTATTTCCAGTGAATAGATCTCTTATGTCATCAATAATTTGAAATTCGGGCAGTTTGAACTTTTTGTTAGAACAACACAAATTAAATAAGGCATTTGAATTCTTTTCTGATGAAAAATACAACGCATTACAATAAGCACATGTGTTGTCTAAATTACCTAAGTTGGACGGAGATAAATTTGAAATGTTGTCGGAAACGGCACACCTATACTGAATTTTATATGGCTTTAAAACTGACTCTACCTTTTTTCTATTAGCATAATACTTTTTATTTTGCTCCTTCCGTTTCTGTTTTTTGGAAGGAGATGATTCAACCTTTTTTTGCTCTGCATAATACTTTTTATTTCTCTCTTGCAGTTTTCGTTTTTTGGAGGGAGATGAATTTTTTTCCTGCCGAATTTGTTCTTTGCCCTTTTTGAGCAATACCGTATAGTGACCATCATGTCCATTTCCATCATACAATAAATTAACTTCTATTTTGCCTCGAGCATTTACACCCAAATTTGTGACGTTATTGTTTTGTGCATTGATAATTGTGACAAAAATATTAAAAATTGCGGTTGCGGCATTTAATTCTAAGTGTCCACCATGCGTACTGTTTCTTGACATAATATTCATGTAATCGTTTACCTGAGTAATAGGAACACCGTAAGAAAGATCACCAACAATAAACGGATGATAAACATCCCAATTACCGACTACATGTTTTACAATGGCGTGGCGTACGCGCGGGTGATGATCTTCTGTATCATACAGGAACACAGACAGCGCCCTAAATAAGCAATTTCCGTCCGGCTCAATTTCGCGAAGATTGTAGGATGCTAGATCGATAACTAAACTAAATAAGCCTAGGACTCGCTATGAAAATTAAACAGCAGAGCAAAATAATAGAGATCGAAATGGACACAGCAAAATAAAATAAATAATAACAAATAAACTTACTATTTCAAAGCAGCACCTTACAGTAAATAATATTAGAGATAGCAACGTGCGTGCTACTATATTAACGACTACAGCATGGGAGAATAAATTATTCATTGCCTAAGATCCTAAGAATAAATCTGTATCTAGGCAGGAAGTCTTGTGCACACACTGAACTCCCATTGGACCACAGTGTCCGCACATGCGCTGTTTACCCTGATGACGATGATACACGGAGTAAAAGTTGCGATGATGTGATCATGTTTCTCTGTCTACGGTGAATCGTTCACTTCAGTGAAAGAGATCGGACAGCCCGGAAGAGATTTTGGACGCATGCGCAGATATTCATTTTTGATGCACTGAACTGACAAAAATAGCCTTTTCTTTTAATATATATGATGATTTTTAACAGATGGCAGTTTAAAAATATCACAAAGGCGTTGATAGTAAAGGGTTTTATCGGGTAAAAATGATGTAATATTTTTCCATGTAAAACATTCATTTTAATTAGAAAACATTAATGTATAATTGTTTCAATTTCATCAAAGTGGTGTAATATTCATTTCACAAGCTTATAAATTAAAATGAAATCTTAAAATAACAATATACATTTCAGAAATAATGTTTTGCATCAAACGTCGCATTATTTCAAAATATGACGTTAGCTTACATTTTAAATACATTTTCTTACTTAAAATTTAGCATTTAGTAAAAATAAATTTCAATATTTTTTCTAAATGCACATGTACAATAATATTGACAACATGTTCTTCATTAAGTGATTTCATGTTTTAATTAAGTTAAAATGCACAGCTTTAAGCTTTATATGATTCATGAAGTGAAAGAATATATATATATATATATATATATATATATATATATTATCTCGACTATTATTCTGTACGAAAAACTAACCAGGTGACGTCGTCATATTTTAAATCATTAACCAGTTTTTTTATCAGTAAATATTAGCATTTTATAGGACTTATGCAAAATGGTTTGATTTCCACAGAATTTACCATTCGCAAATACATGTTTTAACATCCTTTTATCTTAAAATCTCCCAGAAATTCGATGTAAGAAAATTTAGCAAGCAATTTTAAATAGAGATTAGGTTTCACATGTGACATCGTTTACATGTAAAGAAGAGGTGATATCACTAATTAAACAATAAATTCACCTTTCACCTCATGTCCTTGTAATTTTTAAACGCGCCATGATTATCGAAAGGGGAAAAAGAAGAAGGGAAATTTTCTTTTGATTTTAAAATATCCAAATCTATAGATAAAAAATCTCTGAAACACAATATCTGTCCCCCATTCAAGCATATACCTACAAATAGCCAAGCTTCCATAATCCAATATTACAACACAACAATCGATATGAAAATATTTAGCTGTAACTGGACTGCTTTTCCATAAATAGATTCCTTCCACAATTGAATGAAATAAGCAACTCAATTGCTTAAATCATAAGCATTTAGGCTTCGAGAGTCTTCGGAGCGCGATAAACATTTTGATATTATTGGTAGATCTACAGCTATTAAAAATGTGGTACGATGAAATAAAAATGTAATAAATATTTGAAAATTAAATATATTTCTCGTGCCTTATTATTTATTTTTGGCTTTTGATGCTTCACTGCGCCTGATATTTTAATACCATTTATCCTTTTTTCTTTTACAAGGTTTGATTTTTTGTAATAGAAACATAATGTTGTATGTCTATTTTTTTATTGTTCTAATCAATTCAAAGACAGGTCTGATGTGTTAATAATCACTATTTACTAATATATCTCTTTAAATGATATTCTTTTCCACGAAAACATAAATCAATATCCATGAACAGAATAAGTATAAAATAGAATAAATGTAAATAGTAAAAGAGAATAATAGAGATGTAAATTTATTCTTCATTTAATCTTAGAAAACGAGTAAGATTGAATAAATTTAAATGATCCTATATATATAAACAAAAAATAAGAAAATTGGGATCATTAGACGTGTTTCTACTATAAAATATGATAAAAGGTAAATTACATATGCTATTAATTATTGAATTTTTTCTTAATTGATGAATTTATTCTTCTTTAAATGTTAAGTGAACGAAGTCGCGGGTAACAGCTAGTGTAATCTAAAAGTTCCCAGAATGCATTAAATGTATTTAAAATTAGAAATTTCTATTTACAAAAATGGGACGCCTTTCATTTACTAATAAGGAAGGTCCCTTGCAATGAACTCAACTATAAAAGCAGTCAGTTTACTTCATGACGTTTCATTTTTAGTATGACATACTTTATATCAAACAAACAATTTTAATTTTTTTTTTCAACCATTTGGAATTGGTTGTTGTTTTCGGTCGAGGATGGGGCCAAATGATGATTGCATTTTATTTCTTTAACCAAATTCGACGATGTTCTTTACTTTTAGAAGAATTTTTATTTGAATAGGTAATAGAAAGGCATAAAATCGTTAAAAGTTATTTAAATAGGTAATCGAAAGGCATAAAATTGTTAAAAATTGAAAAAGTTACAAAATGGGTAGGCGCAAATTATCAGATATAGAAAAATCCAAAGCCAAAGAGCGACGCCGAAATGAAAATCGTCTTGCAAAGCAAAAATCGAGGTCTTCAGCTCATTATGTAGGCCGTGAAAATCGAGGTCTTCAACTGGTTATGTAGCCCATGAAAATCGAGGTCTTCAACTGATTACGTAGCCCATGAAAATCGATTACAGAATAAAAGACGAACGCGAAAAAGGAAACAATCTAATGTTTAATCGATTGATAGTAAAAGGCCATGTCTCGAGGGGCTCCAATCCACTAGCCACGGCGTTTTACAATCGGTCGATTCTAACCGGGTAAAATTGAGCTCAACGTAGGTAATTTGTCGCAATGTGTGGATGGTTCGGTGGAACTGCTTTCGATTTCTAAACTGTTTTTCTTCTCGAAACGGGACTTGTAGAGTTTATCGATGAAGGTTTTGGTCGTCTGAAGTTTGATCTTTGCGATCTGTTGTTGAAGAGGATGCGACGGAATTTGTTGGACAAAATAAATTCCAAATGGTCGTTGTAATCTATTAAATTACAATTATTATTTTTTTTGGAAAAATAATTTTGAAATATATAGTTTTGTCAAAACTTTTTAAAACGATAATGTAAACAACCAGTTATTTATACGAAAGCAATTATTTGAAGACAAACTGGTGTACTTTTTATATCTAATCTATAGCGGCGATTCAAATTTGTGGCTATTTTTAACATAAAGAAAACGTCCACTGTTACTCTTGTGGCCATAAAAGCAATTTTTCATAAATAATTCCAATTATTTATTACAAAATATACTTAAGATAAAAATTGATATACTCAGTTAAATACCAGCGTTGGACTATTATTTTAACACGATCAAACTGATTAGTAAAGTTATCTGAGCGAAATATGCTGGCTGGTTGTCGGTCCAGTTAGCTTAAACGTTAACGCATTGGCTTTGTAAGCCAAGGATCGGGGTTCGATTCCCAGCCTGGGCATTTTTTCGCTCAGTTGGAAATATTCAATTCGTATGATACCAGCATTGGGCATGAGCGCGCTCACTGAGCGAAAACTCGCGAGTTTAGATCACTTTCTGTCAACGCAGAGTTGAGCATGACTCTCTTTTTGATAAAAACGAACGAGAGCTGAACGAAAGCTCAAAAAATCTGTGAGTTTGAACGAAATTTACAACTCAAACTAGGGATGAGATTTCCGATGTTTTGCATACCAGTATAATCTTAGAAAAAATGTTATTTCATTAAATCGGAACATTTATGCGATTTAAGAGATTAACATTTTCTCTAAGATTATACTGATATGTAAAAACTCGGAAATCTCATCCCTGTCAAACTCAATTTTTACTTTCTTCTATCTTCAATAGAAGAAAGTATTGTAATCGAAATGTTTTTCGACTTCCGGTTTTCGACAGATTTATACGTTTTAGGGGTCAGAGATCCCAAAAAAATGTTTATAGAAAATGTCTGTCTGTCCGTCTGTCTGTCGCCATTGTACCATCAAAAACAGGCAAGCAGGTCCTTCCGTAATTTGGAAAAAATTCGCCGGTAGGAGACGCTGTAATAGTGATTTTTGTGGCATTTTGATTGATTGGTTGGTTGGTTGAATGATGTTTAATGGCACAAAAATCCCTTAAGGGACATGCTGCGCCAAAAAAAAGAATAGATTAAACACATAAAAAATTGAAGAGCAATGAGAAAAGCATTCTGGATGGGGGAAAATTCTAAAAGTTCTAAAGTTATGAAAATTTATAATTAGTCCAAGAAATAAAGCATAAAATGTTATATAATACTGCTTTAAAAACAAAGTTATAATTCAAAATTTTAAAACGATATAAAGTTACTTAGGATGAATAACTTCGAAAACAGTATTATTGTCATCATTATCAGACTTATAACTACAAGAGTCCATAGCCTCTTCTGCATAGTTGAGCAGCTGTTTGTGATCTTTAATATTGATTGCTGGGCTAAGACATGATTTATTGCCTTTTCTCTTCACAGTTTTCCACTGTGAAGAGATTTGATTTGGAGGTTTCTTTCTTTCTTTTTGAGCACAAGTTTTTTCATTTGCTTTCGGAGTTGGACGAACAATAGGTTTCACAGATTTGCTTTTATCTGGAGCTTGCGTTTGTTTAGTCTTATGTTCGGATGATATTTTTGATTGAACTGATGATGTTCGGGGAGAATTAGGTTTAGGTAATGATATTGGTGATGAAGCAGCCTTAGTTTCAGTCTGATGATTAGATGACTTTTTGGATCCAACTGGAGATTTCTGTGACTCAGTAAGTCTATATTCTATTGTAACTGTTTCTGAGGATGGTAGCCAACGTTCTAATAATGGGGTAGCATAGCATTTACTACCACAGCAGGCATCACGAGTTTCTCTATTTGAAGTGCTGATTGATTGTGTAGAAGCGAGTAGGCGCAAATTATCAGATATGAAAAAATCCAAAGCCAAAGAGCGACGCCAAAATGTAAATCGTCTTGCAAAGCAAAAATCGAGGTCTTTAACTCATTATGTAGGCCATGAAAATCGTGGTCTTCAACTGATTATGTAACCCATGAAAATCGAGGTCTTCAACTGATTATGTAGCCCATGAAAATCGATTGCAGAATAAAAGACTAACGCTAAAAGGAAACAATCTAATGTTTAATCGATTGATAGTAAAAGGCCATGTCTCGAGGGGCTCCAATCCACTAGCCACGACGTTTTACAATCGGTCTATTCTAACCAGGAAAAATTGAGCTCAACGTAGATAATTTGTCGCAATCTGTGGATGATTCGGTGGAACTGCTTTCGATTTGTAAACTGTTTTTCTTCTCGAAACGGGACTTGGAGAGTTTATCGATGAAGGTTTTGGTCGCCTGAAGTTTGATCTTTGCGATCTGTTGTTGAAGAGGATGCGACGGAATTTGGTGGACGAAATAAATTCCAAGTGGTCGTTATAATCTATTAAATTACATTTTTTTTTCTGTGAGTGTGCCCAACACTGTAAATACCATTGAACTAACTTTCTTCACATAAAATTTATCAAATTTGTAACAAAAAGCGTTTTGCTTGTCTAAATAATAAATCAAAATTTTGTTACAAATTAGACATATGTTACCTGGATGGAACACAATGGTATTTAGCTGGTTATATCAATTTTTATCTTAAGTATATTTTGTAATAAAATAATTGGACGTATTTATGAAAAATTGCGCTAATGGTCACAAGAGTAACGAATGGCCGTTCCCATAACTATTTTAATTAAATATTATTAATTATCATCGTGAGAGTTATTAGTAACATTTTCTCTCACAGGTAAAATTTTATAAATTATAATGTGGTCTTCCAATCGCAAGATCAAACGGCTATTTCCTTTCAAATATTCTTTGGAGCAAACCGGGGATTTTTGAAGCACGAAATCCCTTGTTTAAACACAAAAAGATAGTTCTATTTTCGGAAAACACCTTTTTATTTGAAAACCTTCACAAACACTCTTCTTAAGTATAAACCAGGAAACATTAAAAGAAATAACATTCCCACAAAATGTCAGTAAAAGCAATAAAAAACTTCTGAAAACTTTTCAGAGATTTTTAGAGAAAAAAAAACTTATCAAATCCGAAGATTTTTTTACCTCCACAAAAAGTTTCATTTACTTTCAACAAATTGTAAAGATATTTCCATTTCCGGAAACTAAATGGTTAGTTGAGATATCGAAAAATATATTTTCGACGGGAAGGAGATTATTTAGTTTTTTTCCGAATATTTGTTTTTTAAAAGAAGGTTGAAGAAAAAGTGCTTATTAATCTAAATAGGAAAAGATTTAATAGCAGAAAATACTCATTATTTGATTTATTTGTTTAAAATGTAAGTAATTTTACATTGCAAAGAAAAAAAAATACAAAAGTCTCTTAATCTAGAGAAATGTGTTATAACTATAAGAATAGACCGAAACCGAAATTCGGTAATTTTAATTTAATTAATAACGAAAAAATTTGACCAAATTTTATCCCAAAAAAATTTTAAGTAATTAATGCATAATTATATAAATATACATAATTATATATTAATCATACGCGTAATTATACGTATGGCACAACTTGGTTGTCTATGCCTGTAACCAAAGCTTTTTATTTTCATATAAAATAAAATGTAATTCATCAAAGACACAAAAGTATTTTCTAATTATACCAATTTCATCTAATTAAAAAATGCTTTAGGTATATATACCTCGATTTATCTGTTATAATGATTTTTGTAAAAGATCATCTGCTATACTAGAACTTTCTCAAAGAGTATTCAAAACAATTGTGCGGTTTCGAACTAAAAACTTTCTCTTACTGTTAAATTTGCAGCTTATAATGAGCATGGGAAAAGCGGCTTCAAAGTTTAGTCATATATGCATTTCTTGCTTTATAATTTGCACTTACGTCTTGAGTCAATCATGACCGATAATTATAAACAGTGAAGTTCATAGCAATAAGTAAAGAGTGTCTCATTTGAGCCAATACAGCTCAAATCAATGAGTAATGTTGAAAATTCCCGAAGGAAGAAACGAAATTTTTTTGAATACAGATAGTTTCGGTCTGGCCGAATTTTTGGCAGCATTTTTCGTCGAAAATTCGCTCAGATTTTATGCCGAAAATGAAACCGAATTTTCGGTCGATCTCTAGTTATAACCAAGGATGAAAATGTGCAATAACCTCTTCCGAGTTACCCACGATTTCGAAGAGCATTCTTTATCTTTAGGAATCTCAGAAGCCAATCTATTTTTAAGATTGAAAGACACGTTTATAAAAACAAAGTTTCTTTTACTGCCACTGATTTTCGGAAACGTTTTCGAGTAACTTTTGTATCCGTGAGTAAGAACTACTTCATCAAATTATACATTATTCTTATTTTAAATGAAAGATATTTGGCCACTGATTTGTTATCGTGCATTCATTTATTCAAAATTTTTATTAATTAGCAGAAATTTTCAATGAAATTTTACTTTTAATCATGCGCAAGGTATATGTACAAATATGTGCCTTTGTCAGATGCAATGCGCATGCGCTGCGCAGTCGCTCGGTTGCGTTATAACAGGTGAAGAGATGTATACTTTATTTATTGAATATGTTATGGATATAGGAATATACTTCTTATTTGCAAGCTACTTCATAAATCCATGCAATTTTCTTTCTTGTAGTGGTGCATTTGGCAGTAATGTCGAATTGATTTGCATTAGACAGTTATTTACGCGCAATTTGTTTGGAGTATACATTCAAAACATTACTGTATTTCACAGGGAGGGGGATTTTTAAAATAAATTTTTTTAATCATTGTTTCACACTCGCCTCGGCCTGTCTCCCTTTTAAACAATAAAGAAGATTATTTTACTAATATTGTTATAGTAATTTTTTTTCCGTCAAGTTTAGACGGATTCCACTACTTTTTATTAAATATTATTAATTATCCTTATGAGAGTTATTATTAACCTTTTCTCTCACAAGTAAACTTTTTTGAATTAGAATGTAGTATTCCAATCGTAAGATCAAATCGCTGTTTCCTTTCAAGTATTCTTTGGAACAAATCAGGGATTTCTGAAGCACAAAGTCCCTTTTTTAAACGCAAAAAAGACTTATAGCTCTTTTTTTTTTTTTTTTTTTTTTTTTTTGAAAAACACCTTTTTATTTCAAAATCTTCTCGAACACTCTTCTTAGTATAAAGCAAGAAACATTAAAAGAAATATCACAAAAAGTCAGTAAAAGCAATAAAAATTTCTGAAAACTTTTCAAAGAGATTTTTAGACAAAAAAAAAATCCGAGGATTTCTCTTCCCCACAAAAAAAAAATTCTCATTTACTTTCAACAAATTGTAAAGATGTTTCCATTTCTGGAAACTAAATGGTTAGTTGAGATATCGAAAAGTATTTTTTCGACGGGAAGAAGATTACAAGTTTATTTATTTTTTTTTCGAATATCTGTTTTTTAGAAGAAGGTTGAAGAAAGAAGTGTTTCTTTTTAATCTAAATAGGAAAAAGTTTAATAACAGAAAATACTCATTATTTGATTTATTTGTTTAAAATTTGAGTAATTTTACATTGTAATAATATACATAAAAGCCGTTCTCTGTGTGTATGTCCTTTATACAAATCTTCAATCTTTGACCGATTTGCATGAAACTTGCTGTACATACGTTTTAGAACGTGGAAAAGATCGCTGTCAACTTTAAAAAACCATCAGGCCACTATTTATCCTTTTTTTCTACCACCTTCCATAATTTAACATTATAGAAATATCTGCTTTTTACTTTCTTCTATCTTCAATAGAAGAAAGTATTGTAATCGAAATTTTTTTCCACTTCCCGTTTTCGATGGATTTACACGTTTTAGGGGTCAGAGACCCCCAAAAACATGTTTATACAAAATGTCTGTCTGTCCGTCCGTCTGTCCGTGTGTCGCCATTGTACCATCAAAAAGTGTATGAAGTTATGCATAGAATTGAACCAAATTTTTTGTGTATGTATTTGGCTGTAGCAAGCAGGTCCGTCTTCAATTTAGAAATATTCTGCCGCAAGGGGGCGCTGCAGTAGCAATTTTTGTGCCATTTTAATTATTGTACCATCGAAAAGTGTATGAAGTTATGCATAGAATTGAACCAAATTTTTTATGTATGTGTTTGGTTATGGCTAGTTGGTCTTCTCTGAATATGAAAAAATTCCGCCGGAAGGGGGCGCTGTAATGGCGATGTCTGTATCATTTTCATTATTGTATCATCGAAAAGTGTATGAAATTATGTAGAGAATTGAACCAATTTTTTGTGTATGTTTTTGGCTATGGCCAGCAGGTCCTCTCTGAATTTGAAAAAAATCTGGCGAAAGGGGGCGATGTAATAGCGATATCTGTGCCATTTTCATTATTGTACCATCGAAAAGTGTATGAAATTATCCATAGAATTGTACCAAATTTTTTGTGTATGTTTTTGGCTAATGCCAGCAGGTTCTCCCAGAATTTGAAAAAAATTCTGCCTAAAGGGGGGCGCTCTAATAGCGATGTCTGTGCCATTTTTTTTATTGTACCATCAATAAATGTATGAAGTTATCCATAGAATTGAACCGAATTTATTATGTATGCATTTGACTGCGGCCAGCAGTTTTTCCTTGAATTTGAAAATGTTCTACCGGAAAGGGGTTGTTGTAATAGCGATTTTTGTGCCATTTTATTTATTTTACATCGAAGAGTGTATGAAGTTATGAATAGAATTGAACCAAATTTTTTGTGTATTTTTTTTATTATGGCCAGCAGGTCCTCCTTGAATTTGAAACTATTTCGCCGGAAAGGGGCTCTGTGATAGCGATTTTGTATAATTTTCTCGATTTTTCGTAGTTCCGTTGGGCATCCGTAGCTCGTGCAGCGACGGAAGGTCGCGCCCTGCTGCCGGCTTTTCGCAAACAGCTGATGTACAGCAGAATCTATATATACATTATGCTATCGTATGTGGCACAGAAATCGCGATTATTTGTTAATTGTTGAATGGCAACGCTCGAATGAAACGCACCTCATTGGTTATTGAACAGCATTTAATGCATCGCATTACCTATAAGTGGGGTTACCGTGGGGGGACCCTGTTCTGTCGCCAAATGCCACCAAATTTTGTCGCCAACTTGGCGATATATTGCCAAATTTGGCGATCAAAAGTAATCGCCAAAAGTGACGCCAACTTGGCGATATCTCTAATATTTCGCCAAATTCCCATAGACTGCTATTTTAAACCAATAGGGTTTATTTGCTTACAGAAAATCAACAAATTCAGATATTTTAATGCAACAAAAACTAATATTAACTTAAGGGATTAAATTAATTATATTTAAGGGAGTCCAAGTAAATTAAATTATGAATAAAAGTAACATAATACAATGCTTAGCATGCATTCCCAAACTTAAATTTTAAGGGAGACCAAACGGGTCGTCAACGGCGGCTAGTATTCTTTAGAATACTAATGAATTATAATAGAATGGTGCAAATAAATCTGACTTACCACTCAGTTGGCGTACCAGCGGAAGTGTTGCCGTAGCAACGTTGCACACGATGACTCAATGTGAAATGAATGGCAAATCGATTATCGATATTACTCGGTCTCGAAGACATCAGTCGTCGGGTTTCCATTCAATTCACATTGCCGTGAGACGTATGATGTTGCTATGGCAACACCTCTGGTGTTGCCATAACAACTATTATGGGTTACTCATAACAAATGTTGTTATGGGAACCCATAACAACTATTATGGGGTAACCCATAACAACTATTATGGGTTATATAGGGTCTGGTTATGGCAACACCTGTTGGTGCATTAACTGACTGGTGATTTTATTAGCTGTAACAGCTAATCTATCACATACTAGCCGCCCTTGGTGACCAGTTTGGTCTCCCTTCAATAACGAAAAACTATTGATCTTAATAAATATAATAATCGAGATTAACTCGTTTTTACTCCGATTAATTGACTGAAGCAGAAATTTAAGATGAAAATCAAAATTGGTATAGTATTGAACTAACATCTGTAATTACTTTTTTCAAGCACTAAAATGTATGAGATAGAAGAAAGTTTTGGGATTGGCATATCCAACTAGTTTAATTTTATAATTCAATTGTTTCTTTCCTGTTGCCACACATCTAAAAAACTGCTCAATAATTAAAAAAATAATTATAACTCGAGTATTTTGTTTTATTAGCCAATAAATTTCAGATTGTCTCACTATATTTTTGCTGTTTTTGAAATTGACGTCATTCAAAGAAGAAAATTCACATTTTTCATATATTTCTGTAAAAACTTTAACTAAGCATGTATTCAAATGAAGTAGTACTTTAGTTGAGTGTTTTTGAAGTTAAAAAAATCTATTTTAATGAAGTCGTTTCAATATCAAGAAATCAATTTAGAAAAAAGATAATAATAAAAAAAAAATCGCTTGCTAGATATGACGTCAATGTGATGTCAATGTGATTTCAAACTGTTTCTAAAATCCGGCTGCTACAATTTATTTCCTATTTCTTTGTAATGCTGTATCTTTAATTATATCATTTAGATAAATGTTTTAATACCTGAAATGCAGTGATAACATTCTACGATTTATATCGAATACGGTTATATAAAATACGATTTTACTACGATTTATATTAAATAGAAATTATAACATAGCTACTATTTTTTAGAGTAAGCTTTTTTCTCTTTTAAACAAAATTTCATGACTGGCATTATACGATTGAACACGGCTGCGGTTTTGGATTTTATGAATAGAAATATGAGTTTACATTTAAAAATTATCAGCAATGAATCTTTTTATGCATGTGTTGTTAATAGAACATAAATAAAAATAGTTTTTAATTTGAAACACGAATATATTTTTAACCCTTAGGATGTTTGTTATATTTCTCAACAACTGCAGGGAAAAGTATTTTTGGTATTTTCGTTTTAGCAATCAGTTTCGTTTTAGCGATCATTTAATCTGAGTGGCACATTTCTTCCGCTGCGGACAAATTCTCCGAACAAATCTTGAATTAAAGGAAATATATGAATGAATTTGATCTTCCATTTTAAAGCAATATGTATCTTTATCTCAAATGTCCTTCCGTATGGCTGAAAACGATACGATCATCACTGTGGCATTATCCTGAACTATGAACGATAGTGTTAAGTCCGAACTCTGCATTTAACCTTTAGAACTATTTAACCGGTTGTTAACTGTAACTTTAGTTGTGTAGTATGTTTACCGTTTGTATTCGTCTGTGTGCTTATTAAATGTGTCGTTCGATATTACGTTGTATTCAATAGTGTCTAAATACACAAACACGCCAAAATGCTTGGTATAATAATTAGTAAAGTTAATTAAACACGCGTAACAACACATGGCGCCAGCGGTTAAAAAGTAAAAAAGTAAAAAAGTAACTTAGCATATTCTACGTTGTTCGAATTTCAGAATCAACTTCTAGTTTCGTTCTGCGAACAGTTATGGCAACTGCGTCGGCATATCATATAACACCACCGGATTTATTTCAATTTTCGACTCCAACGGAGTGGCCCAAATGGAAACAGAGATTTCTTCGATTCCGAACTGCTTCTGGTTTGAATACGAAGAAGCAAGAGGAACAAGTTGATGCTCTGATATATTTCATGGGCGAAAAGGCCGAAGATATTTTTCTCGCTTTCACTTTAACAGAAGATGAGAAGAAAAACTTCCAGGTTGTATTAAGTAAATTCGATGATCATTTTATTGTAAAAAGAAACGTAATTTTCGAACACAGTGAAACAGACGGCTACAGAGAGAAGGTGAGTGCGTTAATGATTTCATTACTGATTTATATGCACTTGCAGATAAATGTAGTTATGGTGCATTACATGATGAATTATTGAGGGATCGAATAGTTGTTGGAATTACTGATCTGGCTTTAAGTGAAAAGTTACAACTAGATCCTAACCTTACTTTGCAAACAGCGATAGACAAAGTTCGTTTATCCGAATCGATCAAAAAGCAACAGTCTGTTTTAGTAAATAATTCATCAGTCAATGCAGTAATTCATAAAAAGAAATCTGTACAATTTTCAAATAGAAAGAATTTTCTTGATAATAAAGTTAATGTAAGCATTTCAAAGTGCAAACGGTGTGGATTTTCACCGCACGATAAAAAGAAATGTCCCGCCAAGGACTCTTTTTGCAGAAAATGTAAGAAGAAAGGGCACTGGGATAAAGTTTGTTTATCCTCCACTAAAAGAATTAACGAAGTTAAATTTGAAGCAGGTTTTATAGGCTTAGTGGGAAATGTCGAAAATGAAGATGATTGGATTATACCAATTAAGATATTAGGAAAATCTGTTAAATTTAAAATTGATAGTGGTGCTCACCACACTGTTATTCCTTCTCATGTTGCACAAACAGTGTTGAAAAATTAAAGGTATATATAAATATTATACAGACATACAAACAATAAATACAATAAACCCAACTGGAGTGAAAAATTAGCCAGAGTCAGGAATCGAACCCGGGACCACAGTATACAAGACTGCTGCTCTAACCACTGAGCTACTCCGGCCGATGCCTGAGTCTGCAATTTCTCACTAATAAACCATGTTGGGGAAGTCGCCAGCCATCTATACGACAGCCTTGGATGACCGGACAACGATGAATAGACCTATTAGAAATAGATGAAATAGATGAATTTATATATACCTTTAACTGTTGAATGCAGGCGTTATTTATGTGTGTATGTGTGTTTTAATATATGTTTTAGTATGAGTGTTTCATTATAGTGTTGAAAAATGTTCAAATTAAAAGAACAAATAAAGTAATTTTGGGTCCTGATAGATCACCTTTAAAACTTAAGGGGAAGATTGTTGAAAATATAGAGTATAACGGAAAAAATTGTTTGGAAGAAATATATGTTATAGAAGGTCTCCAGACATGTTTGTTGGGGAAGCCAGCCATAAAAATGTTTTGGCTAAGTCCTAATATACTAGGCCATTGTGTGCGTAGTATTAGTAGTTTCGATCCTGTTAATGAATTTCCTTCTCTATTTCAAGGACTTGGTTTACTGAAAGGTGACTACCACATAGAACTTATCGATGACGTTAAGCCTTATTCTCTTACTTCTTCACGGCGAATACCTGTGCCATTATTAGAAAAAACAAAGTTAGAAATTAAAAGAATGCAGGAATTTAATGTAATTCAGCCAGTGGAAAAACCAACTGATTGGTGTTCTCCTGCCGTTGTTGTAAGAAAAAAGGATGGAAATGTTAGGATTTGCGTAGATTTGACAATACTGAATAGAAGCATTCTTAGGGAATGGCACCCACTGCCAGCCACCGAATACAATTTATCTCTCTTGGCAGGGGCAAAAATATTTTCGAAATTGGATGCAAATTCCGGGTTCCGGCAAATACCTCTTGACGAAGAATCATCCTACCTGACAACGTTCATAACACCCTTTGGCAGATTTCGTTTCTTTGCGTCTGCCATTCGGAATTTCGTCGGCTCCAGAGCATTTCCAGCGGAGAATGTCACAGGCCTTAGAAGGACTTAACGGCATTATCTGCAACATGGACGATATCCTTGTTTGGGGGTCTAGTCAGGCAGAACACGACGAACGGTTAAAAATGACCCTAAAACGGCTTCAACAAACGGGAATTACCCTAAATAAACAAAAATGCGTTTTTAATGTCAAGACCATAAAGTTTCTGGGTCATGTCATCGACAAGTTAGGAATACATCCCGAAGAAGAAAAGATTGCAGCTATACGCAACTTCAAAATTTTAACTAATAAGACGGAGATTAAACAACTTCTAGGTATGGCTAATTACCTCGCACGATTCATCCCAAGATTTTCCGAAACTTTAGCACCTCTGAATTTTTTATTATCCACGAAGAACGAATTCATTTGGGATTCACCGCAAGATGAAGCACTGAAAAAACTTAAAGAGATTTTGTCGTCCAAACCGGTGCTGGCAATTTTTGATCCTGGTAAGGAATCTATTGTGACAGCAGATGCCTCATCCTATGGTCTGGGGGCGACGTTGTGTCAAAGACAGAGTGACTCTACACTGAAGGTAATTGCATATGCATCTCGCACGCTGACGCCAACTGAGCGACGTTATGCACAAATAGAAAAGGAAGCACTTGCGCTAACATGAGCATGTGAAAAGTTTTGTAATTACTTGATAGGCACCAGGTTTCTTCTAGAGACAGATCACAAACCTCTTGTCCCTATATTGACAAGAAAATCCTTAGATGATTTAACTCCTCGTCTTCAAATATTAAAAATGCGATTGATGAGATATTCTTTCGATGTTTTCCACACCCCAGGAAAAAATTTATGTGCAGCAGATGCATTACCTAGATCACCTCTCCAGGAGGAAGTTCCAGATTTCGAATTAGAAGACGAAGTTGAAACTTATGTCAATCTTTTAACAGAATCCATTCCTGTAGCTCCTCAAAGACTCACACAGGTAAAATTGGAACAAGAGCAAGATTCAACATGTAAAATGTTAACAGCCTATGTTTTACGAGGATGACCGGAAAAAAATAAATTAGAACCAGAATGTCTACCTTATTGGCCTTTGAGATACGAAATATCCTTGCAGAATGGATTACTTATGCGAGGAACTCGAATAATCATTCCACGCAATCTAAGACAAGAAATTTTAGAGAAAATACACGAAGGCCATATGGGGATAGGTAAATGTAGAGATTTGGCGAGATCTGCAGTACATTGGCCAGGTATCAGTAAAGACATAGAGAAGTTGGTGCGAGAGTGTACTTCATGTATACAAGAAGCTAAAAATCCTTCGGAACCATTGAAACCCACAGGATTTCCTCAAAGACCTTGGGAAATAGTAGCTATGGATCTGTTCAAACTTCATTCAGACTGGTATTTGTTAGTTACTGATTACTATTCACGTTATCCAGAAATTGCTAAATTAGACAGGCTTACATCTCGAGAAGTGATTCTACATTGCAAGTCAATTTTCGCCAGACATGGAATACCTGATATTGTTAGGTTTGACAATGGAAAACAATGTGAAGTAACAGGAACAGCTGAATTCTATCAATTTTCAAAAACATATGGGTTTAAACATATCACGTCTAGTCCAAGATACCCACAGAGCAATGGATTTGTAGAAGCTGCTGTTAAAATTATCAAGCTCAGATTGAAAAAATACAAATATCCTTATTTAGCATTACTCAGCTACAGAGCTTCGCCTTTAAAGAATGGATACAGTCCAGCTGAGTTATTGATGGGTAGGAGATTACAAACAACGTTACCCATACCACTAACAGCACTTCAACCAAAGCTCATACAGAAGGAAAAATTAGAAGAAATAGAGGAAAATCGAATAAAAACGCAAGAAAGATACTATAATCAAAGACACAACTCCCATGAACTGAAGTCAATAAATCTAGGGGAGAAAGTGTGGATAACCGATAGAAAGGCTGTTGGTACAGTACAGAAACATGCAGATACACCAAGATCATATTTCGTAAAAGAAGGACATCATATCCTGAGACGAAACAGAAAACATCTAATTCCGAGTGCGAAAATGCAACCACGTCCGACAGATGATGACATCGAAGAAACCATATCTACAGAAATTTCTAAAAGTGAAGTATCTGAAAATGGAACGCCAAACCCTTCAGACTCAACTACTAAAAATGATCAGCTTAACCCTTTAATCAACCAACCTGTTGTAACTCGAAGTGGAAGAACTGTTAAACCTCCAAATCGACTAAATCTCTAAAAGGGGGAGATATGGCATTATCCTGAACTATGAACGATAGTGTTAAGTCCGAACTCTGCATTTAACCTTTAGAACTATTTAACCGGTTGTTAACTGTAACTTTAGTTGTGTAGTATGTTTACCGTTTGTATTCGTCTGCGTGATTATTAAATGTGTCGTTCGATATTACGTTGTATTCAATAGTGTTTAAATACACAAACACGCCAAAATGCTCGGTATAATAACTAGTAAAGTTAATTAAACACGCGTAACAACACAATCACTGCGCTATTATATTTTCTAATGTGTGAGACAAAATTTCGGCCTAATGTTTTAGTTGATCATTTACAGTAGGATTTGGTCTAAGAATGATAGATGGATATGCAATGTACTAAAACTATTCCTCAAAAATAATCTAACTTTTTTAAAAGGCTAATCATTCAGAATTGGTTTCGCCTGATTATAGAACATTTCAGCTAATTCTATAACAAAGCATGTTCAACAAAATGTTATATACTAAAACTATTCCAGAAATATGGGTGCAATTTAATGGTGGAAATTTCATCAAAATCTGTCCAGTAGAACTTTTAAAAAAGGCTAATCTTTTATAATCGGGCTCACATGACTATTGAACTTTCTTCTATAATTTTATAACAAAGCGACGTAAAACTATATACAATATTTTAAAAACATCCGTGTAAAATTATCTGACAAACAATACAAGTTCGAATTAAATCCATTCAGAATTTTTAGAAAGACTATCTTTCATAATCGGGTTCCACATGATTGTGGAATTTCCCCCCTATAATTCTATGACTAATCAGCGTATAACAATGTTACGCATAGTAATATCGTTACTTTATAATATTGCATTAAGAGCAAACAGGTATGTCTTTCGTAATTGGGCTGCATGTAGGGATGCGATTTCCGCGTTTTTGCATACCGATATATCCTTAGAGAAAATGTTGTTCTCTTAAATCGCAAGAGTGCTCCAATTAAATGAAATATCATTTTCTCTAACAAAATACTTGTGTGCAAAAACGCGGAAATCTCATCCCTGGCTGCATGCAAATTAAAAAATATCCGTGATTGAAAATTACTTTAAAATCCATTCAAATGAAAAAATTGAGATACAATTTTCAAATAAATTTCATTTGAAAGAACAGTGTGAAAAACGAAATTGTATGATGTTCATAAATTAAGAAAAATTTCAGTAAAGGCAAAATTTATGGGTTAGGTCGTTGTCATCATCAGTACAATTGTCATTGTGTGTGTTTTTGTATATTCTGAATATGATTCAATGAAAGAGTCGAAATATGTAAATTTTTAATGTGTTTTTTTATTGAAATGACGCCTTTTAAGCAAATAATTGTACTTTAATATATGTTTTGACATTTGTTTGGAATATATATTATTATGGTATAGTTAATAGTAGAAGCAATTAAAACTATTTTACTTGTATTTCTCATTGGTCTTTTTAACGATTTGTGGACGCGAATGCACCAATCTCAGTTATTGTCATTGTCGTATTATTTCATTTTAATGTATTTTTACCCGGGAGGACTCTTGTTATTGACACGCGCGAAGCGGGGCAGATCTGTTAGTAAAAAAATACAAAAGTCTGTTATCTAGGAAAATGTGTTATAACTAAGGCTAGATCGAAACAGGTTTTTAAGACCGAAACCGAAATTCGGTAATTTTCCTATT
This sequence comes from Maratus speciosus, assembly GCA_963932465.1. Lineage (NCBI taxonomy): Eukaryota > Metazoa > Arthropoda > Arachnida > Araneae > Salticidae > Maratus > Maratus speciosus. The sequence continues at coordinate 338,423,286 of OZ010789.1, forward strand.
TTCGACCGAAAACGAAAACGAATAAAAAAAATTCCAATTTTTTTTTTTAATTATACACACATAAATATACATAATTATTAATTAACCATACGCGTAATTATATCTATGGCCCAACATCGCTGTCTATGCCTGTAACCAAAACTTTTTATTTTCATATAAAATAAAATGAAATTCATTAACGATACAAAATGATTTTCTAGTTGTTGCATTTTCATCTAATTTAAAAAATGCTTTATGTATATACAGTGGTGTACTCGTAATAAAAAAACAGAGGGTATACGCTCAAGGTAGAAGGTATACCCTAGTGTATATATACTATAACTTTCTTGATAAACAGAGGGTATACGGTGTTCCTTAAAAAAATCCAGAAAGCATACGGCGTATACCCTCGTATACCCTCCATTACATCCCCGGATATATATACCTCGATATATCTTTTATAATGATTTTTGTAAATGATCATCAGTTATACTAGAACTTTCTCAAAGAGTATTCGAAACAATTGTGCGGTTTCAAACTAAAAACTTTCTATTACTGTTAAATTTGCAGCTTATAAAGAGCATGCGAAAAGCGTCTTCAAAGTTTAGTTATACATGCATTTATCGCTTTATAAATTGCACTCACGTCTTGAGTCAGTCATGACTGATAATTATAACCAATAAATAAAGAGCGTCTCGTATCTCCTTTGAGCCGATACAGCTCAAATCAATGGGTAACGGAAACGAAAATGAATTTTTGGCCGACCTCTAGTTATAACCGAGGATAAAAATATGCAATAACCTCTTCCAAGCTACCAACTATTCCGAAGAGCAATCTTTGTCTTAGAAATTTCAGAAGCCAGTATATTTTTATTTAAAGAAGCATTTATGAAAACAACGTTTATGTGGCCGCCATTGATTTAAGGAAACTATTTCGTGTAGTTTTTATATTGTGTTAATTTCTCAACCCGCAATATAGATATTTTGGATGCTTTTAATTCTTAAGTAAACATTTTCATATTTAACAAACATGATAAATTAACAGCAGTAACATTAACTTTAAAATTAATATTAACTTGTTATTCTTGCATGTATAAAGTCAGCTATGCAATGGTAATGGTTTAATTGTGAATTAATAGCATTTGAAAAACCGATCTTCCGGTTTGAGAAAACTGATGAGTACGCTACAAAAACTACGTGGGAAAATTTCCGAAAATCAGTGACGGCAAAAAAAACTTTTTTTATAAATGCTTCTTTAAATCGCGAAAATATATTAGTTTCTGAGATTTCTAAAAATAAAGAAAAATTTTCGGAATATTGGGTACGTCGCAAGAGGTTATTGTGTAAATTCATTTGTGGTTATATCATATTTTCATACAATAATAAGCATTTCTCTTTTTCACAATGTAATTTAAGCATTTATTTTCTTATTTCGGAATGAAATTACTTTTTATTAAATATGTATGTTGAGTTTTGCATACCTTATTTTTTTATGTATTTTATATTTTAAAATATTCGAAAGTAAAGCTAAATCATTTTTCATTTCCTTCCTCTCTCGCTGTATATGTATATATATATATATATATATATATATATATATATATTTCTTTTTACTATTATTATTATATTATTATTATTATTATTATTTGGAAGTGATTTAATTGTACTTTAAAAAATTTAAGATATATGAATAAAGACAATAGTTTGTAAAAAAAATTACAATAAAATAATTCCCTTAAAAAAAGTTTCCATCATGGAAGACGGTAGTATTCCGAGTGACGCAGCCTTAAGCCTAAAATCGTATCGTATAATTCGTAGATGGCGGAACTCATATATACAGCTAACTCGACATCAAAGAAAATGCGAAAAGCCGCCTGTTAATAACTCATCAAATATAGGTCCTATTGTTCTGATTTTTTTAAAACAGTCTTATATCTGCAGTCTAATCCTATTCTGAATTTTTTACAATTCTACGTGCAGTATATTTTCAGATCTGTAAACCCATTTTGAAAGCAATTTCGATGGTGTAAGTTTGTCTTTTTTTTTTTCTCCGAAACGGTCTAGATTTTTTTTAAAACATTAATATATAAAATGAATCTGTTTTTGACGAAGTGGATAAGACTAACCTAGTATCTAGGAAAACTCTTAATTTTTATATAATCCGCATGAAAAAATGGACTTCTTAGGATCGCGGATTACATGTTATTCTATGGGCTAGCAGACAGAACGTTGCACATCGGTTTTGCGCGGTTTAGGTCACAGTTAAAAATCTGAATATTGGCAATAAATCTTTTTTTAAACTACGAAAACAGTTTATTATGTGCTTTAAAATACTTAGACTGATTTTTTAAAATGGAGCAGTATTTTGTAATTATAGGTATTTTATTTCATTGTTATTCATAGTAAGTAAACATTTTTTAAGGAGAAAATATTTCACATTTTAAAAAAAATTCTCGTATCGAAATTCGATATTTATCGAAAATTCTCGTATCGAAATGAAAATTCATCGCGTTCGCCATAAGACTTCGCCATGTATCACTACGCGATACGCGAAGTTGACTGAAGAAATAAGAAATATCAAAGATCTTGAAATGGTATTCCAAGGGGAGAAAGTGAGTACAATTTCTAATTATCCAGACAGCATTCTTTGCAACCGATCCTTTCTAATTAGTATAATGTTCTGAATTGTTTTTATTTTCAACAATACTTATAACTGTTTTCCTTACAAAATAACGTTCATGTGTGGCATAGGTATTTCTTGTGATATGTGAGTGTAATACAGATAGATTACTAATTTAATTTTGAGTTTTCTTTTAAAGAAATTAAACAAAATCTTTCATTTGTAAAGAACGCACAATTTAAATAAAAGGTATGACGAAATCAAAATTAAGATTTCCAATCCCGTTTATAAAATGATTCATTTGCGAATCGTTTCTAATAATATTATAAACGAAAATTGACTTAAAATGACATCTTTCGTTTATTTATTTTTTTATATATAACTCTTTTCAGCTTCAAAAATTAAAGCATCGTAGTATTTTATTTCTATAAAATTTAACCTAAAGGGGAAGAAAATTCTTATTGCCGTTTATCTCTGTAACAAAAGAAAAACAAAAAACAAAACAAAAAAAAAAAAAAAAAAAAAACACCTGAAGCATTTCTTTTAGGCTAATTGATTACAGCCATGGGTGCAAGACCTTCAGTCTCAGGACTGATTTCAGTCTTGGACACATTTTTGACTGATAGTAAATTCTACTTTATATACTTAAATTATCACGATTAGCTCAAAATGAACCATTTTATCCTGACTGGTTGTTTTGAGCTCCTAAAAGTAAAAATTTTCATCATGATACTTTTCCTTATTTTAATTAAAGTTTATAGATAAATAAGATAAAACAGCTTTTTTGCAAAAGTAAGATACTTGTTTTTATTTAATTTTAAAGTTAATATGCTTAAAAGAAAGCTTTAAATAATTTACTTTTAAAAAATATAAAAGTAGCCAGCTCCCTTATATGGTATTTGTGGTAATGAAGTATTATTGTAAATAAGAACAATTCAGAACATGTTACTATTTAGAAAAGATTGGTTTCACAAAATTTCATTAGCAGCTGCATTGTAGCTGTCATGATAATTAGACTTTGTATAAACTAATAAAGTGATTACTCAGTAACCATTTCAATTAATATATTAATCTGACTCGCATCTTAAATTAAATATTAAGTTTTTATTCTGCTTTCATTAAACCATTCACTATTCTGTAACATTCCGCATATTCCGACTACAAAAACTCTTTTTATCAATTCCACCTGTACACTGGAGGGTTGCCGTGCCACTTACAGAGTAGCGCGTTTATCGCCTCGTTGAGCAATAGCATTTGAAAGATCACCACACTAAAGGCTCGTTTACACGGAGCTAGTTTACTAGCTACAAGCCGGCGAGAAAAGTAGCGAGCGAGTCAGCTAGCGAGATAGCGATCGTTTACACATGAACTTGTTTGCTCGCTCAGTAGCCAACTCGCTATTGCGTCACTTGCTGCGTTCTAAAGCTTTTTTTTATGTTTTTTTCTGAAAACAGTGTTTGTTTTTATATTAAGAGCCGAGTTTTCCTGTCTGTTTTTTTTTTTTTTTATGTGTGTGTGTGTCCTTGGAAAATTGAAGTGGAACGCAAATGATATTGCCGAGTTTTTAAATGTATACCTAGAATACCCTGTGTTATAAAAAATAGAACACACAGATTACTTCAATACGAAATTACAAGATGAAATTTGAATTTTATATTCTATGATCATTCATAAAATTTCATTAATTTTTAAGGTTTTAAGACCCGTGTCCATTATTGTAACATTTAATTAGTCTATTTTCAGTAATGGACACCCCATGTAATCGTTGCTAAAACTGCAATTTCACTTATGTTTAATAGGAACACCAAAATTTTATAAATAGTGCTGCTTTTAATTAATTTCATGTGGTTAATAAAATTTTCAATATTTTAATCACATAATTTTTTTATAACTCTGCCCTGTTTAGTTTATCTGCCAATCAATGAAACAAACCAGGAAGTAAAGCATATTGTTTAAGGGCATATGGAAAAGAGAGGCTAATAGGGCTCAGCCCCTCCCCATTTAAATAAAAACTAAAGCGCGTAATTTCGCGTCCATCTGCCGCATCTCGGATAACTCAATTTCCTACCAGAGTTTATTTTAAATAAAATGTGTACTGTAAAATGTGACTTGTTTCTGCTTGTCACTTATTTGACTTCTTTTTTTCAATAAAATTTCCGGTCTGAAAAGACTTAACGAAGCCGTGGCGGATGCGCGGGAAATTACGGTAAACTATTATTTTAACACAAACTGATTGGTAAAGCTATCATACGAATTGAATATTTCCAACTGAGCGAAAAAATGCCCAGGCCGGGAATCGAACACAGATCCTTGGCTTGCAGATATGCTCATCGGTTGTCGGCCCAGTTAGCTTAAACGGTAGAGCATTAGCCCTGTAAGCCAATAATCTGTGTTCGATTTCTGGCCTGTGCATTTTTTCGCTCAGTTAAAAATATTCAATTCGTAAAAAAAAAAAAAAAAAAAAAAAAAAGTTACTGAAGTTGTTAAAAATTTATTATTTTCTGTCTTAAACATTTTTACTTATTCATCTCTCACAAAAAATGATTGTAATATTAATAATGATAATAATTGAACTAGTAAATCTGCTCAAACGCCATCATAGTTCTGCAGTTTTATTTTGAAATTATTTTATTTAGTATTTAAAACATTCAATCCTCAGTATCATTCCTATCATATTTGTAATACTGATTACTAAAAGTACTTTCAGGTAGTTTAACTGTGAAAAATAGTGGAAAATATACGAATCTATTCACTAATACGCCAAAACTTTTTTTTTTCAATTATTGCCCTCTAAACCCTGTACAGTCTCAATAATTTTATAACTGCAATTCCCCGACATTAGTATTTTCAACTATCTATCTAAAATAATTAAAATATTCACCTTGTGATAATTATGGTAGTTATTTCAAACAGTGAATAATTCTCAAAAATATTTTAATTATTGGTATCCTAATTGTTAAATTTGTTCGAAAAATCTATTTTGTTCACTCACGCCGACACGAACTACTTCAGTCGACATTGTTTACATTTACAGAACCCCGAACTATCGAATACTCGCAGCGATTTCACTAGCAACAACGTTTACACACAGCGAGTTTACTAGCCAGATAGCTAACACGCCAGCGAGTAGCGAGAAAAGTAGCCGAGCTTTCAACTTTTTTCGAACTCGCTGAGCTGCCAGATAGTTCGCTAGCCAACGTGTTTACACGGGGCGAGTTTATTAGCAGCTAGTGAATTCGCCGGCTTGTAGCTAGTAAACTCGCTCCGTGTAAACGACGCTTAACATAAAAAAGTAGCAATAAAAGAAAAACAAAATTAATCAGTTGATTGTAAAAAGCCCGCTCCATTCTCGGTCGGGGGAGGAACATCACAAGAAAAAAATAACCTCGCGAAATTTGACAGTATGTCATGCGGGGGGGGGGGGGGGGGGGGAATCCAAAACTTCATGAAAATAGTTGTAACTTTTCTAATGAATATGTTACATATAACATATGGTAGTAATAATCAGTATATCTGATGAAAATACAAGTAATTTTTTAAAATTAACTATTTAATGATTTTTTTTATCCCTATTACCGTATTTGATTAATAGTAGTTCAAAAGCCATAATTTTATATTGTAAAATCCTTAAAAGCACTCTGCAAGCAGTCCTTGTTCAATCACAAAAGCCTGCCACTAAAAAATTTTAATGCAGAAGATGTAATGTATTTCTCAGATATAAACAATGAATTTTTCAGTTAAGAAGCACATGTATTTTACAAATATTGCTATTTCTTACAGCACTAAATATGATACATTATCGCCTTTAACACATTATTTTGGAGTAATGAAAACATTGTTATTATATTAAAATTTTTTGTAAATGAGTGTTATAATCTGAGCAGCTCATGACAGGTTTTTCTTGCAGCACTAAAATGCATGCTTTCCAAAAGTTTTTTGTTGTTGTTGTTGTTTTTTAATTTTTGCCTTATTTAATGGAAGAAAATTCTGCTAAAAATAAGGCAAAGATTTCATTATTAAAAATAGTGAAAAAGAATAAATTGGCCAGCCATGCATTTAGTGTTCCCAAAACTGTCAGTCATGAGTTATCACTGTTTATAATGATTTTGCCCAGGCATATTTGGATGTTATATTTCAAGGTAATATCTTTAAGGTAATTTAATAATGTGTGATCTATACCTATTATATAAAATATCATAATTTGCACATTTTCTGGTTCCAAGGAATGTAATTTAAAGCATGTATACGAAGAAAATTTAATGATGTATGAAATATGATCTATATAATGCAAAATTCTATAATACGCACAACTTCTCATACCAAGGTGTGCATTATAAAGATCTTCTACTGTATTCATATGTAGTTCACACATCAAAAACCTTAAAGATTTAGTATCTGTAACAAGAGGACATTATTACAACTTTATATTTTTTTCATTCTGTAGCACAAATTACTCAGCTTAGAATTTGCCAATTAAAACATTGCCATCTTGATTTTTTTTCCACTGTCTTTATTTACCTCAGAAGTGATTAAGATTTTTTTATATTGTAAATCCTAAAGGTTATAATAGCAAAAAAGCATCTTTAAGCCCTTGGGAATGAGCGACCGGTATACTTGGCCACTTAAGGTATTCAGAATCCTTCATTATTCTCACCACTTATTTTTAATTGTAAAGTTTACCTTCTTTAATGGGAGCATTTCTGTGATTCAACTACAGAAAATTTTCTGTTTTTAAAAACCTGTAGTAAAAGGTTAAAAATTAACCAAAGGGCTCTTGTCGCGAAGGGGTTAAACATCTTGAATTACAGCGAACTTTAATAACCCTTGGCTTTAATTGCCAGCACTCTTCCAATTGAGCTATCTGCACGACAGCCCAGCCAACACAATATTAGCTCAGAACAACTATTATCATGACATCAATTGATTGTGTGAAAAATAATTAAAAGTGTACATGATTATATATTTTACTAGGGGGCTCTGCCCCCTACGAGCTACGCTCGCCAACCCCCGTTCAGGCACACCAAAATCCAAAAAGCACGCTAATTTGATCGGCTTTAAAAATATTGAATTAAAATTTTAAAAAACAGTAGCGATCTCTCTGTAAACGGGTTTCCATTCGTTTTTCTTGGATTGGGGATTTTTAAGACCAAATCTGCTGCTGTTAAGAGGTACAATGGTGGTTTTCGTATTTAATTAAAGAAATAGTTAAACATTTGAAAATAAGCTAATGTAAAATGAATTAAGTAAACAGCGTCATTGTCTCCTGGTATTTTTTAACAGCGCTATAAGATAGTTCTTTTAAATAATTCATTTTAAATGTATCGTTTTAAATCTGACGTAATTTACACCAAAGTTTTATTTCTCTTATTAATATTCACGTGAAAATACTTTTGTTGTTAGAAGGAAATATTATTTGCGCTGTCTTCGAATTCACGATAATAGTTGAAAAGATTATCTCAAAATATCTCGCACAAATATATTTTTCAATTTAAATTGTTTTGCTATATTTTTTTTGCCATTTTAAATATGACGTAATTTCCTCAAATTACAAGTTTTAACGCATAATAATGATTTTTTTTATTTTAAGATTTTGTTTCTCTTTTAAAATTCAAGTGCAAATATGGTTCGTCGCAGATGTCATATACGCCCCATATTGGCGCAATTTTTTTCTGACGCTAATTTCATATACGCAACGGGTACTTAACTGGTACTAAAGTGTTGTTATTTTGCTTGATATCGTAACCCGGATGGGTACAGATGTCATATTCGCCCCATATTGGCGCGATTTTTTTCGGTTTCCAATTTGGCGAAAACATCAACAGCATAAACAACATAATCCGGGTTACCACATCAAGCAAAATAACGACACTTTGGCGCGGAAAAAAATTGCGCCAAAATGCTCGTATATGACATCTGTGCTTATGGTTCTTATGACGTAATTTTCCTGCTTTTAACATGTAATCATTTAATTCTAATTTTAAAGTTTTTTTTTCTGTTTGTAATAGTCACGTGTAAATAAATTTTTAATTTGAAGTAAACATTATTGTTTGCGCTGTTTATGCAACTGGCAACAGTTTAAATTAATAACATTTTCTAAAATTTGTAAAAAATATCTCTCGAAATGCTGAAAATTTGAATTTAAAATTGAAATAAAACATCAAAAAATGAGTCAAATAAGAAAACTAAATGCAATCTGCACATCGGGAACTTATAACGTATAAAATGATCTAAAAATGATTAAATTCTCATGTATAGTGTTTGCTCCAATAAAACTTTTTTAATGGAACGATTTTGTCCAACTTTAGCATTAAATATCTCTTAAAATAATTCTTCGATTTGAAAACTGTCTGCATCAGCGTATTTATCAAACATTTCTCTATAATACCACCGATTTTCATATTTTTGTATGCAACAGTTTTTTTAATATTAACGATGAAAGGCCATGCTTAAGCATTCAAATTGGATGTGGTCTACCCGGAATATCTACGCAGATGTTCATTGGTCCATTTCCAATTCAAAACTTTTTTTTATATATAGAAGGATTATTAAGCAACAGACTTTGCAGATCCGATTTTCTAAAAAGCTTTAAAGATTGAAATCTCTAGGCTGGAGTGGGAAAGTGGTAATTTTGAGGAATAGGAGGATAATTTATATAGAAGAATTTTCTGTATAAAAATAAAGATTTAAATTTTTTTAATGTTGGGGAGTAGGGGGAGGGAGAAGAGGTGAAATGTACAGTCGTGGAAAAAAAAAAGTAAACACCCTCTACTAACTCCTTAACAAATTATTATCGTAGACAAAAGTTATTGGTACCGAACGATTGGAAATAAAGTCTATTTTTAAATGATGTATATAAAATTTGCTTAGGGGGCTATCTACATATTAAAACAAATCCAAACTTCATTTTTTTCAATGACAATACCCAATTTTAACGAGATATTTCAAATCTTCGGTTCAAACTATGCCTAGGCACCAAATTTCAAGTAATTTGAATAATAAGTTTTTGAATTATAAACATTCAAAATTTAGTGCTTCTAATGTTAAATTATATTTTCATATTTTTCTTCATATCTCATGAAATTATGCTACTAATGTGCTAATTTTTTGTGTAGCAGTAATACTAACATACCCAAACATAAATACGTTGAATTTTCAATTTTTATAATTTTATGATATGAATTATGAAATTAATATTCGAAAGAATTATGAATTGTAACCTAAAATTTTTTTGATGGATTTAAATTTATTAAGTCCTGCTTTATGTAAATCCAAAATTTCACATTTTTCTTCGATATAGTTTTCAAATTATGCTTAAAAAACGGCAAAATTATGGTTTAAGGGGCCGTCTATGATAGAAGTGACTAGATATTTTGAAATGTCTTACGCTGTCCTGTAATCTAGCAGACTTCATTGACTGCTTGAGTGACGCTTAAGGTGCCTTGATCAAGAAGGGGGCTCTCTCGGTTAACAATCGAGTACCGAACTTCAATTTGGATACAGCCCTTAAAATAAGCTTGTTTTAAAATAATTAATTTCTCGGGAAATTATAGTACGAATTGCATAAAAATTTGTTTTTAGGCTAATTAAATGGTGTAGAATTCATTTATGCTGTAAAAATTGTGTACTGCTATTGAAAAAAACAAAGTTATGGTTCGTTTTAATATGTAGATAACCCCTTAAGCAAATTTTATATACATTTAAAAGTAGACTTTATTTCCAATCGTTCGGTACCAGTAACTTTCTTCTACGGTAATTTGTTGAGGAGTTAGTAGGGGTGTTTACTTTTTTTTCCATGACTGTACATTAGGGAAGTTAGTGCTTATTTATTTATGTTAGTGAGCAACAAATGTTGCAGATTTTTTTTTTTTTTTCAAACTAATTTTTGAAAGATTTTATTATTTAGGTAAGCTGGGGAGGTGGGTGCAAAAGCAGTAGTGGAATCTTCGGAGCTCAGGGGATTATTTTATATGATTTATTATTATTGTTAATAAAGAATTTTAAATAGGGATGGTGAAAGATTATTTTATATAAAATTAAGGAATGTTTAATTATTTTGCGCTAGGAATGAGAAAAGGGAGAAGCAGAAATTTGTAGTTTTGGATTTAATATAAATGTATGGAATTACTTTTATAAGTGAGCGATGATTGTTATATATATATATATAAAGGTTTAAAGAGTAATATTTCTTGCTATTTTTCTTAACAAAGTAATTTTTTTATATAGTAAAATTTAACATAGCTTTTTATATCTCTGAAGCAAACCAACAGAAATACCCTCTAAACATGCATGTTGTACATTACTTCCATATATTACCAAAGAGTTCTTATGAAAATCTCATTGCACGGTGCTCTTTAAAATTGAAGTATGGTCATCCTTTTTTGCGGGGAGGGAGGGGGGAGAGATTGAAGGTGAATTGAAATCCTGACTATGAATTCTTTGTATTGGTCTTTAATTTTTTTTTTTTTTTTTTTTTTGTGTGTTTATTGTTTTATTTATTTTTTTCAATAACCTCAAAAAAGTAATGATATCAATGCAAAAACCCTTAACGGGTTAAAAGTTTGTGACGCAGCACTTTATCTTATGCTCTAAGAATTTTAAATATGGAACTTAAAAATAATGATATCAAATTTTGAGTGACGCTATGCTATTAATTATAATCTCTCTATATATTATTTATTTCATCTTTTTATTTTTTTATAATCGCATGTGCAAAAATTATGTTCAATTTAAAAAATTTTATAAAAGTTTATTCATTGATGCTTTAACATTTACACCTCTCATAAATTCCAAGTATGAGTTTTAAAAGATATGATATCAAAATTTTAGTGACGCTTTGATGTGGCTTCAAACGATTTGTTTTAAAATTAAATTTAAATTATTTTTGTTTTGGCTAAGATATATTCACACATCTAAATAATAGTTTTAATTTTCCAATATACTTTAAATATGTCACTTTCACTGAATTTATATAATGCATTTAAATGTATTTATTTGAATAAATTGATTTATCCTTTGTCCAGTGCTATTAAAAATTTAAAATAAGATTTGCGTAAATATTTTTTTTGCGTCATTGTATCCAAACTCAAAACTTCAAATGGATACTATGAGGCAAAAAAATTATTTACGCAAATCTTATTTTAAATTTTTAATAGCACTGGACAAAGGATAAATCAATTTATTCAAATAAATACATTTAAATGCATTATATAAATTCAGTGAAAGTGACATATTTAAAGTATATTGGAAAATTAAAACTATTATTTAGATGTGTGAATATATCTTAGCCAAAACAAAAATAATTTAAATTTAATTTTAAAACAAATCGTTTGAAGCCACATCAAAGCGTCACTAAAATTTTGATATCATATCTTTTAAAACTCATACTTGGAATTTATGAGAGGTGTAAATGTTAAAGCATCAATGAATAAACTTTTATAAAATTTTTTAAATTGAACATAATTTTTGCACATGCGATTATAAAAAAATAAAAAGATGAAATAAATAATATATAGAGAGATTATAATTAATAGCATAGCGTCACTCAAAATTTGATATCATTATTTTTAAGTTCCATATTTAAAATTCTTAGAGCATAAGATAAAGTGCTGCGTCACAAACTTTTAACCCGTTAAGGGTTTTTGCATTGATATACACTTACAATATGACAACTTTAACATGTTCTATATTTTAATTGTCTTTTAAAAAATACTATGAAAAATTATATGAAAAAAAATAATAATAATAAGTTTAAAGGGAAAGAATATGACGAAAAACTAAAACATATTTTTTATAAATTTTACAATAATATGCGTCTTTCTTTGCTTTTTTAGGCATATTATATTTTAAGGAGTTTCTATTTTGATATACATATAGTTAAAAAAATTAACATTGTTCTTTTATTTTCCTTTGATGTATATATTAGTCATTTAGTGAACAGATTAATGATGCATTAGTCTGTTCCCTAGGGCTGGACAATGTCAGAAATTTAATATCGCAATATATCAACGAGTTAATATTGATATTTGTAATATATCGCGATAACTACCTTAAATTGTGCAAGAATAGAAATTTTGCTAATTTCGAAACATAAATGGTATAGTAGCAGCAATTTAAGTAAAAACAAATGTAGAGAGCAACGAATCAATGTCTTATACCTATATGTTCACACAGCATCATTAAAATAAGTATATATATTTATACAAAAAATATTTTAGAAAAGAAACCAACTTTTGATATCTGTTTGCACTTATACCATTTGTTGCAAAGTATTTTCCTTCAAAAATAGTATGTTTCTTATTCTTCCTACCGTATGCATTATCAGTGACATTTTAACTATTTAATTACTTTGCGAATAACTAACAAAATTATAAAATACAAACTAAAATAAATTCTTAAATGTAGGACGTTGACAATTTTATTTTAATTAAAACAGTAAAAGAGGAAGCTCAAGAAAAACTAAAATTAATTTAATGCCACATGTCGTGCTAATAATCGTGCTTGTTATTTGGATGATAGATGCAGCAGAAACGTCGTTGCTTTTCAATCTTTCTCTAAGGAATCAATTCATTCTTAATAGAAAAAAAATCACTGTATTTATATCTTCCTACCTATTTACTACAAAAAAACAACGTTGAAACCTTTTTTAAAAAAAATATAAATACCCAAATCATATTTGAGAGTAGTTTTATACTAATTTAAATTTTGTTTTTTGATAAATATTCATAGCTGAGAAATATCAGGACAGGAATATTAAATTCACTCCAAAAAACTTCGCTCTAATGAAAATACGACAAACGACAAAGAAAATCATAGCACAATATGAATAAGCATTACTGACTGAGAAGCTCTTTTTAAAAGCAAACAATCATTACAGTGAACGACTGCTTCGACCTTGGCCTGTTCACAAACTAGGCCATAAACAAAAGGAGAAACTTTCCCATCATCTGACTGGTTGCTTGCAAGCCGAACATTCCAGCTACTTAGGTATAGACTCGATGATAATCAGCTATCTTCTGTATCAAACGAGACAATGAATAACCAGTGCTCATGTGTGATTATTCATGATGTATCAATTATCTAGGGTTATTGGAATATATGTAGGCTATACAGTTACGAGAAAAAAAAAGCACGATAAGTGTTATTCAGTATTACGCAGACAGTCAAACGGACTCTGGGTTTACAGTGAAGAATTGAGTGATATTGCAATAATTGGGATATTTTATATTGGAGATAATCAGCGGAAAGGAAGATTATCTATTTAGATTTTCTGTTTTGGATGAGGGAGGAGGTTGAAGACATTGAAATAGAATTTTTTTTTTTCCGGGGCTCTGTCGGTGAGCGCAAAACATTATAATTTTATTGAGTTTTGAGATATTTCGCGATATTTTTTTCGGGGCTCGTGTTCGTAATTGCAGTGTTTGTTAACACTGTTATTTTATTGGGATGTATCAAAAGAGTCAAAGTTTAGATATTGTTATTGCGATAGTTAAGAAATATCAATATCTGTCGATATATTGATAAATAACCCAGCCCTACTGTTCACTATATCCTAACAACAGAAACCAATGAATCTGGTGCATTTACCTTTAATATTTCAGTATCAACATTCGATTCACTGCAGTAGACATTCACCAGGACACAGAAACAACAACTGAATAAGGAATTTGGATTCTTCAATAAATTTGACGATAAAAGCATCTGTATATAATTTTTTTCAAAACAGACCAAAACATGTACAGACTAAAGTTCGTATTGAAATACTAGGAACTTTTCTAATGTACATTTGTATGATAATTTCTATTGGAGATAAACAGCGGAAAGGAAGATTATCTATTTAGATTTTCTGTTTTGGATGAGGCAGGAGGTTGAAGACATTGAAATAGAATTTTTTTTTTTTTCCGAGGCTCTGGCGGTGAGCGCAAAACATTATAATTTTATTGAGTTCTGAGATTAATAAATTGACTTAATAAAATAGTCCAATCTTGAACGCCAGATTTACCTTTGTTTACTATATAAAAATACGGAAACATCTAAAATGCTTCATTTAAAACACATTACTACATAGGTGTGACAAAATATATACAAATGTTTTTAAAAATTAAAAACACTGGATGTTAAAATGATAAAAAGCTACTCCGAGCGCTTTCGGCTAACCTTAAGCCTTTGTCAAGGAGAAGAGAATTGACTGATAAAAACACTCGATGCTCGATGTTCACTGCTACACATTGACCGGAAACTCACTTCAGGAAGCCCGCAGGTGGTCGTATCCATTAAACTGAAGGAGGGGGAAGGTAGAGAAAACTCAATCCTCCGAGAGACCGAACTCTCCAGTAATATTAAGTAAATTAAACCAGATACGCCGAATTTGGTATGAATAATACGTCATTACAACAATCTTCTGCTTGCGTTAAAATTTCCAAATACTCTAAAATAGCACAACTATTAAAATCGGAAGCCTGCATAATGACTTTCGCTCTATTGAAAAGGATGTCAATATCTTTAGTTTGAAACAGCCTTGAGAGGGCGGTAGCCGGTCTATTTTTATTAATATCCTGCATATGCTCTTTAACTCTTGTTTGGAATTTTCTTGTGGTCATACCAATGTAATTCAATATTTTATTTGTTTCTTTACTTATGTATGGGATGATATAAACTCCTGACTTATTTTCCATACTAATAGGATCAACTCTTTTTTGCACAAGATTAATTAATTTGGTGTTATCTCTAGCTATTAACGTTATACTATATTTCCTTAGAATGTATTTTAATTTTTCATATAAACGAGGAATGTAATCAACTGCCATAAATTTAACTTCATTTTTACTAATACACTCTATTTTAGCTGGTTCTGCGTGCTTAAACTTATAAATCAATTTTTCAATAAATTTAGTGAAAAAACCATTACTATTAGCAATAAGTCCTATTAGTATGGAAAATAAGTCAGGAGTTTATAACATCCCATACAGAAGTAAAGAAACAAATAAAATATTGAATTATATTGGTATGACCACAAGAAAATTCCAAACAAGAGTTAAAGAGCATATGCAGGATATTAATAAAAATAGACCGGCTACCGCCCTCTCAAGGCTGTTTCAAACTAAAGATATTGACATCCTTTTCAATAGAGCGAAAGTCATTATGCAGGCTTCCGATTTTAATAGTTGTGCTATTTTAGAGTCTTTAGAAATTTTAACGCAAACAGAAAATTGTTGTAATGACGTATTATCATACCAAATTCCGCGTATCTGGTTTAATTTACTTAATATTACTGGAGAGTTCGGTCTCTCGGAGGATTGAGCTTTCTCTACCTTCCCCCTCCTTCAGTTTAATGGATACGACCACCTGCGGGCTTCCTGAAGTGAGTTTCCGGTCAATGTGTAGCAGCGAACATCGAGCGTCGAGTGTTTTTATCAGTCAATTCTCTTCTCCTTGACAAATGCTTAAGGTTAGCCGAAAGCGCTCGGAGTAGCTTTTTATCATTTTAACATCTAGTGTTTTTAATTTTTAAAAACATTTGTATATATTTCGTCACACCTATGTAGTAATGTGTTTTAAATGAAGCATTTTAGATGTTTCCGAGTTTTGAGATATTTCGCGATATTTTTTTTCGGGGCTCGTGTTCGTAATTGCAGTATTTGTTAACACTGTTATTTTATTGGAATATATCAAAAGAGTCAAAGTTTAGATATTGTTATTGCAATAGTTAAGAAATATCAATATCTGTCGATATATTGATAAATAATCCAGCCCTACTGTTCACTAAATCCTAACAACAGAAACCAATGAATCTGGTGCATTTACCTTTAATATTTCAGTATCAACATTCGATTCACTGCAGTAGACATTCACCAGAACACAGACACAGTAACTGAATAAGCAATTTGGATTCTTCAATAAATTTGACGGTAAAAGCATCTGTATATAATTTTTTTAAAAACAGACCAAAATATGTACAGACTAAAAATCGTATTGAAATACTGGGAAGTTTTCTAATGTACATTTGTTTACATACTTTCAGCGTTAAATGATTTGAAATGCCAAATTTGGCAAGTTGCGTGAGTGAAAATTCATTTTAAAACGATAAAATGCCATTAAAACTATCAAGAGTTCTTCATAAATAATTTTACTTCCAAATACTTCAAGTCACTGTACTGTCACTAACAAGTAAAAAGATCATTATCGCTTACATATTACAGTAACTTTTAAAAATAAATTTACTTGAAAAATACTTAAATAACAAATATGACGAGCAAACTTTTGGTTTCAATAAGAGAAATATAAAAATCTTCCAAATCAGAACATTTAAACTTAGGTATTCGGTCGTGAAATACTTCAAAATTTCTCCTCTCTACAAATTTTATATAGAATAAGAGCAAAATCTCAAAGATAGCTTACAAAATTCCACTTCCAGAAAAGGATATTTTTCAAACTAAATATGTCTTTCGTAATATGAAGACAAACGGGACGAGAAAGAAACTTGCTCTAAATCTCACGATGGTTGGCACTTCCTCTTTCTGGCTCCAAAGTGTATGGAAATGAATGATATTTTCATCACAAAAAGCGCTTGGGGTTTTTTATAATATAAAAAGCAAATCTCAAAAGGTTACACATGAATTTTTTATGAAAGTATAATATCATAAGAAAGCGACATACATATAGCTTCTAGCAATCGCTTCAAAAAATATCCAGAAGAAAATGTATTTTAAAAGAATTTCATGTTTTAGATATCAGGAAATCATCCTTTGATTCTATGTCGCCGAGATAAAAAAAATTTTGTCAGACCAAAAAAAGTCTAATGCTTTTAACATATCTACGTAAATAATATTTTTTTTTTTTTTACAGATCTTGGAAAATATCCCTTTTTTATACTCTTTTATTACATGCTTTCTTTTAATTTACAATTATGCTTGCGTGTGGCAGCCAAATCTTGTGATTCATTTTTCACCCACTTTCTGTTGACTTAGAGATTAAAAATTTGAAATATATGTGTATTTTTGAAGGCAATATAGGAATTGGATATTGATTTTTTTAAAACTCGATCCCTGAAGAGGGCAAATTTACTTAATGGTTGCGTTTGATTTTCTATGGAGAACTCAACATCAGCTTCAACAATGAGTATTTGTTGAAAAGTACTATTGAGAGGGTTACCACAAATAGCGCCAAATTTTAGCAAACTTGGCGAAATATCACCACATTTTGGCCAATTTGGCGAAATATTGGTAAATCTGGCGACAAAAATAAGTTGTCATACATGAAGTTTTTCTCATAATGATAAGTTTCTTCATTTTTGTGAATTTTAATGAAAGCATGTTTTCAAAAAAATTTTTACACTTATGTTTATTTAACTTAAGTTTGTTTCCATACATAAAGATGATATTTTGTAATGGGTTTTTTATCCACTTCCTGAAATGCTAAAATTATAAAACAATTATATATACAGATGTGTTTCCGATGCAATACAATATCATTAGAACTTAATTATAAATTAATTCATTTTAAGGCATTTTTCATTAGCCGGGCACAGGTGATAAATTACCAAATATTCTTCATGGTTAGAACAAGAGATTCAAAAATTTTTTAACAATAATGGAGTTGATTATACGCCAAGTCCGCCGAAATAAGCTGACTCTGAAATTGCAACAATGAAATATTTTAAACACAAAAGGTAAGAAATAAAATATAAACAAGTAATATAAAAATTTTGTTTTTAAAGTCAATTCCTACTTAGGCCATCAAAGAAAAATTTAATATAATCAAGCTAATATGAGTTTTTGTTGCATTAAAATATCTCAATTTGTTGATTTTCCATAAGCAAGTAGGTTTACAATGGAACTCTATGGGAATTTGGCGAAATATTACAGATATCGCCAAGTTGGCGTCACTTTTGGCCGCCAAATTTAGCGATATATCGCCAAGTTGGCGACAAACTTGGTGGTATTTGGCGACAGAACAGGGTCCCCCCCTATGGTAACCCTCCCCCCCTTATCCCTTCCTTAGTGTAGTTGGTTGTGTGTTTTTGGAGCTCATTTTCAAAGTCTCATAAAGTTGGTAATTATTATTTTAATTAACTTATTTACGTATTCATGGTCTATCTAATCATTTCTACTTTATTATATGTATATTTTTTGAGTTTAAAATAAGTATTTAAGCTTTTATTGATTTCGGTTATTTTTCCAGTAGCCGAAGCCCATGCGAAAGCATTACGTCTTCAGCATTTCAATCTTACTTCTAAATTTCTATATTAATTCATAACTTCATCTTAAAATAAAGTTTCTATTTATACTCACCTTTGTATTTCCATTTTGTAGATATGTATATTGTGTCTCTGCATATAGTATTTCTTAATTCATAAGTCATTTTATTTTTCCGGTGGGCTGTTCACGCTTCTTTGTTTACGTCGCCATCTTGGGCTTAGTGTTGTGTTCAGTTGTCTTGTGTGTTGCTTAATAGTTTGGAGTTTCTGTAGATCGAGTGGACTTAGGGTTTCTTGCGTCACAGTGTAGGTTCTGTTCTTTTGTTGTGGGCTCTGATACTTTGGTTTGGGTCACGTGTGTAGGGTGTCACGTATGTTCTTGGTTTAGTTTATGTTTTCTGGTGTTTGTTTTGGTGATCGGGAAGTTCGGTTTCTAATTTTGTAATTTGACGTCACAAATTTTTTCTAATTTGATAATCCTTTTGTCCATCGGCTGTTGATCCAGTTAAGAGGTGGTTGTCTGATTACTATTGTTGTTTACTTTCTCTGGTGGTTACTAGCTGTGTATATTGTTTAATAGTTTGGAGTTTCTGTAGATGGAGTGGATCTATTTCCTGAGTTAATTATTTTTTTTTTATTCTTGCGCCACAGTGTTGGCTCTGTTCTTTTGTTGTAGGCTCTGGTACTTTGGTTTGGGTCACGTGTGTAGGGTCTCACGTATGTTTTTGGTTTAATTTGTTTATGTTTCCTGGTGTTTGTTTTGTGGATTTATTCTGGCGGTAAGACTTGTGTTGATTATGGCGATGCTTGATAAGTTTCTTGGTGATTTGGTTGATGACGAGTTTCCGGAGGCTATTCAGAAGGTAAACACATATGTGTATGAGTTATTGGAGGGTCATCAGTCAAAAAGTGGTGGGGGTAAAGTAACACGGGAAATTTTAAACACAGTAAAAAAATGTATGGATTATATCAATTTGAGATTGGTTAAGGCCCACAAAGAGTATGTTTCTAGTGAGACTAAGCTAAAAACTATGGTCACTGATAGTAAGGCTTACGAGGCTCTCTTGATGAGGAGGTCTGGGACCTCGGATTCAATTATAGATCAAGGTCTGGTGGATAAAGTTGCTAGGCGTAAGCCGGTCAAGATGGACAGGGGATACTCAGTTTTGATAACACCCAACGAGGGCACGGCGGAGGACTTAAGAGATGAATTGAGAAAATTTTCTAGGACAGACCAGGAGTTTCCAAAATTGTCAGATGTCATGTCTACGAAGACTGGACAACTGGTACTTAAAGTTAAATCGAAACTGGACTCGGACAAGCTAGTGGAAAAAATGCAGCCATTGCAAACAAAAGTTAAAATTTCGGCCCCACAGAGACGTAGGCCTAGAATATTATTGCTGAGCCTGGATAAGGATATACAGGAGAAGATGGTGATTGATTCTTTGAGAGAGGTGATTGTGGACGAGGGTCTGGAGCAGAGGAGAGAAATTGATATTGTTCGGAAGATTGACACTAGGATGGGGAAGGTAAACTGGGTCTTGGACGTCGACAACGAGGTCTTTCGATGTCTGACGGAGAGAAAAAGAATATGTATTGACTTCAGTCGTTACAGAGTTGTGGAATTCCTTCAAATAACAATATGTTTCAAATGCCAGGGGTATGGACATATATCTTCAAGGTGCCAGGGTTTTCAGAGGTGTCAGAAATGTGCTGGTGAGCATAGAATAACTGAATGTACGACAGATACGGAAAAATGTGTGAACTGCGCTGATAACGAAGATGGGGATATAGATTCTACTCATCGTGCGGACAGCTCGGACTGTCCGGCTTTTAGGGCGTATCGTGAGGAGCTTTTGGCGAAACGTTTATAACATAGGTCATTTTGTTTCTGGTT
Source organism: Maratus speciosus (assembly GCA_963932465.1). NCBI lineage: Eukaryota > Metazoa > Arthropoda > Arachnida > Araneae > Salticidae > Maratus > Maratus speciosus. The sequence continues at coordinate 338,443,973 of OZ010789.1, forward strand.
CACTGTCAAATGGTGTAAAGATAGTACAAATTAATCTCCATCATTGCTTTGATGCGAACGATGCTTTGTTCAATTATGCTGAGAAAGAGGGAGTGCTTTTCTTTTTATGCCAGGACCCTTATGTAATTGCTGGTAAGGTTACTGGAATTTCACCAGATTGGCTTCTTTTTTCATCTTCTAATAATTTTTCTGCTATCCTTTGCACTAATAAGACCATGAACTGCGTAGTAAGTTTGTGTACCCCTAACAGTGTTTTTATTTCTGTTACTTTCGAGCAAACTTCAGTGATTTTGGGTACAGTGTATTCTGCTCCCTCAAGTGATATAGACTCTGATATGTCAATCTGGATAAATTACTTTATGAACTGTGAAACCCTTATTATTGGTGGTGACTTCAATGTGCCGCTTATCACGTAGGGATATACTAGAGAAGATAAGAGATCTGAAGTTTTTCAAGATTACTTGATGATAGGCAATTTGAAGATTCTTAATGACCCGAGCGCACCTCACACTTTCATACAGGATGAGCAAAAAGGCCGTCAGGACTTAACTTTGGCTGGTGTGGACGCAGTTCAATATCTAGATTCATGGCAGGTTGATGATAAAAATTTCTCCTTTTCGGATCACAGATATATCGTTTTTGATCTAAAGCTGGATCCAGTGTATAACAATATTCTTCGGTATAAAACAAAAAAAATCTATGAGCAAGTTTGATAGACTTTTTTCCAAGATGAATGATCGACTGCAGAGTACACTCGAGAGGGTGCAGGGTACAGCCGGTTTGGAAGAGTGGATAACAAATTTTGATGATTACCTTCATTTCGTTCTAGATAAGTGTTTTAGGAAGGGTACCCTCGCCCATAAACCTTCAACTACTTGGTATACAAAAGAGCTAAAACTGGAAAGAAACAAAGTTAACGCTTTATATAAGAGATACCACAAGAATATAAGTAATGTTAATTATAAGGAAAGTTATTTAATTGCACGACGCCTGTATAAACAACATCTAAGATTGGCTAAGCGCACAGGATGGACTAATTTTTGCAATCGCACGGACAGTGCCTACGGCAACTTGTATAAGTTCATCTCTGGAAAAAGAGTTTCTCATTCAGATCTTGCATTCACGACGCTGGAAAACTCCTCGGTTTTTGCGACATACGATGAGATTGCTTCGTCTCTTATGGACGAACACTTTAGTGTTTCCGAAGCTCCTGCTTTGATTCACAGTTTTGTCAGCGATACAGATTTTGTGGATCATCCTGATTATAAACCATTCACGAGGCGAGAATTGAGCTATGCTTTGAGGTGTCAGAATAACAACAAGGCTCCTGGTACCGATAATGTCGACGCTTTAGTGGTAAAGAATCTATGCACAAAATTTCGTACACTTTTGTTATTGGTCTTCAATACTTGCCTCAGGTTTGCACATTTCCCTGTAAATTGGAAAAAAGGAATTATAATATTTTTTAGAAAGAGGAATCGTCCCCCAGATCAACCGAAGTCCTATAGACCCATCACATTGTTGCCAATTCTTGGAAAGGTTTATGAACGTCTGTTAAAAATGCGAATTTTAACAATGATAGAGTCCAGTGGCTTTCTGGATAATAATCAACACGGCTTTTGTGAAGGTAAATCGACGATAACTGCACTGAACTCTCTAAAATCTTTGGTGGCCACTAAGTTGGGAAAATACAAGTACTGTGCTGCAATTTCTTTCGACATCTCGGGGGCCTTCGATGTCCTGGACTGGTCTGTTGCCTCTTTGATCATCAATACATTGCCAGTTCACAGTTTTCTGAAATATACCTTTAAGAATTACATTACAGACAGGTTGATTGGTTTTCGTTTTCTGAGGGGCATCAGGTGGTTCAGGATTTTCGTTGGCTGCCCGCAGGTTTCATGTCTTGGTCCACTGATATGGACAATTGTTGCGGATGTCATATTGAAAAATAGTCGTAGTCTAAATATGGATTTGATCTCATAGGCAGACGATTCAGTGGTGGTGGATGGTGAGGATACAAGACGGTCATTGGAGGTTAAGATGAATCGTCATGTTAATAATTTTGTAAATATATGCACTAATTTAAATCTGTCCATCAATCCTTCGAAGACGGTATCTATGATGTTTGGGACGAAAACTCTTAAGAAACGTAGACCAATATTTAAGATTCACCAAAAGAGTATACCAGTCAAGGACACTATGCTGTATCTTGGATTCACATTAGGTAATTTATTCAGTTGGTTGCCTCACCTCGAATTGGTAAGGTCCAAAGTTACTGATTTTTCCTGCAACGTCAAGAGAACGAGAATACGTGACCAAGGTGTCTCTCTATATATTTTGAAAATTTGGTATCAGACGGTATTGTTAAAACAAATTAGCTACGGTCACGAGATATGGTTAAATGACCTGAATTATCACGGAAAACAAAGACTCTCATCATGTCAACGTGTAGCTCTTCTTTCCTTCGTTCGTGGGTATAGGACGACATCCACAGATGCATTGTGTATTTTGGCTGGTGTTCCACCGATTTTTATACAGCTCACTAATTCAGCTTTAAAATATGATGTATTAAATGGTCAGAAGTCTATTGATATTGGTGGTGATCAGATAAATTCAAGTAAGTTGGTAAGAAAGATCTACTCATACGAATATCCGTATTATTATAATAACCATAACATAAATTTTATTAAGCCTATGACGAGACGCAATACATTTGCTGGTAAACCTGTAATTTTTACGGACGGCTCGAAGATGGGACAAGGTGTTGCGGCCGCTTATGCGATATATAGTAAATATGATACAATTTTCGAAAAGAGGATAAAACTTCAGAGTTACAATTCAATTTATCAGGCCGAACTAGTCGCAATTGCCGATGCCATAGAGTGGTGTCGCTCTTCAACCTATACAGTCTTTTATCTTTTCACAGACAGTTATTCGTCATATTGCTCTCTTCAGAGACTTTTTCCGAGTGATGATTTATTATTAAGAATATATGAAAATCTCAGATTTTTGAATAATAAAATTATACACATTGGCTGGGTCAAGGCCCATATTGGGATCCACGGTAACGAACGTGCGGACTTTCTGGCTAAATCTGTCATAATGAACGATGAATATGATATAGAAGAGTTCATTCCTATCCCAATAAGTATGCTGAAGGCTTGTTTAGTAAAGAAATTATCTTGCGATTGGCAAAGTTATTGGGATTCAAGCAAAAAGGGTAGGTTTACATATGGTATTCTTAGCAAGGTGAATTTTAATTTTATATGCTATTCACAGATCTGTGTCTATTTTTATACTGGACATGGAGCTTTCCCGTACTACTTGAAGAAAATGAACATATCTGAAAGTGACAAGTGTACGTGTGGGAAGAGAGGCGACGTCGAGCATTATTTATTTGACTCATGCCCGGTTTCGACGGAATATTTTGATTACATAAGAAACAGATCTGATTCGATTCTTGGAACATTGGAAGAGTTCTGGCGTGCCGGGGAAATTACAGTAAACTTCGCTGCATTTACAATAAATTAATTAATAATTTTTCGTTTTTCAAATATACATTCTAATATATTATGTATAATATATTTTTCTTCACAAGTTAGTGATTATTCTTCTGCCTTTCGGTGATAGTTTTTAAGACTCTTTTTTAAAAAATAATTCTTCTGGACAATTTTATTCTCAGTGTTTTCAGGTGGTTCTTGGTATTGTACAATGTAGGTCACTATTCTCGGACCACTTTAAAGATTTTTAAAAACAGTTATTCTTGAACATTTTTATTTTGATATTTTCAAGTTCAAGTGAAGTAACAATTGTGTCTTCGATATTAAGTTCATATGGCCCACCTGGGATATAATAAATGTACATCGTGACCGAATTTGTATATTTTTCTTTCTCACAATATCCTCCTGCCCCTTTTGGGGATATTTTAAAACTCTTTTAAAAAACATTTCTTCTGGACAGTTCTATCACAGTGCCATTAGGTGGTTCTTCAGTTTTTCTACAAGTTGTAGTGTTATTATTTTTGGATTATTTTACGGCTTTTATAAAGAGTTATTCTTGGAACTTTTATTTCTGACATATTTACGATCAAGTGATGTATTAAACATGTCTTCGACATTAAGGTCATCTGTCCCACCTGTGACGTTCATGTGAAAAGTCTGTGGTTCTTCATGCTTTGCCGAAATGGTTTCTTTTGTCCAGAACTATTTTTGAAGTTATTGGGTAATTCTTGAGTTATGTACATAGTGCTGAGTTACTGCAAATGGACAATTTTGCAATTTCCAAAAGCAGTTTTCAAGGACATTTTATCTGGACATTATTACTTCGTAGCAGTGACTTGTTACATATGACTAACGTGATAAACATAGTTTTCCAGTGACTGATAAGATGATATTCACGTATAGTTTGGTTAAGTTTCGTTCATACTGTATATGACTTTTTCTACTATGTTATCAAGTGTTATCAAGTGTTTGAGCTTGATCGTCTGTAAATTTACGTAATTTTTTGGTACACTGTCGGTGTTTTACAAGAAGTGTTCTTTTTTTTTTTTTTTTTTTTTTGGTACTAATAATCTATGTAATTGTTGTATGTAGATATTTTTCGTTCTAGTGAGATTTTCACTATAGCTTCTTCAATTAACCCTGTTTTTCTGTTTTTTCTGGGACTGTTATCTTGTATGTGGTTTTTCGTAGTTGGTGGTGGGGGTTTTCCGCCGGAGCGTTGAACCTATGCCAAATTTGGTGGGTGCTCCGGTTGGGTGATCCTATGGTAACCCTTATTGAAAATACTTTCATTGAAATTCAGTAACCAATGGCGGCCATTTTGTTTCCCATGCAAAACTAAAATTAATTAATTAAAATTTAATTAATTAATTAATATTTGAAAAAACTTTATTAACATCAATTGTCATCCAGTACAAGTTTAAAAAAATTTATTTTAACCTGATAGGATGAATAATGAGTATTTTATTAACGATGGAAAATTTGTACAAGATAAATATATAAATATATAAATATATAAATAAATATAGGGAAAGTGTAAGCTAATAGTAGGAATTGAATAAAAAACGAAGAGTATGATAATTTTAAAAAATTAAGCTATTATTTTGATTTACTCGACAATCTTATTCTTTGTTTGTTTAAATAGTAAGTGATACTTAAAGGAGGTGGAGTGTGGGATATATCAAAAGTATCTGTATATATTTATTTTTTCAAAACAGACCAAAATATGTACAGAATAAAGTACACACTAAATTCTTACTAAAATACTAGAAAGTTTTCTATTCTACATTGCTTTTCATATTCTCATCATTTAATGATTTCAAATATCAAGTTAGGCGAGTTACGTGAGTGAAAATTCATTATAAACTGATAAAATGCCAATAAAAGTATCAAAATTTCTTCCTAAATAATCCTAATTTAAAATATTTTACGTTACTGTACCGTCATTGTAAGTAAAAAGATCATTATCACATACATATTACAATAACTTTAAAAAAATTTACTTGAAAAAATATTTAAATAACAAATATGATGAGCAAAATTTTGGTTTCAATAAGAGAAAATATTAAAAAAAAATCTTTCAAATCAGAACATTTAAACTTTGATATTAGGTCGTCAAATTTTTCAAAATTTCTCCTCTCTACAAATTTTTTACAGAATAGAAGCAAAGTCTCAAACCTAGCTTACAAGATACCAATTCTAACTGGTATGTTGTGGCCATCACAAAACTTTCTTCTATATAAATCACGTCAATTAAATCATTTAAATAGTACAAGAAATAACAACGATTTAGCACCAACTCAACAACTCATATCAAAGTATATTTGAAATTGAAGTTGGGTGAAAATTCGTGCATTAGTTCTTGAGCTAGAGCTATAGCGGAAATTCTGAAAAATGTAGCATAGCAGTGCCACCTGTTGAGTGATTTACACCAAAAATAAACAGCACTAAATGATATCAAGGTATACCCGAATCTGAAGTTTGTTGAAAATCCAAGCATTAGTTCTTGAGATAAAGCTATTGCGGAAATCGCAAAAATACAGCATAGCAGCATCACCTGTTGAACGATTTACACCAAAAATTAAACAGCACTAATTTATACGTCAATTCATCTCAAGGACTAACTAAATCTGAAGTTTCATGAAAATCCGTGCAGTAGTTCTTGAGATACAGCTATTGCGGAAACCTTGAAAAATGCAGCACAGCAGCGCCACCTGTTGGGCGATTTACACCAAAAATTAAACAGCACTAATTTCTATCAGGGACTAACTGAATCTGAAGTTTGATGAAAATTCGTGCATTTTTTCTTGAGTTAGAGCTATTGCGATAATCATGAATAATGCAGCATAACAGCGCCACCTGTTGAGCGATTTTCACAAAGAAGCAATCAGCACCAAACTATATCTTGGACTAACTGAATCTGAAGTTTTATGAAAATCCGTGCTGTAGATCTTGAGATATAGCTATTGCAGATATCGTGAAAAATGCCGCATAGCAGCGCCACCTGTTGGGCGATTTTCACCAAAAACAAATCATGTTCAGTTTATATCAAGTTCTAACTAAATATAAAGTTTTGTAAAATTCCGTGCATTAGTTCTTGAGATAGAGCGCCCATAAAATTTTTGTCATATACAGACTCGCAGAGTGACAGACAGACATTTTCTAAAAATCATCAAATCGTGTTCTGGGCATTCTAAAACGGATAAATCCATCGAAAACCGGAAGTTGAAATTTCTCACGAATCCAATACTTTCTTCTTGTAAAGATAGAAGAAAGTAAAAAGGTATATTTTTCAAACTAAATATCGCTCACCCGCAAGAACAGTGACACATCTCGACAAAAGTAAATTTCACAGGAGAGGCAAAAGAAAATTTGCATGATTTTACTGTAACAGGAAATTATAGCTCTTAGGTCTGCATGCAGGAATAAAAACGTGCATAAAAGCGTAAAACCCTTAGGAATGAAGACGTAGAATGAGGTTTGGAAGGTCGTGTAATTTTACCTCCCTACACAATCCTCTCTTCTGTGGTCACAAATGAACATATGGCGTAATAAACTGATTTTCCGTATAACTACACTTTATGAAACTGTTTATGTAGTAAGACGCACCTATGAGAAACCTATTAGCAAAATGAATTTTTGTGAGATGAGTCACTTTTCTTGCGGGTGAGCGATATGTCTTTTGTAATGTGAAGATAACAGGGACGAGAAAGACACTTCCTCTGGATCTCACGATGGTTCGCACTTCCTCCTTCTGACTTCAAAATGTATGGAAATGAGTGATATTTTCAGCACATAAAGCGCTTTGAGATTTTGTATAATGTAAAAAGCAAATCT
>OZ010789.1:338451509-338704009 GCA_963932465.1 Maratus speciosus
CAAAAGATTACACATGCATTTTTTATGAAAGTTATAATAGTATAAAAATTAGCATACATATAGCTTCTTGCAATCGCTTCAAACAATATACAGGAGAAAATGTATTTTAAAAGAATTTCATGTTTTAGATATCAGGAAATCATCCTTTGATTCAATGTCGCAGGGATAAAAATTGCTTATCAGGCCAAAAAAAAAAAAAAAAAATTCCTGCCGGCTCGGGCGTACAGGCGGAGGTAGATTTCGAAGTTAAGTACTAAATTCACCAACAAAACTTAAATCAAGATTAGAGATAAACCCAGTTCCTTCACTAAGAATGGCACTAAGGGAGCTAAACATTTTGTGAAAATTCTAATATACACGAATACATACACGCATGTATATGGAATAGGTTTAAAAATGGCTAAAGCAAATTCAGAGAACCTCAAAGTGTTAAAATATGTTAATATTTCCATAGTCGGGTTTTTATTATGTTTTAATAAGTTTCTTCAAACTCGCATGACGTTACATATTCACCTGCTGAGGTCCATTATGTTTCCAATATGACGCAATATTTTTTTTTTTAATTCGTCAAACTATTTATTTCATTTTGAGTTTTCATGCGGAAATCTTGCTCTAGAAAACTTATGACGCACTATTCAATTTGCTTTCAATTCGTCAAACTGTTTATTTAATTTAATTGTTCACGTGAAATCTTGCAATAGAAAAGCAATTGTTGTGGTGAAAATTTTATTGCTTTTCTTTTAATTGTTGGCAACTGCTATAACGAAAAATATTTATTTTTTCCTGTCATTGTTGTGTAAGAGCTGGTTTTATCAGAATCATGTTAAGACGGTATTCAAAATTTTGAGCCCTCCCCATTTCCGTTCCCTTGGGCGGATTTCGCCCATTTTCAATCCCCACCGAGATATTAAACATCTCAAGGTTGTTGGCGAGTTTGAAGACGATCCGTGCATAATTGCGACTTTTATCGTGCGGACAAAATTTAGTACATACATACATACATATATATATATATATAAACTTTTTAGGTGGGGGTGGTTTTGGGTTCCTGGGGTCCTATAATGAAAAGTTATGAAGGAATTTTTCAAAAGTCGCACCATGGTAACGACTGCAATAGGTAGTATTTCTTACGAAATCTACCTAAAAAAACTAATGCTTTTAACATATCTGCGTAAGTAGTGATTTTTTGCAGATATTGGAAAATATCCTTTTCTATACTCTCTTTTAACTTTTCTTAGTTCATATACATAAAGGTGATATTCTGTAATCAATTTTTTATTCACTTCCTGATATACCAAAATCATAAAAAAAACTAGTATGTTGTGGCCATCACAAAACTCTCTTCTATCTCATACATGTGAATACTTCAAAATTCACTATCTCAGTGCCAAATTAAATGGCAATCTGTGTTCATCCTAAGAATTCTAAAAATATGAAATTCCGTGCATTAATTCTCGAGGTATGACTGTCGCTGAAATCGTGTAAATACAACAAAATGCAACATAGCAGCACCGCCTATTGGGTTATTTACACCAGAACCTAATTATCACCAACTTATGTCAACGTATAACTGAATATGAAGTTTGAGTAAAATTCGTGCGTTAGTTCTTGAGATAGAGGTATTGCGCAAATCATGACAAATGCAGCATAGAAGCGCCACCTGTTGAGCGATTTGCAACAACACATAATCAGCAGCAATATTAATCAAGTTATACTTAAATCTGAAGTTTGATGAAAATTCGTGCATTAGTTCTTGAGATAGGGCTATTGAGGAAATAGTTCAAAATGCAGCACAGCAGTGCCACCTGTTGGGCGATTTACTCCAAAGCGTAGTCAGCATCATTTCATATGAAGGACTAACTAAATCCGAAGTTTGATGAAAATGTGTGCATTAGTTCTTGAGATAGAGCTACTGCGAAAATAGTGTAAATCCTGCAAAATGCAGCATAGCAGCGCCACCTGTAGGTAGACTTACTCCAAAACGTAAACAGCATCCATTCGTGTCAAGGACTAACTGAATCTGAAGTTTTATAAAAATCCGTGCATTAGTTCTTGAGATAGAGCTTTTGCGGAAATCCTGCAAAATGCTACATAGCAGCTCCACCTGGAGGGCGATTTACACCAAAAACTAATCAGCACCAATCTGTATCAGGGACTACCTGAATATAAATTTTTATTAAATTCTGTACATTAGTTCTTGAGATAGAGCGCCCACAAAATTTGTGTCACATACAGACAGACAGGCAGGCTCACAGACAGACATTTTGTAAAAACATGTTTTTTGGAATCTCTGACCCATAAAACGTGTAAATCCGTCAAAAACTGGAATTCGGAAATTTTCATGAAACCAATACTTTCTTCTTGTAAAGATAGAAGAAAGTAAAAATTATGTATACCGTGTGTTTCCAATGACAGTACCACATTATAATATGTTTAGAACTTAATAATAAATGAATTAATTTTAAGGCATTTTTCATTAGCTGGGTGCTGGTAATAAACTGCAAAATATTTTTTATGGTCACAACCATGAGTGTAGATATGGATAAGGACTTTAAACGATAGAATGTTAATATCGTGTCACGACTGTGGACTTAAATTTTCCGATGGCAACAACGTAGAATAGAACCGTGTACTTACCAGCGTCTCTAGCGGATAACGTTCATTGGCTAACTATCAGTGATCAAATAGATTATTGGTGGATCATATTGAAGTAGACGAACTGAGTATAACCGTGCTATATATATAGCGCCACCTATTTCACACATTTTTCAAGTCACGATTTTGTTCTTCAAAAACGTATTTCGTGAGAAGTCATTCTCTTTTCTATGTTCATGGTTACAACTATAACGGAGATTCAGCAATGTTTAAAAAATAGTAAAGTTGATACTACGCCAAGCCGGCCAAAATACGCTAACTGAGTGTGAAACTGCAGCAATGAAATGGAGTTTGACAGGAAATACAAGTAAGTTCATTTCCGTGGTTTTTGATTATTAAATAAGTTTGAAGTACAATTTAAACTAGAAATCCTAAAAAAGACAAGGAATATAAAAATCAATTAGACATAAAATACATCAAATGCCATTGACATGGGAGTATGCTCAAAATTATCACTACGCATACAGGGTGTATCAGGATTGATTATTCGAATTTGGTGGAGACGCAGAAAATAGCAAAAGCAAACAATCTCACACAGGAAAGTATGGACGCAAACGAACGCATGACGTTGTAAAGTGCGCTGTGTATCCACAACTTCTGATCACGTGCAAAGTTGTCCGACAAGTCCAGTCGGTCGTCATTCGACAGGTGACTATGTCGAAGTAACATGAATCACTATATGTTAAAGGAATATGCAGATATGCTTCTAACTTTCGGTGCGGTAACGGAAAGCGGTCGGAGAGCGGCGCAAATGTATGCAGAACGCTACCTCAACCGGCGCAAACCTCAGCATCAAATATTTGCGCGTATTCAGCAACAACTGAAAAGGAATTCAAACGTTTTTCGTTCAATTTCAGTCATACTGTCGAATGCGAAACACCAAACCGGCGAGATCATGTGCTGAAACTTAGTTGTTCTTCGACAGACTGTAAGAGAGCTTCCTCGATTGGAATTGTCCGTGTCGATCGGTTTCCCTCCTCCATCATGACAAGTACTGGTAACCTATCCAGTTCACAAGTGCAAACATTTGATGGTGAGATTTGTGCCTGTTGGGGTAGCATTCTGCCTACATTTGCGCAGATCTCCAACCGCTTTCCTCTATCGCACCATACGTTAGATGCATATCTGATTGCTCATTTAACGTATAAAGATTCATGTTACTTCTGCAAAGTCACTTTCTCGAATGGCGACCGGCTGGACAGAGAACACCAGCAGAGAGCTTTGGGGATGATGGGAAGTTGTGGATACACAGCGCCATGTACAACGTCATGCGTTCGTTTGCGCTCATACATTCCTATGTGAAGTTGTTTTCTTTTGCTGTTTTCTACCTTCCCACCAAATTTGGATGATCAAACCTGATATATCCTGTATGTAGGCACTCTTGAAAGTTGTGTGGAATGATACTAAATACTGTACATTCTCTTAGCGTCCATAAAAGAGAACATAGCCTGAAGTCCATCGACTATAAATCAATATCATGGCTCAGTACGCTTATTCCTTCATATGGGCCCGTAGCATGTAGTGTGAGCATCATGTGGTATCTCTTATGCATGAATGCATATCCATGGGTTGCAATAAAGTTAGGTATCCATGCATCGGATGTCACATCAAACACTTTATTTGAAAAAAATAAGAATTCTAAAAGCGTGATTTTTTTTGTCTATATACTACTAGTAAAAATGCTTGTTCTGTATTCGATTTTTCACAAATTCTGCAGATAATGCATACATTCTCTATCAGCACGTGTACGTAACAATATGTACAAGTGTCTCACATTTCTAATGAAACGCTTGTGTATTTGAAATTTTTTTTGTCAATAATCTGTACAAATTTCGAAGAGTTTACATCAAATTTTTTTAACATGCCCTTTTACTTATGTATTTCAAGATTTATCTGTATTTCTTAAATGATTAGTCATTTAAGACATACATTCAAAATACTTTTGTAAGTAAAATATTTTCCTTGGACAGTTCAAAAAGGAACTCCCATAAGAATCGGGACACTCATTTTATATAATTTTTGCGACAATCGATGTCATGTTTTTTTAATTGAGAATAAGGCATTAGAAATATCATTTAAACTTTTTAGTCAAGTTTTCTTTGTCAAAATATTTTTAGTTTCCAGATTGAAGTAAATATGATGAATTTCTACAAAATGGCTATGAACTTCATTAGACATCCGATTATTAAGCACTATAATACTGTTAAAGGCATTAGGAGAGCTGAAATTTGTTTTTTTTTTACAACGTTAAACTATATTAAAATTATAAAAACAAATAAATTCATGGATATTACATTGTGTATTGAATGTTTCTGTAAAAGTCTGAACAGCTTTTTAAGCTATCCCAAACAGATCGAATCCTGAGAAAAATAAAGTGAAATCCAGCATATCCATCGACAGAAGTAAAACTTTCAACTGAATTATAAGAAAGTTTTAGTATTAATGTTTGTCACGAGACTGTTAGATATATCATCCAAGCATATGAGTACAATGGTCCAGTAACAAGAAGAAAACTCGTATTAAATAACAGAATGAAAAACATTTCGCCTACCTTCACTAAGTTAATAGTTAGCAAAATTTTAATAATAATAATAATAATAATAATAATACAATAGTGATTAACATGTTTAAGATGGAAGAACAAAACATTATTTAGGTGAAAATCAATTGACGAGCGGAATTCGAAACACCTACAGCTTGCTGTCAAACAAGGAACCAATGCTAAAAGTAATACTATCGTTTACCTCTTATCAATGATAATGAGTTGATTTATTTTTATGTATATATGTTCTGTAGACTGACATTTTTAGACAAATTTCGAAGCATTTGAATTAATATAAATTATCAAGCAAACTGAGGGCAATGGAGGAAAATCCCTACCCCCCCCCCCCCCCCCCCGCAATTACCATACATTTTTTTAATAAAAATTAAATGCAATAAAACTTAAAATAATTACAATAAATACAAAAATAGGAATTAAATGCTAAAATACAACATTTACAAGGACGGCTTCGAGATCCATTAAAGTTATAGAAGGGCAACGTATCAGAGAACCACAAGAGCTTAACGGAGGATGTCATGGAAAGCTATATTATTTCTACACAGACAGTTTCGACACGGTGCATCTGCAGCAGGCAATAAGATTGCAGGAGTGCACTGAATCAGAAGGCCATGCACACAATAGTAAGAAAATTACAAAAAAGGGCTGACAAATCTAAATAAGCGCAAAGAGAATAAAAATACATCAAACAATTATCAGAAAGTGGATATATCTACCCGTTTCCAAATGCACAGGCAGGACGGCATCATAAAAATAAGGATAATTAACAATAGATATGTCAGAAATGGGTTAAGAAATAAAGTGAAATTTTGAATAACCACAACTATGGGTCTAGGGTGATTCTCTTCTCCATCTTTTAGAGTGAGGGGCGAAAACATCATATATAGAAGGATGACAAGCGCTCTTTTTTTCCCCACTATTGTTGTTTAAATTGTACTGTTTAACTGATCACAATGCAAGAATTAATTTCTGCGAAATTTTTGCGCACATTTTTTAATTAGTTGCAAAATAGGCCAAATATTGAGAACAATATAAATTATGCTATTCCAAACCAACGTGGTTATTTTGCTATCTGGCGAAAAAATTTATTTTGGACAGTTTGAAGTTTCGGAATCTGAGTTTCTCCAACAGATCACCAAACAACTGACCCGTAAGTCACGGTAAATCTGATGAAGGATTTGTATAGTAATAACTGTTTAGAAATTGTCAGACAGCTGTTTCGAGCTAATAAAAACTTGAAAGGGGGCTGATTTTGGTAGTTTTGGTGAGGACGCGAGAAATCTGCTCTTCCCAGGAAAATTTTGAAAGTAAGTAAACTCCTTGATATTTTTAATAAGTGGCCCAGGGTATATCTTTAAAGTTTAGAGAAATGTTAATGTTAGGGAGATAGAGCTTTTCGATAAAACCATTTCGGCACTTTTCGTTGCATTTACTTTGATGCGCCATTTTCTAAGGCAAATATAAAGAACCTGAAGATAGGATTGGAATCGTTCTACAACAAGGTGTAGTGAATGTTGTTGTATATGATGGCAGTGTCATCCGCATATAATGCTAAAAGGATGCGGAGAATCTTAGGAATGTTATTAATGTACGGGTTGAAGAACAAAAAAGGGGTTAATTAAACTTCCCTGGGGGACGCCGGTCTATAATTACGAGAAGAAGTGATAGAATTGTTTATTCTCACAGAAACGATTCTACCTTTAAGGTACTTCCAGAAAATGATAATAAGTTGAGGCGGAGCATTGAACATAATTAACTTATAAATAAGTGCATCATGCCAAACTCTGTCGAAGCATTTAGCGGTGTCGATGAATACAACACCGGGATTTTGTTTTGTAAAGGAACCTTCAAGAACGAATTCGGTAACCCTCCAAAACTTCCAAAACTGGTGTTGTGTCGAGAGTTGGGGCCAGAACCCAAACTGCTCGGTGATAATTATCGTATTGGAAGTGACAAAATCCTTCAGACGATTTGCAAATATGCATTCATAGACTTTTGCGAGACAAGGGAGAAGGGATATAGGTCTGAAGCTAGAAGGGTCGTGTCTGCTCTGCCAGGGTTTTGGGATTGGTACAATCAACGCCTTACCAATATTCCAGTTTCAGGAAACTTATTACTATACTGTTATAAAAATTAGTTGAAAACGTTTCCGGAAATTAATTTTATATTTAGCCTACTAACGAACATATAGAAAAATAAAATGTTAAAGAGTGTTGTTAGACATAGTTTGAAAAATATTTTATGTATTTCATTACTTTTTATGTTAGTTGATATATTTAATTCAAGAATTTTAATAGTATTATATTGTAAAATAGCTGTCAGAAATAATATTCATTTAGTTTTCTTCTGGTTTTTTAATTATGCAAGCTTTAAAATCTAACACGATTTATTTTTAATGATATGTATATCAATATAAAATTAATTTTTTTAAATTCCTTATTTTATTCTATTTTTTAAATCTTAAAACTTAATTTTTATGAATCAATGACTTTCTTTTAATTTAGACTGAGATTATGCCTTTGATGCCAGCTAAAATGCAAACTAGCACAGTAATAAATAAAAGAAGAATTTCAGACCTGATTAATGCATGGTATTTACGTGACGTTTAATTAGCATAATTATTCTTTAATCTATGTTAAAAACAATGAATAATAATGTCATTAATCCTATAGATTATCATCTTAACTACCATATAAATAACAATAAAAAAACAATGAAATATAAATAAAAAACAAAGAAAGAATGTTTTTTCAGATAAATCTTATCCTCTTGACAATGAATAATCATTCGAAAGCCAGTCAGTCTAATTTTGACTAATTAGTGAGATTTTTGTATCCAATTAATTCTTTTTTTTTAATCCAATCAGACAATTTTTTTGTGTCATATACTTAAAGCTTAGAAAAAGAGAATTAAAATATATTGTCTTAATGCACTCTAAGCATATTTTTCGTCTTTTTTTTACGTCACTTCATTACATAGTTAAATTCTTACATATGCTCATGAAAACAATCTCTAAATAATAATATAAAATGTTATTTTTAAAGCAAATGCATAAATTAAGGAACACAAGTCTGAAATTGTAGGTCAAACGTGGCAAATGACGTGCGTTCGTGCTATAACTTCTTTTATAAATATTCAGATCTTGGTGCAATAGCTGTTGCACTCTTATGCAAAAATGCATGAATACAAGATTTATTACGATTATATATATTAAATTCGGTAATACGGAAATAATATGCTTCCATCCTAAATAGGACGTAGTCAACATGGCAACCTAGAATCATTACTTATCATAGGATATCACTGAATTAATTACATATGATAGGATTTAATATAATGAAGAAAACTTTTATTGATATCTTTTTAAGTTTTGGTTCGATTTTCATAAAATTTGAAATGACTAGACAAAGTTCTGCAACGATTATAGATATTAAATTTCAAACCATTCCGTTGAGTAGTTTGTTGCGCTGTTATATGCGGACAGACGAACTGACAAACAGACACACGAACCAGACGACGATTATACATGCTACGTATTTATATAACGAACGCACCTAAAAAAGCACAGCAAATAATCAGCAGCTAATCAAAACACTTTAAAAATTGCAAAAAATTAATTTAACAGCATTGAAAGAAAAATTTTATTTTTAACACTTTCCAACAAAGTTGAAAAGTGTTTGTGGATTCCGTTTGTCTGGCCGTCTGTCTGCCTGTTCAAGTTCTAACTAGCGTAAATATACTCGGATTTTCACGCAATTGATACATGTTAATGATGTTTACCATGGCATGTTCGGTATTAAATGTGAAGTGTATAGCATTAATTGTTCATTTACAGGGACACTCAAAATAATTCCGTTACATTATGGTACATGGGTAAAAATCATTTCCAGAGTATTTTAATGACATTATGCTATTTCAAATGTGTTGAAAATTGATATAAATCACTGAATTTCACTACAAGATTATTACTATGGAATAAGGTATTCACAGCGTTTGCCGTTCATTTACTGGGACGCACGAAAGAAATCGGTTACAGCACTGCCATTTAACTATAATTGCTGGAAGTGCGCTTTCAATTTCGATATGTGCTTTTAAATTTAAGAAAAATTTGCACGTTACTCGTTGTGAATAAATTCTATACCTCATATACAGGACGGCACAAAAGAATTCACGTTTCATTCTCATTATTAGTAGAAATTGCTGAAGGGGAATTTTCAACTGAGGTATGTATTTCCTAACTGAACTAAATTTTTATATGCATGTAGTTTAGAGATACAAATCTATATATCATATACAGGGCTTTTCAAAGAATTCGGATAATTTTCCGACTGGATGGGAATTTTTGAAATTGGGATTTCAAATGTGTTATGCGTTTCCAACTGGTTCAAATAAACACCCTATTTCAACTTATTAAACGGTAAAGTTTCGTTACATTATTCTGAATGTGTTGGAAAGCGTTTCATAATCTATGCTTGACACAAAAATTTTCTTTCCTGTTTTATTATAACATTTTAGATATGTAATCGTTTTCGTGAAACCGTGAAATTATTTGTCATACAATTAACACTTTGAGGTCTAAGCCCGAGTGTCTCTTGGGTTGCCGTTTTCGGTGAAGCGAACTAAGCCCGAGAGTCTCTCGGGGTCAACTTTTAACTCTCTGAGCTATAAAAAAGTACCTACTATTTACGTTCGCATTCTTTTCAGATATTACCTACGAACCTTTTATTTTGAAAATATATGTATAGGTAGCATTGCTAAACAGAAGTAAGTGTATGAAAATATCTAGAATCATAGCTTATCTCGAACTAATTGTGAAACTTGTGGTGTTGCTCTTTGTGCTTTGATGTGTACCACACGAAAGCAAATGTGACTAAATAATGTTTATATACAAATAAAGCCTATTTTTAGATATTTGTACAACATTTGGGTATGTTTTTATTCAAGTCTATGTAAAATTTTATGTTAAAAAATGATGTTTTCTTATGCGGAATTTTTTAAAAATATATAAAACATGCTTTTTTCAATAATTTCTCATTAAATATTAATTTTTAGTACATTTAAATAGTTCCTTGATTATGAATAAGAACATTTTGAAGTTTATAATAAAAAGAAATATCAAAATACATATCTTCCAAGTATTTTTTAATGGATGAAAAGGGTATATTAAAATGGTATATTCCAAGTATCCATTTCTAATCATGAAAAGTACCAAATACCCTCAGTCCAGAGGGAAATATGCGGTTCAAATAGCTCAGATCTCAAAGTGTAAATAAATTTCACATATTCAGAATTTTATGAAATTATTAAATTTTAGGCATTTAATAATTATTTATGAATTTATTAAATAGAACTGGTGACCTTATTTCGATTTCTAAAGTGATAAATTTCCCCTAAAATTACATTATCATGAGCAAGAAGGAAATGAATGAAACATACGTATGAATGAATGCAATAATGAATCATACGCATATTATGAAGCACTTTTTAGGTGCGTTCGTAATTATATAAATACGTAGCACCTACAGTCGTCGTTCAGTCCGTCTGTCCGCCCGCATATAACAGAGCAAAAACTACCCAACCGAATGGTCTGAAATTTTAAATATATTATTGTTGCAAAATTTTGTCGAGTCATTTCAAATTTCATGAAAATCGGATGTATAGTTTAATTACAGGGACATTCAAAAGTTTTCCTTTACATTAAGGGCAATGGGAAAAAATTATTTCAAGTGCATTTTAATGATGTTACAGCCTTTCGAACAGAATGAAATTAATATGTACTTATGAAGTGCACTAAAATGTATATTCAGTACAATATGTGGTGCAAAAAATTATTATAAAAATACTAATAGTACGAACGCACCTCATTTGCCACGTTTGACGAGCAATTTCCAACTCGTTTACATTATCAAACTATTCTAACAAAACTTCATTTTTTCATAAAATGAAAGGAGATATCTAAAAAAACAATTTTAAAAGCACATAGTACCATAAAAACCCCTTTTCAGCAATTATTGCCCATAGGTCGTAATGTATGCAAATTTTTGCGTGCAGCCCTATGTGTGATCTATAGATATTTTTATACATCAGATAGGGAAACTAAAATTTAATTTAGACAGATAACGCGTAAAAGAAGTGAAACGTTTACTAGAAAATACCTTTTAATAGATGGCAGTACAGCCAAATCTTCTGTGCAGCCCTGTATATAGATATATTTATATTATACTCACAGCACAAATTATAATAAAATTCAGTTCAGCAACAAATAAAAATTAAATTTAAAAAATCAAAAAACCCGACTGCGTAAAAAGCGAACTAATTAATTATTTCTTATCAATGTGAAACTATTTATTATATTACTTACCTATTTTTTTTTTATTTGCTTATCTTGATGATTTCTAATTTGTGTTTAATAGTTATTTCATATCTATAAACACTGTTTTGATGAGGTCTGTAGATGTCTATGAAGGTTATAGTTGCAGTAAAGCTAGAGATCCTACCTACACAACTTCCAGGTTGTGTAATATTTAAACGGAACTTCTGACTGTAAAATAGCCAATGAAACATCGTCTTCATTTTGAAAGACCTATCCAATGATATGCCACTCAATAGGGTGCGTAATTTTTTTTTCGTCTCTACCGCAATTTTGTATTTTACGGCCGCCATTTTGAATTTATAAAAACAAAACCTAGCCTATAACCATCGGACAGTTAATACGGATTGACAGAGACCTCATACATTAAAATCCGTCCAGCCGTTGGGATGTTTCGAGGGTATAAAGAAATCCACATACCCAGATACGCGTCAAACACATAACCCTTCGTGGCAGTCGGATAAAAACAAGAGTGATACACGCTTGAAAAAGAATTTTTAGGTAATACAGTCCATGCAAAATAATCTATTCATATTCATTCAAGAAGTCCTGTATATATTCTACAGAATTTATGTACTTTACTAACAGGGAAGACCGGTCAAAATTAGCCTTGTGTTCAATTCGATATTTTATTCTCACTATATCATTCTTGCTGTTTAGATACAATTGGCATGATTCTGAGACATAGTAACTCACAATGACCCCCTAACCGAATTTTTTTGAGCATGCGACCTAACCGATGCTCTTTTCGAAACCGAAAACCATAGAAACTATACAAAATTTAATCAAAATCGTTAAAGTCGTTATATAGATAAAATTAGCTTGACTCACGGTAACCCAAAAGAGATCCACTAATCTAAATTTATCGAACATGTGGCCTATCCTAATAGTCTTCTCGTTGTGGGAACGATGTAATAAATTTTTTTCTGTCAAAATCATTTGACCGTTTTTTAGATACAATTAGCTTGACCCACAGTGACCCAAAAATAACCCACTAATCGAATTTTCTCGAACATGTGACTTAGTTCAATAATCTGCTTATGGTCTGTCATAGTCTGCTATAGTCTGTTTAGATACAATTGGCATGATTCTGAGACATAGTAACTCAAAATGACCCCCTAACCGAATTTTTTTGAGCATGCGACCTAACCGATGCTCTTTTCGAAACCGAAAACCATAGAAACTATACAAAATTTAATCAAAATCGTTAAAGTCGTTATATAGATAAAATTAGCTTGACTCACGGTAACCCAAAAGAGATCCACTAATCTAAATTTATCGAACATGTGGCCTATCCTAATAGTCTTCTCGTTGTGGGAACGATGTAATAAATTTTTTTCTGTCAAAATCATTTGACCGTTTTTTAGATACAATTAGCTTGACCCAAGTGGCCCAAAAATAATTAAAATTAGCTTGACCCTTGACCCAAACAGTGACCCAAAAATAACCCACTAATCGAATTTTCTCGAACATGTGACTTAGTTCAATAGTCTGCTTATGCCCAGAAACACTATAATACAAAATTTTGTCAAAATCGTTTGATTCGTTTTTTAGATACAATTAGCTTGACCCACAATGACCCAAAATGACCCACTAATCTACTTTTCTCGAACATATGACTTAGCCCAATGGTCATCTCATGCCCAGAAGCGGTATATTACAAAATTTTGCCAAAATATTGAGCCTTTTTTAGGTTCAATTAACTTGATGCCTGACCCATTGTGACGCAACATGACCCACTCATCGAATTTTCTTGAACATGCAACCTAGCCCAATGGCTTACTTGCCAACATTCAACTAAACTTCCGTAAAATGTGAGTTAAATTGACCCAGGTTCTACGCGTTACAAACCAGAAAATTTATTTGATGTATCATTATACATTTAAAATCATGTCTCTCTATGAAATCTATTTGAATTAATTTCTTTAGTAAATTTCTGGTACGAAACCTGAGTTTAAGGGAAAGTTGGCAAGTATGCAATGGTATTCTCGTGCTTGAAAAGATAGAAAGCCAAATTTTGTCAAAATCGTTAGAACCGTTTTCTAGGACCCAAAAATGACCCACTAATCGAATTTTCTCTAATATGTGACTTAGTCCATTGGTCTTATCGTAATCCAAAACAGTAAATTGCAAAATTAATCAAAATTGTTAGAGCCGTTTTTTAGATAAAATTAGCTTGACTCACAGTGACCCAAAAATGACACACTAATCGAAATTTGTCGAACATGTGACCTAGACCAATAGTTTTCTCGTACCCAAAAACGGTTGGATATAATATTTAGTCAAAATGGATGGAGCTATTTTTTAGATATAATCAGCTTGACCCTGGCCCATTATGTTCCAAAATGACCCAGTAATCGAATTTTCACGAACACATGACCTAGCACAATGGTCCTCTCGTGCCCGAAAATGCTAAAATACAAAATTTAGTCAAAATCGTTAGAGCCGTTTTTAAGATAAAATTTATGCACACACACACACACACACACGCACACACACACACACACATACACACACAATTTTTGCTCGTATTATAACATAACATACTTCATTCAGTTAAACTTAAAAACGCTCATAGATGATAATGTATCTCAATTTTTTTTTCGTGGAGCCCTGTAAAAGAACATTAAATGTTAAATGCCGTGGTTTTCTAGTGAAAAATGTTAACGTGCCGATAATTCAATCAATTTCATAGTGTGCACTTCAAACCATTTCTGCCAACTAAGAGCAATGCAGTCGAATTATTTTATATGTTCCTATAAATAATGAATAAGGAAGTCGATGCACTCAATTTTCTATAGGAAACAGTTGTAGTGTGTATCAACATTGACTATCAATTTCGTAATGTATGAAGTTGTGTAACATAATTAAAATGTACTCCAAACAATTTTCGCTCATTGAACATAATGCATCTTAATATTATTTTGAGTGTCCCTGTAAATGAACTATAAACACTATACACTTCATTTACAATAAGGAAGCGTTCGCGAAAAGGTCAAGATTGGAATTAAATTTATTAGAATATATCTATTGCGTATCTTCAAAGTTGGCTTCTATTAACTTTTTAATTTCTGACTAAATCCTTAATTCATTGCATTTCCATACTAGTACAGGTAAAATAATGTTTTGTTTTTAGATGAGTGATGGAAATTCGCCAAAATTCGTGAAAAAGTTCGTTTTAGCACTAGAAATGAAGATCCGATGAGTTACCCCCTCCCCCCAAAATAAAGTTGTTTCGCTATGTTTTGGGCGACAAAAAGGAGGATATTTTTAACTCGGGAATCGTCGAAAATTCAAAATATTTTTAAGTAGGTCAAGTAGAGTATCGTCTATTATATATTAGTTCATTCTGAATCGAATGACACCGCCCGCAAGTCGATACAATCATTTGTCACAAAGTTACGGCAGGTTTTATGAATATATAGTCGAAAATTATACTTTAATGAAAGTAAAATAGGTTTTTAGAGGAACAACTGAAATCCATTCACGAAAAATTGGGAAAAACTTCGTTTTGGCACTAAAAATGAAGATCCAATAATTAGGTAAAATATTATTCAATTTGATAATAATACAGTCATTCAGGGTAATTTTGAACCATGGGGTGTAACTTTGCACTAACTCCTATTTTTCAATATTTTTGACTCCAAAAGACTAAATAAACTCCAGAACTGTGCTCTGTTGGCAAGGTTCTAAACTGGGATTTCTAATCTTTATTTTAGAAAATAAATTAGCAGCATTATGCGCAATTAATTGCGCCATCTAACTATTTTTATGAAGCACTGTTTTCCAGTTAATTTTGAATGCTGTTTTGAAGTTGTTGTAATCTAATTAAATTTTCATAGTAAGTAACAATATACTCATTTATAAGACATATTATTATCTAAATGTTGTAAATGTGTTAATATTTTGTGATTATTTATTTATTAATAGTTAATAAAATGTAAAATAAGAAGGCACTAACATTTTAGCACATTTTCAGGGTAACATTGAGTCGGCTCAAAGTTATACCGATGTTTATAATTTACTGATTATAGGTGCTACTGTCAAAAATTTTCCATATTTGCACGTATATTTGATATAAATGCCGAAAGTGTGCATTAGATATAACATGTATATATTTTCACAAATATGTGTAAAATACATAAAATTCATTTAAAGGCGTTTTGGGGGGCGGAGCTACTCAAATTTGACATTTCATACACTCGACATTTTTTATTCTTATTTGAATAATGCTAGTATGTATTACTGTAACTATGGATATATTATTGAGTTAAAATATTGAAAATTGTTTTTCACTGCATTTTTATGTTTTATATGAACAATAAACGGGGTTTTTTCATTTCTAAATATTCATGGTTCTCTTCTTCCACTTTTCTTATGCATAATATTTCTTGTAATCCTTCTATATATATAAGTAGATAATAAAAGGGGGGTTCTGCGCCAGCGGCGTACGCGGCGTGACCTTGAATGACCTCTGTGTGTCCTTGAACGACCTCTGTGCACCTGTGAAGGTCATGTGGCGTGCTCTTGGAGGCGGGGTCAAGGTGATGCGGCGCTGAAGGTGATGCGTCATCTTATAGTATGAGGGGTTATTTTGAGTTTAATTATTTTACTAATGATAATTAATTTTAATTGGGGGACTTTAACTTTTTTCGGGGTAATTTTTGAAGATTGAAATTTTTAGAGATTGATTTTTTTTCTGACCGTACTACAGTATGAGGGGTAATTTTAAGTTTTTTTTTTTTACTAATGATAATTAATTTTAATTGGGGGACTTTAACTTTTTTCAGGGTAATTTTTGAAGATTGAAATTTTTAGAGATTCATTTTTTTTTCTCACCGTACTACAGTACTTAGGGATAATTTTACATTTGAAAAATACATTAACGATAATTAATTAAGAAATTTTAATTGGGGGAGTTAAATTTTTTGGAGTAATTTTTTGAAATTTTTGGGACATTGATTTTTTTTTTTTTTTTTTTTTTTTTTTCGTCGTACGAGGGGTTATTTTAAGTTTGATATTTTTTCATTAATGATAATTAATTAAGAAATTTTAATTGGGGGACTTTAACTTTTTTGGGAGTATTTTTGAAGATAGAATTTTTCTGGGAAATTGATTATTCTTTTCGTCGTACTTCAGTACGAGGGGTTATTTGTACTTTTAAAAAATTAATTAAGAATTTTTAATTGGGAGACTTTAATTTTTGGGAGTAATTTTTGAGATAGAATTTTTTGGGAGATAGATTTTTCTTTTCGTCGTACGAGGGGTCATTTGTACTTTTAAAAATTAATTAAGAAGTTTTAATTGGGAGACTTTAATTTTAGGGAATAATTTCCGAGATAGATTTTTTTTTCTGTCATTTATTTTTTAGCACACTTGAGTTTTCGGTGTTTTTACTGGCAACGATTTTTAATTTTGGAACTTTCAAATATTTTTTTCGCGATTTTTCATTGGCAATCGAATTTTAAACATTCATTAAGCATTTTAATTGGGAGACTTTATCTTTTAACGCAAATTTTTCGATAAAAATGGAATTTTAAACATAAATTGGATGAGGGGACTTTACGCGATTCAATTTAGTGACGTTTGCGCTTACATTTTTGGGGGAAATAGTAATTTAAAATTTAAAATATGAATGAGGTCACATGTGAATTTTTGTCATTTAGCGTTAAAATTTATTTATGCGAATTTTGAATAGTACTGTGGCTGGGAGGTTATGCTCACGAAGCTGGTAGACGTGAAGTGTTGGGTTCGATCCCATTCGCGCCCGTCGGCCTAATCGTTCGGAGTTTTATTTGAGCCATGAATTTGCATGCGTAAATATGGGTTAGGTTACCTTAGAAAGACCTCCACGAAGGGCACTCCCTCCCTTTATCCATAGTGACGTCAAAATTAATCCACCTTTTTAATAGTACTAGTAAACTTTAGAATTTTTTTTTTTTTTTTCTGAATACGTGTTAGATCGGTGGTTATGTTTTCGCGGATTTAATCATAAATAGAAATTGGTAAGATATTTTTGAGGATATCGGTTTTTTGGCTTGTTATGCAATGTTTAGGTATGTATTGTTTAATCTATATGAAAATATATTTTGAAAAAAACATGAAATGCCATTCATAAAGATATTAGGAAATTTTCCCCGTTACCCCTAAATGAATTTATATTTGTGAAATATAGGTTACCTATTTAATGGTTCGTTTGAATTTGTCCCTTC
Organism: Maratus speciosus; assembly: GCA_963932465.1. Lineage (NCBI taxonomy): Eukaryota > Metazoa > Arthropoda > Arachnida > Araneae > Salticidae > Maratus > Maratus speciosus. The sequence continues at coordinate 338,469,307 of OZ010789.1, forward strand.
AAATTTTATTAACGCATGTTTTTTATTTTTTAAACAGTGCCATTATAAATTATCTAGATCTATTTTTCAAAACTAGAAAATCGATTTTTTAAACGTTTATATTAAAACACTTTGAATTTTTAATAAGATTTTGGAAAAAAAAACGCATTTTTTACAAATTTACACTAATATTACACTTTTTAGAATAAAACTTTTGAATACATAAATTAAACACACTTACTTTACTTCAAATGACTTTCAGAGCCTAAAAAAACGCGTGTTTGTGCAGGAAAATGTCTACTATACTGAACCGTGGTCATCGTGCGTTATCTTTGGGAACACTCAGAAGTGAATCACTTTATCTCGATAAGGAGATAAGGGGTTTTCCTTTTTATCGTGATAGGATATTAGATTTTAATTTCGATTGACTAATGGTGGGGTACAAATTAAGATTAGCTAATAATTAATTTAAGATTTTTATTATCTCACTGATAGCGAATTTAATGAATGAATAATTAATATTTTGTCACACAAAACGAATTTTTTGAATAATTTAATATTGCGTCACAATTTTTGAATGAATTTATTAATCTAGAATTTATATCAAATTCGAAGTCAATTTTTTCTTATCGATTTATTTAAAATAAAATTGGAATATTCATTTAGTAATACTATATTAACAATTTAATGCATGTGCGACATTTCTTTTGGATAAAATTAAAACTTTTTTCTAATGAGACCTTTAAAAACGGATACTTTTTTAATTGATTCATTAACCGCGAGACTACTTCAAACATGTCATGAATGAGTCATCACTCATAACACTCGTAAACATGAAAGTTTTAATAAATATATCGTGGTTTATAAATAGTAAGACTTTTTGAAAAAATCATTAAGCACAGGGGTACTTTAGACATACATTTTGAAATAGAGATCAAGTTAAAATTTTACTAAGTTTCGTTTTGGAGGTCACGTGATATCATCACCAATCACAGTTTATTCGTTATCATTGATGCACACGCGCGCCCTCTATGAGTGTATAAATTTGCGTGCAACGAGACGTTTTCATTATTCCAAGTGCTGAGGTAGCTCTGTGAAGACGCTTTCGACTGTTCAGTAATTTTAGTTAGTATTTGCTTGTGTTAAAACGGAACAAGTCCCCCATTCATCTGAATCCAACACGATGAGTCATCCCCTTTCTTCAGAATTGAAGGACCCAGACATGAAAGTTTCATCACAACCTGTTTCGAATACTGAAGTGGTACAAGCTATGCATTCTCCTGATTTCAACATGATGAGCCAACACCTTTCTCCAGAATTAAAGGACCAAGACATGGAAGTTTCATCGCAACCTGTTTCGAATAATGAAGTGGCAGCTTCTTCATCAGATCTGCAGAAGTTTCCTTTTGTGTGTAATGTGTGCAACCAAGCCTTTTCTCGAAAATTCGTGTTAAATAGACATAAGAATTCTCACCTGCAGAAAAAACCATTTCCATGTGATTTGTGCGAAAAATCATTTGTTCAAAACAGTGATTTACAACAACATAGGAAGATTCATTCAAAGTCTCTTGTGATTTTCGATTGTGAATTTTGTAGAGAAGTGTTTTCAAGAAAGCGTGATTTATTAAAACATAAGATTATTCATAAGCCTACCAAGCAATTTAATTGCAATGAATGTGATAAAGTGTTTTCGATTAAACGTGATTTATTAAAACATAAGATTATCCATAAGCCTACCAAGCAATTTAATTGCAATGAAAGTTTGGAAGTGTTTTCGATTAAACGTGATTTATTAAAACATAAGATTATCCATAAGCCTACCAAGCAATTTAATTGCAATGAATGTGATAAAGTGTTTTCGATTAAACGTGATTTATTAAAACATAAGATTATCCATAAGCCTACCAAGCAATTGAATTGCAATGAATGTGCGGAAATATTTTCAAAAAAGCGGGACTTAATGAAACATAAAAAGATTCATAAACCTCCCAAGGAATATAAATGTGTGCATTGTGCCGAACTGTTCAACCGAAAGTCTGATTTATTTCGTCATGTGGATACTTCACATAAGGATTTATGCAAACCCGTTAAATCACCCTCTTTAAAAGATATATTATATGAAAAGGTTAAACATTTTGAAAGATTTAATGCACTCGGTATTTTTACTAAAACTATGATCGAATCGAATGAGGAGAACGACAAAGACTTTATCACATTTTTTGATAGTGTTCGTCCAGACGTTTCGAACGAATTACATTATCAGATTGAAGTAAAAAAGTCTATAAAATGGTATGCAACTGTACAAGCTATTGTTAGTCGTGTAACTAATGAGGGGGACATAGAGACTGCTACTCCCTTTTTTCATTCTAAAACTGTGCTCGAATTGACGAACCAAAATTTATCGGTGCATATTGAGGAAGCCTTTTCAAAAATAATAAATTCCTATGAGAAGTTCTGTCAACGTGGTTCTAATTGGACATTAGATCAAATTTTGAACATTGAATTGTCGACAGCTAAATATTGTTGGAAATAAAATATTTGTACCCTTTTTGCATAATTTTGTAACTGCTATTTAAAACGATCAATAAATATTATGTGATTTTAAAAGCTTAGCGTTTTTTATTTAAAAATAATTTTCATATTAACTATATTGTAAAATTTTTTAAAGTCAAAACTTTGTTTTGAATACACTAGAATTTGACTGATCATATCTTACATACTTTAATTACTTTTGAAATTCTTGATTAAGTTTCATAAATGTTTGACAATAACATATATTTTCTAAATGTTAAAGAGAATTCACATAAAAATTGTACTTACCTTTTACGAGCACATCTACTTGATACACTTACTTGAATAATGATACTTCAAATCACTGGCAAGTTTAGACAAGTCACTTATGAGTCATTTATGGGTTTTCCCACATAGGTAACGTCGCTGATTTAGAGTAGATAAAAAATATTTTGACTGTGAAGCTCTAATTAACAAAACTCCTTTAATTGATTTTTTAATCAATAAAATAATTATTTAGTTAATCTTTTAAAAATAAATTATTTTTAATTCAATGAAAATAATTAAGTCATTTAGTAAATTCTTCTCAAATCTGCTATATTTAACTTGCGCGAAATAAAATCGAACCTTCCACTTTGCTAGCCACGAGGGGAATGACTGATAACGTCACTCCTTATCTACTAACCCAAGATCGCATGATATCTAAGAGCATGCGCTCTGGTGACTAGTGACGTCACTGATTGCTGATAAGATTAGACGATTAGAACTTGTATTCATTTCTTCCCAAGCCAGTGTACAAGGTGGACGTGTTTAGGTAAGTAGCATTTTCAGTTCTTTTTATAATAAGTTTTTAATATGTAGTGTAGACAAAAAGGAATACACAGTTTATGACAATTCATTTTTATTAATATAAACTTGTCCAAGTAGGATTTAGTAATACATTGTTAGATCTCTTCTTGGGTTTTACAAAGTTTCTTCTTGGGGACAAAACTTTCGTTATTTTCTTCATTGATGCAGGAGATAAATATTTATTTTTTATAATACTTGAAGGTACTCCAATTTCATGAAGCGCATGAAGAAATTCTGTCGGTGTTTTCACAGGTTTTTTATTCACATTAAAAATGAGATGAAAGAGTTCCGCTAAATTCGTATCTTGCAAGGTGTTTCCATTATAAGTGATTCTTCCAGTTTGATCCCAGGTCATGTTGCTTGATTTCGATTTCAGTAACCTGAGTAAAGATCCAGCTTGTTTTCTCATATGTGAAGGTGTTGAGGCTATCACCAACGTCTCGTAATCATCTTCTTGAGATATTTCAGAGGATTTTTCTGACAGTGTAGGTTCGGTCTCGGTAGATTCCGTTTGCACATTTTCCGTTTTAACAGGTTCTGTTTTGTCAGGTTCCGCCTTGAGAGGTTTGGACTTTCTTTTCTCGCCGTCATCGTCAAAAGGTCTTGATCTCCAAGGGACATTAAATTCTTGCAAATTCATTTTCCTTTTTAAAAGTTCATAGTACTGCTGAACTTTCTCATGATCGGGAAGTGAACTATTGAGTATATTGGACATTGCCACATCAAACTCAGTCATTTGCTTTTTTGTGGGCACATGTCTAGTCAACTCTTCTTCCGGTATTAGAGCATATTTAGTAGCGAGCTCCATTGATAAGACCCGTTAACACACTCAGGGCCGCAGGAATTAAAATATTTAAAAATCCTCCGTGTTGCACAATCAGTTTCTTTTTTGAAAAGAGAGTTCCTTTTTTCGTACCGATTTTTCGAAGAGGGTTTTTATACTTCTTCAAAGACTTCTTTTGATTGGGTGAGAGAGGTACGTTTCCTTTTAATACGTTGTGGGTACACTCACAAATGGCTTTCACCGAGCGAGAAGGTAATTTTTTCAAAAGTTGCTTGCGTAAGGTTTTAGGACATGTCTTAATGAGCTCTAAATCACGCAGTTGTTTCTCGGTCAACGTCATGATCGCAACTGAATTAAGAAGAAAATGTCTTTCTTTTTAAACCTTTTTTCAAAGTGTATACGTATTGTCTCTGTCCCGGTAACACCAGTGTTCTTAACCGCAGTTCTTCTGGGGTTTCATTTCTTAAATCGACTAATAAATAAGAAAACGGTTTTTGAGTGGCATCAGTAAAGACTTCTTGGAAAAATTTAGTGTTCGTTGGATATAATTGTCGAGCCAAATGACTGATTTGACTCATGTCACGTCGATTTTTAAACAGGACCAAATATTGACTGTTTAGGGAAACGCTTCTCATTTCTTTCCCTTTATGAAAGAGATTTTGTGTAATAAATATCACACTCACATTTAAATGATGACTTGCCTTTGTAAAGAGAAAGGTCAGACGTTCGTCTGATCCACATTCCACCATGAGATCGTCTAAGATCATTAAAGAATTTGTTCCTAAATACTCGGTGTAATTCGAAGGAAGACCTTCCACAAAGGTAACATCCGGTATTTCGTTATACAGTTTTTGGTATATACCGTAAAACCAAATCACTTTATCAGGAGGAGGGTCAAACATAACGTTTCTTTCCCTTAGCAAATCACGTAGAAACCAACTTTTGCCCACTCTTGTGGGACCTGCAAGGAGCATCGTACAGGGGTGTTGAAAGCGTGGAAACTCCATCGTTAATAAATGTACACAAGTAAAACACACACTTTAAATAATCACAGACGCATGGTTCACAGTTAAATTCATATTTATTGATAAAAATGTGCTCGAATGCCAAATCGTTTGGCTACAAAATTATAGACTCGTCGATCGTTCGACAACTCTTCAGTGACAAAATGAGATAAAAAATCCTTTAGGGTTTTACCTTGACATCGAGAATAAAGGTAAAATATACAATACTGCCCGCAGACGGCAGTCACGTGAGTTTGTAATACGAGTGGATTAAACAAAACTCGTGAAAAACGTGATACATAGTTCGATAGGGATCCTTTAAAAAAGGAAGGCTTGTTTCCATAGGAGTCGAAGAATTCCACTTCATCGGGCGAAGATAGGTAGAAAGCCACCCAGTGACTTCCAGGTTCTGTAGACTTGTCCACGTTGCAGATAAAACAGACAGGATACCGCTCGATTCTTCTTGGTAGCTGATCACTTGGAAAAACACCCAAAAAATAGTTTCGGGTCACGGCTTCATGAGATAAAATGGACTCGATTTGTAATGAATCCATTCAGTTGGGAAAGTCGCAAATCACATGACGTGATTTACTTATTTCGATAATGTTTTCAAATTCCGCATAAATCAATACGGTCGTTGTTTTTTCTAACGCTTCAGCGAATTTGATTTCAATTCGTAAATTTCCTTGATGCTGTAAATTCAGATGAGGTCCGTCACACAAGTCAGGGCTTAAGTCGAAATTATATAAGGTGTGTCCATCAGCAAATTCTTCACGTGTTAAATAAATGCCGGCATCATGATTAAAACCAGAGAACAGTCGATGATAGGCTCTTATATAGTTGTTTTCGTCGAAATCCAATTCCAAAGGTTTACTGGGTACAGGTTGACCATCCACATAGACACTTAAAAAGTTGACTTTGTGATGATAAAAGTAAAAGGGATTCAAATCATATTGTCCTGCATAAGCACTGTTGTCCAAAAGTCCAATAATGATACGTTTCGGCATCGCTCCTAAAAACACATTATCTTGCATAAAAGATTTACTTCCAGTGGAGATTGAGTAAGTCTTGCATAACACTCGATCAATAGGATATTTTGCAGAGTTTTTTTCCAGGGCTTTGGCATGACCCAATAACACGCCGGGACTAACTTTCACTTTGCGAACAAACACAGAGGCATGTTCTAAAATCACTTTATAGTCGTGAAAAGTTTTAGGCGGTTCTTTCTTAGCCATCAAACAAAAGTCTGATTTGCTGCGAGTCATTTTAATTTTCAGATCGACCATATTCAAGAGTAGTCGATTTTGTTGGAAAATATCACAATGTAGGGGACCAATCATATCCAATGTTTTGCTAGTTTTAGTCAGTTCATAGCGTTTCTTCAATCCAGGGTTTCCATTGGTGGTGGGGTCTGTTTCAGTCAAATTCGTGTCTTTGTAAAAACATTCACATCTTAATAAAGATTTCTTAGCATCTTCTCCGTAGTTCAGCAGGGTTTCAATATAAGCACGATAAGGATATGTGTTACTCGAAGAAGAGATGGCTCTTTCATTCAAACTGATATCCACTTGCGAAAACAAAGCTTGTAAAAACAAATTGACAGGAGCCACAGGTTCGCTTGCCGGTAAATCCGTTCCGTCTGACTTGGTGATTTTCACTTTGACGTAGAGGTAGGAAGCCGACAAATCAATATAATCTTCACCATTCCCAGAAATGTTAAATTCCACGGGTCCTCCATCTCGGATATTAGCAAGGGGATGATATTCGATGAAATATCCTTTTTCAATAGCCGTCTGAGTAGGTGGAATTAAAAACAGATCCAATTCGGATTTGGCACAAGCAGCAGAATCTTTATGAATGAGTCCAAACATCTTTAAGAGAAAATATCATGTACTTTCACTCTCTTGGCTTTGCGAGGAATGACGACATTGTGAGAACGTTTCCTCTTTTTATACTGATGACCCGATCCAATCATGGTCTTCATTTTAGTAGCTGCTTTATCCGTCAAGTTTTGTCCGGCTTCTTTTAACCGGCGCTTGGCCGCTATTTTAATATCTTCTCCTCGTGATAGATCACTGAGAACGTTCACACCGGAATGAAACAATTGTTTTCCCACGGCTTTCGCTCCAGACTTGAAAAGGGGTACTGCTGCACGAAACAGCGATCGAAATAGTCCACCGAATCCATATCCTCTTTGTAAAGTAGTTCCTTGATAATAGTTTAAGCCGCTACCCGACTGATGAGTATAATAATCTTCAAAAGATTTCGCACAACACTGGTAGGGAACAAACATCACGAGAGGTATTTTTGACGAAAATGAAGTTTCACGTACGAGCGTCCACGTTCAAATGGCGTTAATTCACCCAAGTGGTTCCTTATAACGATTTCTAATGAGTCGAATGATTTTCGACTGATGGGTAAGTAATGGGGTCGATCAAATTTCACACAAATCACTTCTCCGTCTTTTCCGGTGACATTTACAATTCGTAACAGGGGTGCCAACACATCACCGATAATTTGAGGTTCTACTATGTCCGAATAAATCATCAATACTCTATAATGAGCACATGGATCTGCCACATACGAACTATCGACAGTTTGTTCAATATTATTATCTAAGGAAGCAATCTCGCACGGTTCGAACCCCAGCATTTCAGATAATCCAGCTTCTAAAATCACTTTAGCTTTATCTCGCACGTTGATGGTGACTCTTTTCGTGATGGGATTGTAGGAAAACAAAATTTTTTGTTCCATGTCTTTGATAGCAATCGCTTTCAAAATATCAGGCACCGTCTCATAAAATCCAGGAGGGATTCGTCTACCAATGATCCTTCCATCGTTTAAGTCGAATCCAATTAAGTTCGTGTGTTGATTCACATTATACCAGGTATGTGGGTAAATAAATTCCACGAGACCCACTTCCCATTCTCCTTTCAATTCGATAGGGGCTGGCAAGCGTGTAATGAAGTGAGAAATTTTATTCTCAGGAAAATAATTCCTGGAACTGTCCGAAGGTAACGTCAGGTAGAAGGACATGTTAGCAAATGATCTTGGATGATTCTTGCACTGGCTTATAAGGAAGATAAATCTGAGGAGGGTATCCATTGATTGAATTTGTTGGGATATCCCTTATACTTCACAAAATATTCCACTTGACTTTTTCGTGTGCGCTTCTTTAAAATTTTTTCAATCGTATAAGTTTCTTTCATTTGCACTTTTTGAAGTTCTTGTGGGTAAAAGGTTCCTTGAATGGGTTCGTCCAACAAGTCCTTTATTCGATACACGGGAGGGTCTCTCGGTACACACTCCGTCACCACAAACAATTCTTCCGTCCAATTGGTTTCATACCCTTTTTCAAAGGTCATTTTCTGTTTCGACACACGCACCACATCTCCCGCTTGAAACACACAGGGTTTTCTTTTCACATTTTCCATGTCTCCGTATAAAGTAAACCACACATCGCTTTCATTTTCCTTTGTCACTTCCACTGGGGGTCTCTTGATACTTGAGTGATAGGTCTGGTTATAACTTTGTAATAACTGATCCAATACATCCGTATAACGATAGGTATGATTATGTGTGAAATATTTCCACATTTTCGTTTTAAGAGTACGGTTAAATCGTTCGATCACCGACGCCTTGGTATTATTATTCGTCGTGAAAAATCGAACACCTTCTTGTTTTAAAAACCTTTGAAACAGTCGGTTCTTAAATTCTTTTCCGGCATCAGATTGAAGAGACTTGGGTTTTCTGGTTGAAAAAATAGAACGAAAGGCATTCACAATTTCTTCTCCTCGTTTCGTTTTTAAGGGAATTGCCCACGCATATTTAGACAGAATGTCTATACACGTCAGGAGGTATCGAAACCCTTGATTGTGCTTTTGTAAACTGATGAGGTCCACCAGATCGGCCTGCCATTGCTGATCGATCGAATACACGACCACTCGGTTTGTTGGGAAATTTCTCCGAGCCGGTTTGTGAAGCGTATACGAGTCGACTCCGCTCAACCATTTCTGAATCGTCTTCTTCGTTACTTTGCCTTTGGCAGCACGATACAAAGCATTTACACCACCAAAACTTGCTGCGTGACTTGGAACCGGATAAATCGCCTTCATTACAACATAAAATTTGATTATTTGTCACATTAACTCGAAAACGCATCATCTTCATTCTAGTCTTTCTCGCATGACGTCAAATCATAAAATGAACCCCTACCCGACCTACCTCTTGATTAAATACACTTACGAAGAGATTCAATCACGTGGTAACACGAAACAAACAGTGTGATTGTATTAACAAAACCTCACTTAAACTTTTAATACCAAACATTTTCCGAATACATTTTCAAAAAAAGGATACCTACACTACTGTTTTAGAAAACTGATAAAGAATGAACTGTGATTGGTGATGATATCACGTGACCTCCAAAACGAAACTTAGTAAAATTTTAACTTGATCTCTATTTCAAAATGTATGTCTAAAGTACCCCTGTGCTTAATGATTTTTTCAAAAAGTCTTATTATTTATAAACCACGATATATTTATTAAAACTTTCATGTTTACGAGTGTTATGAGTGATGACTCATTCATGACATGTTTGAAGTAGTCTCGCGGTTAATGAATCAATTAAAAAAGTATCCGTTTTTAAAGGTCTCATTAGAAAAGAGTTTTAATTTTATCCAAAAGAAATGTCGCACATGCATTAAATTGTTAATATAGTATTACTAAATGAATATTCCAATTTTATTTTAAATAAATCGATAAGAAAAAATTGACTTCGAATTTGATATAAATTCTAGATTAATAAATTCATTCAAAAATTGTGACGCAATATTAAATTATTCAAAAAATTCGTTTTGTGTGACAAAATATTAATTATTCATTCATTAAATTCGCTATCAGTGAGATAATAAAAATCTTAAATTAATTATTAGCTAATCTTAATTTGTACCCCACCATTAGTCAATCGAAATTAAAATCTAATATCCTATCACGATAAAAAGGAAAACCCCTTATCTCCTTATCGAGATAAAGTGATTCACTTCTGAGTGTTCCCAAAGATAACGCACGATGACCACGGTTCAGTATAGTAGACATTTTCCTGCACAAACACGCGTTTTTTTAGGCTCTGAAAGTCATTTGAAGTAAAGTAAGTGTGTTTAATTTATGTATTCAAAAGTTTTATTCTAAAAAGTGTAATATTAGTGTAAATTTGTAAAAAATGCGTTTTTTTTTCCAAAATCTTATTAAAAATTCAAAGTGTTTTAATATAAACGTTTAAAAAATCGATTTTCTAGTTTTGAAAAATAGATCTAGATAATTTATAATGGCACTGTTTAAAAAATAAAAAACATGCGTTAATAAAATTTGAAGGGACAAATTCAAACGAACCATTAAATAGGTAACCTATATTTCACAAATATAAATTCATTTAGGGGTAACGGGGAAAATTTCCTAATATCTTTATGAATGGCATTTCATGTTTTTTTCAAAATATATTTTCATATAGATTAAACAATACATACCTAAACATTGCATAACAAGCCAAAAAACCGATATCCTCAAAAATATCTTACCAATTTCTATTTATGATTAAATCCGCGAAAACATAACCACCGATCTAACACGTATTCAGAAAAAAAAAAAAATTCTAAAGTTTACTAGTACTATTAAAAAGGTGGATTAATTTTGACGTCACTATGGATAAAGGGAGGGAGTGCCCTTCGTGGAGGTCTTTCTAAGGTAACCTAACCCATATTTACGCATGCAAATTCATGGCTCAAATAAAACTCCGAACGATTAGGCCGACGGGCGCGAATGGGATCGAACCCAACACTTCACGTCTACCAGCTTCGTGAGCATAACCTCCCAGCCACAGTACTATTCAAAATTCGCATAAATAAATTTTAACGCTAAATGACAAAAATTCACATGTGACCTCATTCATATTTTAAATTTTAAATTACTATTTCCCCCAAAAATGTAAGCGCAAACGTCACTAAATTGAATCGCGTAAAGTCCCCTCATCCAATTTATGTTTAAAATTCCATTTTTATCGAAAAATTTGCGTTAAAAGATAAAGTCTCCCAATTAAAATGCTTAATGAATGTTTAAAATTCGATTGCCAATGAAAAATCGCGAAAAAAATATTTGAAAGTTCCAAAATTAAAAATCGTTGCCAGTAAAAACACCGAAAACTCAAGTGTGCTAAAAAATAAATGACAGAAAAAAAAAATCTATCTCGGAAATTATTCCCTAAAATTAAAGTCTCCCAATTAAAACTTCTTAATTAATTTTTAAAAGTACAAATGACCCCTCGTACGACGAAAAGAAAAATCTATCTCCCAAAAAATTCTATCTCAAAAATTACTCCCAAAAATAAAGTCCCCCAATTAAAATTTCTTAATTAATTATCATTAATGAAAAAATATCAAACTTAAAATAACCCCTCGTACGACGAAAAAAAAAAAAAAGAAAAAAAATCAATGTCCCAAAAATTTCAAAAAATTACTCCAAAAAATTTAACTCCCCCAATTAAAATTTCTTAATTAATTATCGTTAATGTATTTTTCAAATGTAAAATTATCCCTAAGTACTGTAGTACGGTGAGAAAAAAAAATGAATCTCTAAAAATTTCAATCTTCAAAAATTACCCTGAAAAAAGTTAAAGTCCCCCAATTAAAATTAATTATCATTAGTAAAAAAAAAAAACTTAAAATTACCCCTCATACTGTAGTACGGTCAGAAAAAAAATCAATCTCTAAAAATTTCAATCTTCAAAAATTACCCCGAAAAAAGTTAAAGTCCCCCAATTAAAATTAATTATCATTAGTAAAATAATTAAACTCAAAATAACCCCTCATACTATAAGATGACGCATCACCTTCAGCGCCGCATCACCTTGACCCCGCCTCCAAGAGCACGCCACATGACCTTCACAGGTGCACAGAGGTCGTTCAAGGACACACAGAGGTCATTCAAGGTCACGCCGCGTACGCCGCTGGCGCAGAACCCCCTTTTATTATCTACTTATATAAAAAAAAGTTTTGATTTGGAAATGGACCAATGAAAATCTGCGTAGATATTCCCGGTACATCGGCATCCAATTTGAATGCTTAAGCATGGCCTTTCTTCGTTAATATTAAAAAAACTGTTGCATACAAAAATATGAAAATCGGTGGTGGTATAGAGAAATGTTTGATAAACACGCTGATGCAGACAGTTTTCAAATCGAAGAATCATTTTAAGAGATATTTAATGCTAAAATTGGACAAAATCGTTCCATTAAAAAAGTTTTATTCGAGCAAAAACTATACATGAGAATTGAATCATTTTTAGATCATTTTTTACGTTATAAGTTCCCGGTGTGCAGATTGCATTTATTTTCTTTTTTATTATTTGACTCATTTTTTGAGGTTTTATTTCTATTTTAAATTAAAATTTTCAGCATTTCGAGAAATATTTTTTATATATTTTAGAAAATGTTATTAATTTAAACTGTTGCCAATTGTATAAACAGCGCAAACAATAATGATTACTTCAAATTAAAAATTTATTTACACGTGACTATTATAAACAGAAAAAAAAACTTTAAAATTAGAATTAAATGATTACATGTTAAAAGCAGGAAAATTACGTCATAAGAACCATATTTACACTTGAATTTTAAAAGGGAAACAAAATGCTAAAATAAAAAAATCATTATTATGCGTTAAAACTTGTAAATGGAGGAAATTACGTCATATTTAAAATGGCCAAAAAATATGGCAAAACTATTTAAATTAAAAAATATATTTTCGCGAGATATTTTGAGATAATCTTTTCAACTATTATCGTGAATTCGAAGACAGCGCAAATAATATTTCCTTCTAACAACAAAAGTATTTTCACGTGAATATTAATAAGATAAATAAAACTTTGGTGTAAATTACGTCAGATTTAAAACGACACATTTAAAATGAATTATTTAAAAGAACTATCTTATAGCGCTGTTAAAAAATACCGGGAGACAATGACACTGTTTACTTAATTCATTTTACATTAGCTTATTTTCAAATGTTTAACTAATTTTTTTAATTAAATACGAAAACAGCCATTGTATCTCTTAAAAGCAGCAGATTTGGTCTTAAAAATCCCCAATCCAAGGTAAACGAATGAAAACCCTTTTACAGAGAGATCGCTACTGTTTTTTTTTTTTTTTTTTTTTTTTTTTTTTTTTTTTTTTTTTTTAAATTCAATACTTTTAAAGCCGATCAAATTAGCGTGCTTTTTGGATTTTGGTGTGCCTGAACGGGGGTTGGCGAGCGTAGCTCGTAGGGGGCAAAGCCCCCTAGTATCATAAATTATATAAATCTTGTTATGTTGGAAAATGTAAATTCGGAGTCTTTACATATCTGAAAGCATTTTTGGGGGTTTAAAGTTGTCCTAACTATAATTCTTTTTTTTATAATGAATTATTTTAGATAATATTCATCAAATGGTGCAAAGTTACCCTAAATGGCTGGGTAACTTTGAACCAGACTAAAAATTCATTTTTTATTGCTTTTATCCTTATTATTCCTTAATTTTTGATATAGTCAAACAATAATTTAGGATCATTTCTTCTCTTTTATGCCCCTAGTTGCAACAATATTCTTAAAATAAGAGTGTGGCATATGAAAATAGAGAAAATGCAGATCAAAGTTACCCTGAATGACTGTATTTTCACCTGTTTTAACTCTGATATTGATTTTATTGGAGTACATGATATTCATGTATCTGAATATATTAGATTAACTGAATTTCAAGTTCCTGTTTATCTACGTTCTACATATTTTTTATTACATACATCAGTGAACATAGTTATTAAATAAATATACACATTCTCTTTTTAGGAAACATAAATGCATTACAGTTACATATTTTATGTCACATACATCACTGAACATAAAATTATTAACCCGGTGGAAGGCGCGCACTCATTAGCACACATTTGGTCGCGTGGGGTTCCTGTATAACCCCACCGAAAAACTTAAGTTTAATGCAATTTACGCATGTAAATTTATTCAAACATATATAAAAAATGTATAAAATATATTTTTAAGATATAAGTTTCAATTTCAGAATATATTTAAATAAATATCTGCACTAATAATTCTTAAAAAAAAAAAAAAAAAAAAACTTACTCATTTTCAAAAAAAATTACATACCTTTATTGGACTTTACATACATTTGTCACAGACGTAATTAGAGTGATCCTTGCAAGTAAATTGTTCACATTTAATACAACTAATTGTGGTTTTTTTGTCCTTAGCTCGAGGACAAACTGCACATCGTCCTTTACCAAGCTTTATTCTCTTTGGCAAGTTATTATCAGGATCATCATTACTTTCTGTTGAGGGCAAATCAGATTTAATTTTTTCTCGTAATTCCTTGGGCAACATTGACATAGTTGATCTTTTCATAATTTGTTGGTTAACTAGAGACAATGCCAATGTTTTCAAGAACATTCGCCTACTTTTGTACTGCAGAGGAGCATTTTTGGTGGACATAAGTGCAACTCGCGCATTTATAGCTGCCACATTCAACACACAATAGAAAACAACCATCGGCCACCTATTTGTTTTCCTCGCAGTAGAATAAAGTGTAGACATTTCATCAACAGTATCCACTCCTCCCTTTGTTTCATTGTAAAATTGTATTATTTCCGGCTTCTTTTTCTCAGAGTTTTCATCTATCGTGTTATCATGATGCATTGTAGACAACAAAACTACACATTTCGATTTCTTCGGAACATAAGACACTAATGTTACGTCCTTTTGGAATCCAAATATAGATGAAAAAACTTCCCTTGTTTTTGCTTCTAAAAATTCAACAGGAATCACAGCTTTATTTTTCTTCAAAGTTCCCACGATAGTTAGTTTCTTTGATAGAAGCTCTTTTGCTAATGGATAGCTTGTGTACCAGTTGTCCATTGTCACGTTCCTTGCGGATCCAAATAACGGGGTGCAGAGTCGTTTTACAATTGCAGATGGTGAATTGTCGACTTTGAACGGACCTTCTGGTTGTTGTCCGGCATAAATTTCCATATTATATGTATAAAATGTCCTCGCATCGACTAAGGCGAATATTTTAATTCCATATCTTGCCGGTTTTTTCGGCATGTACTGCCGAAATCCACAACGACCTCGAAACTTTTCTAACTTCTCGTCTATAGTGACATATTCACTAACTGAATATATCTCTTGACACTTTTTATTGAATGCACTGAAAAAATCTCTCACTGCTGCCAGTTTATCTAATTGACGTCGATCTTCACGGTCTTTTATATTATCAAATCTCAAGCATCTGAGAAGAAATGTGAACCGCTTGTAAGACATTGTTTTTCGAAGCAATTCAATTCCAGTTCCATCGGCGCTCCACAAATCCTTTGCATTAGTATGGGATGATTTGTGTAGCCCGCATAAATATAAGAGACCAAATAGCGCTCTCATCTCCACTTCATCCGTATTTCTAGCATCACGACTTCGTTGGAAATTTGCAGATATTTTATCAATAAAAATATTAGTGCAATCCACGATATTTTTTATAACGTTGGAATCAAAAAAGAGTTCCCAACTTTCAACAGGTTCCGTAATACCTGATGCAACTGATTTTAGTCCAGGTAGATGAATAATGATGTTGCACGAGCTAGTTCTCACTTTTGCATTCGGTTTATCTTTTTTCCAGACTGTTTTATCTTTTCCTACGTAAATGTCATTTTCTTGATCGGATTCACCGCTTATATTGGCAGCTTCAAATTCACTGTCACTGTCGTGACTACTATAAATTTCATAATCAATTTCATCTTCACTAGCAGAGTCTATTTCTTCATCTGAAGTTTCAACAGTATCCAGCAGCCCTCTCAATCTCTCCATTTCTTTCTCATATTCCGTCAATTTTCGTTTAGCTGCCATTTTCGAAAAGAACAAAAAATCAAGCGTCCACTATCTATGCGAGCAGAAAACTAATGAGAGGGAATTGCTGTAAAATGCGGTCGCGCGGGGTTGCTAGGTTACCCCAGTGGCAGGTGGCTTTCCAGGAAATGATTGCTTCTCCCTAACAAAAGAAAAACACCTGCTGATGGCAGGTGCTATTGAAAGAAAACATTTTAAAAGTTAGCTACTGAAGGGATGAATAATGACGGACTAATACGAATTCCAGAATAGAAGTTTTTATGAGACTGGGGTGACTCAGGTACCCCGCGCGCCTTCCACCGGGTTAAATAAATATACACATTCTTCTTTTAGGAAACAGAAGTGCAGTAATTTAATTTAATACACATTAGTCATTCGTATAATCTATATAATAAAGCCTAAGTCATCATATGACCATTGATGACTGTCATCAATAGTTCCGGGTTGACCGCTTCACTTTTTATATGCCAAACAACCAATTTGGTAATTCAATGTTATCTGGGCGCAGGTGATAAATCGCCAAATATTGTTCCATCGCCATCATATCACCAGTATTATAAAAAGTCCATCGCATGCGACTGTGATAAACAATTTTTCGCGAGGTAAATTAAAATAAAGATGTTGAAATTAAATGTCATAGTTTATAGTATTATTTATTGCCTTTTCTTTTCTTTTCATTAAGAAATATGAGAAAATTGAGTCATAAATTTTAATGATTTCAGTTTTAAATTAAAATTAAGTATTTTAAATAAAATGAGTGAAAGTATTATATTTTAAATGAAATAAGGAAAAATACGACGGGTACAATGTTTGGCGATTTATTACCTGCACTCGGCTAACATAAAAATACCGAGTTCATGATTTCTGTATCAGAATCTTCCGATTTGGCGAAGGATTGAGCAAGTAAATTAAATTATGAATAAAAGTAACATGATACAATGCTTAGCATAGATTTAAAGGAGACCAAACTGGACGCCAAGGGCGGCTAGTTTAAATAATTTTAAGCTAAGATCATTAACATTTATTTTTTAAATACACTCTGTTGCAAAACAAATATATGCACCCATAAAGAATTGAACCAGGGCTTCGAAACTTGGCATGCTGGTGTAATTTGATGAGTTATGTCAATGATTAACATTTCAGCACCACTGACCACTGGGGGCTTGTGCAATATACATTTAAATTGTCCAGCAGACAGCATTTAAAAGAGCCTTTAGTCGAATTCACCAGTAATTAGAACTGGACTACCATTGTCGATACATGGAAATTAAAAGAAGGATACCTTTAAGACGTATTCGACGGCCCTACGAACAGTGGTCCGACTTCGAAAACAGTCGAACCATAGGCCTCAGGAATGCATGTTGGTCCAACAAACGTATCAGCCAGTATTTTAATCGAAGCAATATTGTGGTTCCGCGGTGTTTGCATCAGCGGATCAGAGAAGGCACGGACAGCCGCTACAGTGGCTCAGGGCATCCTCGGGCCACAAATGTGTGAGAGGATCGAGCAATCAGAAGAGCAGCTACATCTACACTAAAAGTGTTATTATCATCTATTCAACGTCCTTTGCCAGTTGATATGGATGCAGTGGTATCAAGGCATACCATCCTTAGATGACAGGCTGACTCTGGGCTCAGCCATCGACGTCCATTTAAGCAGTGCGTTTAACCCTTCAACATAGGCAGTGTCGTCTCGATTGGTGTCGATCTCAAGCAAGCTGGGCACTGCCTGATTTCAGAAATGTGATATTCAGCGACGAATACCACTTTTCTCTCAGTACTGGTGACTACCGTATATCTGTGTATTGGCAGAGAGGACAGTGATCCAATCTTACATTTGTTAGTGAGCAGAACAGCGCTATAACACCTGGAGTGACATTCTGGGGAGCGATCTGCTGGGACATTTGATCACTTTTACTCGTGCTGCAATGTACTCTAATTACTCGCCCAGGTGCATAGGCGATATTTTGCATCCGGTGGTACGACCTATACTATCAAGTCGCCTAGGTCCCATTTATCAGCAAGGTAACTCTCGGCCACATACTGCACGACTTTCGCCAAGAATATAATGCTCTTCCATGGGCTGTCAAGTCACCAGAATGAATCTCCAATAGAGAATGTTTTGGACATGTTGGAAAGGCCACTTCAAACGTCTCGGAATAGCACCGAACTAATTTATCAGTTGCTTCACTTATGGCAGAAAATACCGCAGAGGGACATCGGTAATGTTATACACTCCATACCTCACCGAGTATTGACTTTTATACCTGCAAAATGCGGCTTTACAATCTACTAAAATTGACATTCTTTTTGCTGCTACTAGCCAATAATATTTTTTTTTATTCTGGATTTATAATCATTTTTCATTTAAGCAAACACTATTTACATATCGAGTTTCATGGTCGTGGCTCAATCCTTTTCTGGGTGCATATATTTTTTGCAACACAGTGCATTTGCAATAAAAAAAATCCTTTGCAAGATAGTCACAAACATCGCTCAGCTTTGAAGTCCAATTACTCCCCATATAATAAACAAAAGTTGTGTAATTGAAAGCCAAAACATATTCTTTTTATATTAAATTTTTAGATATATCGTGAGTCTTAACAAAACATTAATTCCTTAATGTTATGAGATGAAAAAATATACTGTTAAATAATTGTATATAGCTCATAGAATAGAATGTAACAAATATTGCCTTTTTGAGCCCAATTCTGTTATATTAAACAAAAACCTAATTTGAAGAACAAATTTAAAAAACAAAACTTATTTCCTACATTGTTTAAGCCCGAGAAGGGAGAGATATTAAGATATTTCATTCAATTCGTTCTACATTTATTGTTAAATTTTTGTAAAAAATAAGTTAAACCAATTGAACATTAAAAAATAAAAATAAAATTCATTCAACATGATACTTTAAACACCTTAAAAACTTAGATTCCGTTCAAATGAAATCGAAATAAATCTTAGACGTTTTCCATTTTTCAGTTGTAAATATCTGTATTGCAGATTTTTGTATTATTTTTATGATGACTGTACATAAAATGATAAGATACACGCAAAATGCAAAACTTTAAAAATGTCTAAGATTTATTTCGATTTCATTTGAACGGAATCTAAGTTTTTAGGGTGTTTAAAGTATCATGTTGTATGAATTTTATTTTTATTTTTTAATGTTCAATTGGTTTAAGTTATTTGTTACAAAAATTTAACATTAAATGTAGAACAAATTGAATGAAATATATTAATATCTGTCCCTTCTCGGGCTTAAACAATGTAGGAAATAAATTTTGTTTTTTAATTTGGTCTTCAAATTAGGTTTTTGTTTAATATATCAAGTTTTTTAATAACTACTGCATTCAGATGAACACATTTCAAAATTAATGGAGGGTATCATTATCAGGCTTTGATTTTGATTCATGTGGTATCGTATCACAATTTGTGATGCAATTTACTTATGTATAATTCAAAATCTTTCACCAGTGCAGCAATGCAAGTTGCTGTACTTTGGGGAAAAACTTCCAATCTGAACGTAAAAAATCTGTTTGAAAATGTCATTTTTATTTCTACTAGGACACCATATTCCACTTATTTCTAATTCTTAAAAAAACTATTTCAGTATTTTTTCACGTGAAAATCATTCAACTAAAAATAGACAAATTATTACTACGGCTTTTGAATTATTGACAACAATGAAAAAAAAATGTTAAATTTTATTGGAAAAGTGCCCGTTGATTCTCAATGAAAAAAACGAAATTTGGGATTATTAAGAAAAATATTTGAAAAATGTAAATAAAAATTAGCCCATGTTACTCTCTGGGTTATAATTCACCCATACGCAAAGGCATTTTATCATCCGTTTTGACCCTCACGTCAGGCAAACATTTTCACACTTTAAATTTATAATATTATTAGAATTAGTAAAGAAAAAAAATGAGTGGCATCAGGGACAAAAAGGTGGGAAGAAAAAAATGAAAAAGTTAAGATCTCCATAAGCTTTTCTATGTTAAATTAACATTGAGAAGTGACACTGGGAATAAATAAGTATTGCGCTGCCGCGCAATACTTAAATTAGGAAACAAAATTTAATTTTGAATTCTTTTCAAGCATATCATTGGCTTATTGATCTTTATGCCTATGCAATATTGTTGATGTCTGAATTTTCCTTTATTTGATGTTTTGTGCCTACATAAGAGGAAAAATTATGATTTTGCATTTTTTTATAGTTTCTAAGCTATTTTTAAAATGAAGGATATAAATGGCAACTTTCAAACTTGGGCAATGTGATTTGCTTATGTAACACTACATCAGGCATCAATTTCACAGATGTTTTTAAATTCCTTTGATTTTTGCAACTTTTTGATTTTCTCAAAATTGACAATTTTTTTTATTTTTACAACCAATTTAAGATTAACCATGGTGTTATCAAATTATTATTATTAAATAAATATGTAGATAATTTTCTAAAGATTACACTATTATAAATATTTTTAATTTATGTTGCATAGTTTTCAAGATACGGAGCTTCAAATTTGCAATTTTGAACGATTACACATATGCCACTCTATGTCATAAGTTTTTTAAATGTCCAGAACTACCAAAATATTTTATTTTTTGTCAAGATATTTTGAATAACTCTATTTGAATATGAATTGAATCTGTGTACCAAATTTTATTAAAATCTGTTACTATGCGGCCACAATTTTTTTTTTAATTTTTGCTCATTTTGTATTGAATAACTATTATATCTATTTATTAAAAAAATAAGTAAGGTTTTATCAATCTTTGAAATTTGTAAAAAGTGCAAAATTTTCCTTTGATTAGAAAGGTTGAAACCCCTCTAATCAAAAAAAATTTTTAAGATAGAATTTCTTTGCAAATGGATTTTAACTTTTTCTCTGCTTCCACATACAAAGTATGAGGGAAGGGGGGGGGATCAAAAAATCTGCGGAAAATAAATTTTGCCGAAATTCTATGGAATTACTTTGTAGTAAATATTTATCTAAGTACTCTTATTTTAGTACTAAATCGAGAAAGCTCTACACGCTTGTAATTGGCTGGTTTTCGCTATCTCTCATAGTTTTGCAGATAGGCTCGATAACCTCCAATTTTTACTACTCGAGGCGCTGCAGTTACTTTCATATGATAGCGCATGGTCGTTTTACTATAGGTAGGCATAATATTAGTTCAAGAGTTGTTTCATAATAAAAGGATTTTAATATGCACCCTGTATAAATGGTTTTAATATACTTTGATGTAAAAACTGACTTATCTCTATTGTTTTCATCATTGCTCTAGCGATTTAAAATTTGGCTATCTTTGTTATGTGCTTGCTGTTCATTACAAAGCATAAACAGTGTAATTTATATTATGCCAAACTTCAATAAAATCATTTTTATCTTATTTCTTGGTTTATCCTTATTGGAGAAATCGTGAAAATTTCATCTTCACTAGATATTCAATATTCAGCAGAGGGTTGAACATTATTTACTTTGCACTGAATATCTTAGTAACTTAGGAAGCATTAATAATACCTTTTCAAGTAAGAAAATCTGTCTTAGACAACTTCCATTAATCAGAATTTCACAATGTTCCAAACGCATCTCCTACATGTTAAACTTTGCATTAAATCTCAGCAGAAAATATTGTCTTTTAACCAGAAAGTTTAACGCAAAGTTTTCCGATATTATCTCTATTAATATCCGTTCTGTAAAATATCTACTTAAAATTTTCTGATGAACTCCATTCTATTTTCTTTGCTTAATAATTAATTTTAAAAATGATCAATTGTTACTTTCTACTATATTCATAAGAAGAGAGTATTGAATTCGTGAAAGTTGCCGTCATCCGTTTTTGATGGATTTAACATTTTGCGATGTTTCATTTACTTGATTATTTTATGACCGATTTCGGTATCTCAGTGTGTGTGCGTATGTGTTACACTACACTACACTGTTAAAAGTTTGCAGCAATCTGTCCTGTCATTAGACCGATTATATAGAAAACAGTTACATAACCATAATTTAACTCTATTCTGACCATAATTTTGGCAATAATATGGTTAGAATAGAGTTAAATTACGGTTATGCAACCGATCGCTATAAAAACGGTCGAATGAATGGACAGGTTGTTGCAAAGTTTTAACAGTGTAATATTGCAGACACTGTAACTCGAGAACTAATGTACGGGATTTCTTGAAATTTCTTATTTAGTTAGATCTTGAAATAGATTGGTAGTGATTAGATTTTTGTGTATATCACACAACGTTGCTATTCCGTGCTGTTAAAGATGTGCACAGCTATCATGACGCTATGTATGATATAGATATTCTGTTACTATGTGAGCTATATTTCAACCACTATAATATGGAAATGTACTAAACTTAATATATAAGATATTTATTATGAAAAATTATGCTGATTAAATTTTTGTTTTTTATCACTTAAGAAGATACCGGTACTATACACTTTGAAGTTTCAATTGGTTTCTCAGGGACATCCGTTCTTCTCACTTCATCGCTCCATAGTCCTGGTACTAGAAGACTCAAACACCTGCTCCCGTGTTTCCCATTGCTATAACTGAACAAAAGACGATGCTTGCTACTGATATTAAGTAGCGTGAGTCATCCAAATGAGGTAAAGTTACCGTCCTAGATATGGATCAGGAAACCAATCTTAAGAAATCAATTCACCT
Source organism: Maratus speciosus (assembly GCA_963932465.1). Classification (NCBI taxonomy): domain Eukaryota; kingdom Metazoa; phylum Arthropoda; class Arachnida; order Araneae; family Salticidae; genus Maratus; species Maratus speciosus. Next base: position 338,492,057 of record OZ010789.1, read on the forward strand.
TACATATACAGGGTGTCCGGTCTCAACGGTGTCCAATGGCTAATTCCTAAACCGTTAGTCATAGACATATAGTTCCAATTACAAAAATGTTTTGAATCAGGTAAAGAAATATTTTAAAAGCGATTTAGATCAGTAAAAACATTTCTTAAAAAATTACGAAATTTAAATTTTTATACGGTCCCCCGGTCCTATAAGTTATATTTAGTAAAATTTTCCTATTACACTGACAAGTAAGACAAAAAAAAAAAGTCCCATTCAAAAAACACTAAAATTGAGCGAGTTATAAAACTTTAAAAATGCATGACTCATGCCATTTTTCTGCTCTGAAAACAAATGAGTTCGGCTTGGCTTTGAGGGATCACATACCAAGTGCTTAAAGTATTCGAAGATCTTATTCCATGTGTATCTACGCTTTGAAAAAAATCGTACAAGTATTACGATTAAGTTAACATTTATTAAGTTTCAGACTGGCTAAAATAACATTTTTTTTTTCTTTTGTCAGGATTTGAGACTGTTTCTTTTATGATTTCTTTTAACAAAAATTATGTTATTTTTATAAGTTTTTATGTTACTTCAACGATCGTATGTATGTTTTTCCAGTTCAAAATTTGTACTCGAACTTTAACTCACTTTTAAATATCCGATCGAGATTACATTTTACATACTGGCGCAAATCCAATAACAATCTAATATCATTATGATTTTCGGTGGTTACCAATTATACTTATTTTACAGGATAACACAAAAAATTTCGGATAGATTACCGCCAAAAAGTTTAAGAAAAAGTTTTAGATTAGATAATACAAGACTGCGATTGTTGGTTTTTTAACTTTTATGTATTTTTTAGCATTGAATCCGAAAATTACATTAATTTTTAACCATCATGTTAGGATATTTCGCAAATCAAATCATAAATTGTCAAATTTGAAGAATAACAAAAATCGAATACTATAAAGTAGAGGAGATGGCTGTGTTTTTTAACTTTTGATAATTGATTTTTACGTACTTTTTAGCACTGAATCTGAAAATGACCTTCATTTTTAACCATCACGTTAGATTTTTTTTTTTTTCAAATCGTAAATGTGTAGTTAAAATATAGCGAAAATCTCATACTATAAAATATATTTAAATTTTTTTTTGTTTTATTTTATTTTATTTTATTTTATTTTATTTTATTTTATTCAATAATTTATTCGATATTTTTGCTTATCCTGGGATTCTTACAGCTAAATAGCTGAGTGGTCCGATGAGATGAGGGAAGAGATTCAATTTTAACTTTGAACTTTTAAACTTTGAAATTTGCGAAAAATCCTGATGTGATGGTTAAAAATGAAGGTCAATTTCAGATCCAGCGGTACAGAATGCATGAGAATCAATTATCCAAAGCTAAAAAACATGACATAACCTAACTTTTGCAGACTAGTGCAATCTAATAATATTTTAAAATACGTATCATTTTGTAAAGAATTGAAGCTGCTAATTTAGCATCATTTTATTTAACATTTTTTTTTTCTTTCTTCTTCAATGTTTATTACAAATTGTATATTTTGCATTAATATGTCAGAATGATTAACGATTTCAAATTTATATTACAATGTTAATTTGACTCTCAACCATGTTTTAATATATCTGACGAAATTATATTTCGACTAAATTTGTGAATGGCCCCCAATTTGCAACAAAAAATATGCTCCAACTTTAAACAGCTATTACTCGGTCAATTTTAATCGTAGAATAATGGGACTTTTTGTGTATTACTTGTCAGTGTAAAAGGAAAATTTTACTAAATATAACTTATAGGACCGGTGGGCCGCATAAAAATTTAAATTTCGTAATTTTTTAAGAAATGTTTTTATTGGCCCAAATCGCTTTTAAAATATTTCTTTACTTGATTTTAAACATTTTTGTGATTGGAACTATATGTCTATGGCTAACGGTTTAGGAATTAGCCATATTGCACACCGTTGAGACCGGACACCCTGTAGAGTAGTTTATGCATTTCCTGGTGAACATTATAGCTGTATCTCAGTTTTCATTGAGCAGAATGCAACGAATTTTATATTTGAAATTATTAATCTAAACATGCATGTTAATCCAATTTTTGGTTCTGAATATTCAACAGGGCGCGCTGTTGCGCTATGTTTTTTTTTCTACTAAAAGAAATCACTGTAACTCCAGGTTAATTTTTTAAAAAGCACAAATCCACACACTGGCAAAATTTAGCAAAATGTTGATCACAATCCGGAAACGAAAGTGACACTCTTTCTACGCACAACTTTGCATAGTTATATATCACTGTCCTTAAAATATATTTAGTTCACCTTTATTGCATAAATTAAAGGCATTATAGTTTTTTGGAGCCTAATCCATCCTGATGAATATTTGAATATTAATTATTTTCATTGTTCAAAACGATACACTCAAAATTAATCTTTCTGGCGATAAGTTTTAGGATTTTATGATGGACTGTGTTTCAAGAAAGAATGTATCAGTGCACTTGTGTGTTGTATAATTAGTCTAGTTCTGATTCTACGGCGTTCAAGAAAAAACTAAGCGCACTTTGAAACATTTTATGAGATATTCTCAAGAGTATATGGATGTATATGGAATAGGTTTAAGAAATAGCTAAAGCAAATTCAGAGAACCTCAAAGTGTTAAAATAAGTTAATATTCCCATAGTCGGGCTTTTATCATGTTTTAATACGTTTCTTCAAACTCACATGACGTTACATATTCACCTGCTGAGGTCCATTTTACTTCCAATATGACGCAATATTTTTTTTTGTTTTGTTTTGTTTTTAATTCGTCAAACTATTTATTTCATTTTGAGTTTTTATGCGGAAATCTTGCTCCAAAATACTTATGACGTAATATTCAATTTGTTTTCAATTCGTCAAACTGTATATTTAATTTATTTTTTCACGTGAAGATCTTGCAATAGAAAAGCAATTGTTGTGGTGAGAATTAATTTCATTGCTTTTTTTTTTAATTGTTGGCAACTGCTATAACGAAAAATATTTATTTTTTTCCTGTCATTGTTGTGTAAGAGCTGGTTTTATCAGAATCATGTTAAGACGGTATTCAAAATTTTGAACCCTATCCAATTCTATTCCCTTGGGCCGATTTTGCCCATTTTCAATCCCCGCCGAGATATTAGTCATCTCAAAGTTGTTGGCGAGTTTGAAGACGATCCGAGCATAATTGCGACTTTTATCGTGTGGACAAAATTTAGTACATACATACATACATACATATCAGTGGCGTGGCGTGAAAATTTTCGGTGGTCATCGCAATTATTTAAGTTTGTGGTGAAAAATTATTAACTCTAAAATTCAATGGTTGAATGTTCAAAAAAGAAACTTTAAATCTTACCTTCACTTATAGATGAACTCCAAATGTTCTGCTAAAACTGGATCGTAGAGTTTTAAAAGCTTATTAAGAGTTTTAAATTATTGCTTGGTCATCGCCGCATCCAGCGATGACCGGACGCCACGCCACTGATACATATATATATATATATATATATATATATATAAACTTTTTAGGTGGGGGTGGTTTTGGGTTCCTGGGGTTCTATAATGAAAAGTTTTGAAGGAATTTTTCAAAAGTCGCACCATGGTAACGACTGCAATAGGTAGTATTTCTTACGAAGTCTACCTAATATTTATTTTTTCCTATCATTGTTGTGTAAGAGCTGTTTTTTTTTCAGAATCTTGTTAAGACGGTATTCAAAATTTTTAATCCTCCCCATTTTCATTCCCTTGGGCCGATTTTGCCCGTTTTCAATCCTCGCCGAGATATTAGCCATCTCAAAGTTATTGGCGAGTTTGAAGACGATTCATGCATAATTGCGACTGTTATCCTACGGACAAAATTTAGTACATATATATATATATACCGGGTGTCCCAAAAAGGACTGACTGATTTTAAAATTCAATAACTTGTAAACGGTGACAGATATTTTAAAAATTCTTGCAGGAGGGTTATGCATAAGGTCAAAAGTTTTTTTACAGTGATTTTCAATTTTAGTTCGAATTACAAACAATAGATGGCGCTGTAAGCAATAGTCGCTAAATACAGGCTCGATTTTTGGTCCTTTATCTTGTTTCATGCGGAAAAAGGAGATGGAAATGTATTATCCGGGCCACGAAGTACCAAAAATCGAGCTTGAATTTAGTGTCTATTGATCGCAGCGCCATCTATTGTTTGTAATTCGAACTAAAATTGAAAATCACTGTAAAAAAACTTTTGACCTTATGCATAACCCTCCTGCAAGAATTTTTTAAATATCTGTCACCGTTTACAAGTTATTGAATTTTAAAATCAGTCAGTCCTTTTTGGGACACCCGGTATATACATATATAAACTTTTTAGGTAGGGGTGGTTTTGGGTTCCTGGGGTCCTATAATGAAAAGTTATGAAGGAATTTTTCAAAAGTCGCACCATGGTAACGACTGCAATAGCTAGTATTTCTTATGAAATCTGCCTAAAATTTGACCTAGCTTTAAATAATATTATAATTATTTTTAATGTTAATATTCATCATTATGCAATTTTTTAATGCTAAATGATTTAGGTAAATAAAATTTTACAGTTGCTTAAAAACAGTCTTGCTTTATGTTTTCATACCAAAGAGACATTATACACTCTAAAATGTAATTAGGAACATATAACAAATTAACACCTTGTAATAATATACTATTAATTGCTAAAAGGTGTAGGTTTAAAACTTAAAAAAAAACGGTAAAAATAGTTTTATTTGACTGTTGGCATGTTTCGACTCTACCCGAGTCATTTTCAAAAGAAATAAATAAAAATATTCTGAAATTGCACGATCTATGTTGCAAGGATCGGAAACGCCATCATTCAGCTTTTCACCTTACACACGTTATTTTTTTTAATTTACTGGGATCGTGTTACTCAATGGTTGCGAAAATAGACATAAACATCCAATAAAATAACAAAAATAACGTGCGTAACCTGAAAAACTGAATGATGACGTTTCAGATCATTGTACCATAGGTCGTGCCATTTCAGAATATTTTTATTTATTTCTTTTGAAAAGGATTCGGGTAGAGTCGAAACATGTAAAGAGTCAAATAAAACTATTTTCACTGTTTTTTTTATCATTTTTAACCTTACACCTTTTAGCAATTAGAATTAGTATATAATTAGGAACTATATAAAATATTAAATTATGATGTTAGAAGTTTTATTATTGGGAAAATTTATTGGACATTTTTTTTTACTGCATTAACCCCATTTCCTGGGACTATTACAAGCAAAGGCGGTGCACCTTTTTTTTTCTTTTTTTTTTCTTCTGTTTTTTTAACAACCTAAGGATGAAACAAATTACTTAGCTACAGTAGATAGAATATCTATAATGAGGTAAAAGAACTATTTAAATTTTATTGGATATAAAACCAATTCTAGACAGATATTTTGCGTTGAATTTGCAAAAAATTCCCGTTCTAGCTTCCATCTCCATTTTATGCCCATAACGTTAGAAAATTTACAACAATTTATTCGTAAATCCTGCTTTTCCTTTATTGTTTTTTGCTGTTTCCTGTATCGATACACTGATGCGTATCGATCATGCTGCTATATTTTTCCAGTTCCATTAACTCATCTCAAAATTAGTCGTGCTTAATCCGTTGGATCATTATAGAACCAGGGGTGTCATTTGGAGTGGCAATACCTCCCCCCCCCCCCTTCAAGGAATTTGATTTTTCAGAAAATTTATCAGCCATCAATTGTCAGACTCAAACAAAAATTAAAAAATTGCTCAAAACCCTAAAATAATTTATCAGATTTGATTGCAATAAAAACATATGCTATGCATATAGTATATAAACATATACTATGCATAAATGCTTTATGCATAGAAATTAATAATTATAAAAAAAAAATTCCCATTCGAACTGTCTTAAGGTGAGACATATATCGTACTTTGGCTAATTTTAAAAATACATGAAAGACATTTTCTTTTGTCAATTGCTTCTCAGCTGTGTACAACTTAATCCTTGGAAAATTAGTCCCCTTGTGGCTAAAAATTCAAGGGTAGAGTTTTTTCAGATAGTTTTTGTTTTTTCTGCTGGGGAGGGGTAATGAAGACGAGAGTATAATTCAAGTTCTTAATTATCTGACTTTTTTTACTTTTTGGATTATTAGTGTCACGTTATATTTACTGCAATCATTGCAATGTTATCAAGTTATTTAATTAGTTGCTTTATTAAATCATATTATATATGGTACACTCTCAAAATTCTTCAACGTCTAGAAATGGAGTCTGCGTGCACCTGACAAAACAATTTCTTCAACCCAAAAACCGACAGATTTCCACCAAATCCCGAAGTAAAAGGAAATTACTCCATATTTTAACACGTTTATAATAAAGTAGTCTATACTTTTATCCCTTATGTACAGAAATGAACACATGGGTTATTACTATGGGTCACCATTAATAGTCAAATCTATAGTTTTTTATTTAAAAAATATTCAGGGCTTCCTTGTTAAAACCCAGGTCATCCCGACTCCGACTGAAAGAGATAAAGCACAATCCCAAAAACTTAAAGTGTACCTCACTTGCAACGAAGAAAATGCGTCAACCTATCTTGCCGCAGGACTGTAATTTCATGTAAATACGTAAACCACTAAAAAGGTTTACATTGAAAGGCAACCCGACCCGAAATGAAAAAAAATGAATCCATATTTTAATACAATTATTATAAAAGAAGTCTATAATTATATCTTTAATATAAACTTTACCTTTTATGTAGTAAAATGAAGATATATATATAAGTATTCATTAATGTTCAAATATGTAGCTTTTTCACCTGAAAAATATTCAGGATTTCTTTGAAAAATAGTATTAACACGAACCCACCTCATGATAGTGAAAACGCAATCCGAAACAATTAACGCTTTACCTTACCTTTACTTGCAGAAAATCACTAATGAAAATTTTCTTATCGTTATAGATCACTAAAGTTGCAAATTTCGTGACCTATTCATGACGTTCGAAGGCTGATTATCTCATGACTGATTGAATTTCATGATTCTTTTTTCGCGATCATCTGACGAAATTTTCGATTTTTTCCGCGACCGTTTCACGGAATTCACGATTTTTTTTCTGCAACCTTTATCGAAATTTTTTTTTCTCGCGACCATTTGGCGAAATTCATAGTATTTTTCAGCGACCAACTGGCGAAATTTCATATTTGTTTCTGCGATCTTTTGACGTGATTCTTTTCCACGATCATTTGTTGAAATTCGAGATTATTTTTTTCTACCACCAACTAATATTTTTTTTTATTTTTTGCGTGATAGTTACACAAAATTTCGTATCTTGTTTCACGATCGTTTGACGAAATTCTCCTCGATTGTTTGGCTAAATTTTCGTGATTTTTTGTGCAATCTAATCTTTTGACGAAATTCACGATTTTTTTCGCAATCCTTTTACAAAATTCGAGATTTTACCTTGTACAACCATTTTACGAAAACTGCATTTCTTTTCGCGATCTCTGATGAAAGTAGCAATATTTTCCACGGCCGTTTGGAGTAGCGTTTTTTTCCGCGACGATTTGTTTTTTTGTTGTTTGTTTTGTTTTGTTTTGTTTTTTCTCAAAATTTGAAAAAGTAGTCATTTTTTTTTTCTGTGACCCATTGACGAATTGATTTTGCGGAATTCGAAAGAAAAACAAATTGTGGGCTTTCATGGAAATAAAAAAAAAAATCGCATAATAATCACATGTCCGCGAAAGAAGTTAGGAGACAAAATTACACAGAGCATTTTTTATTGTGCGGGATTTTCCCATTTTCTGTGAGATTTGTGCATTTCTGCACGTTTCCTGTTCCTCAAAGAAAATTTTTCCTTGCCCTTCACCAGGAAACTCTTAAAATGGCGCCCCATAGAAAAACCTGAAAAAAAGAAGGCGAAAGGGGCTAGAAAAAAGTTCCATTTTAGGCAGGTCTCTGCCTTAGCAAGTATAATTGTATGACGTTTTATCATCGAAATTTGATGTTTTCCCCCTTTGAAAAAGAATTCTGTTATAGACAGGCTTCGTTTTCGCAAGTTTTACTGCAATACACCTCTTTTCAGAGCTATACTTTAGAGTGGATGGTTTAACAGTTTTTGAGTATACTTGTAAAAATGGAGAATCCTGTCTAAAAAGAAAATTTTTCATATTCAATATATTGAAATTTTACTTGCTAAGGCGTAAATCTGTTTAAAACGAAATATTACATTGAATCTTGAGTTTTCGTAGTCAAAGTTTTTACTGTTTTTTTAAGCATGATTCAGTTTACGTTTCTCGTTCTCTTTCGAGGAGGGGGGGTTAGACGCTTGTATCCTACCCTTAGCTATGTAACTTCCCTCAAAAAATGTTTCCCCCCCCCACCCCCCCAAGAAAGTTCTGAAATGGCGCCCCTGGATAGAACTGTTTTAAAGTAATCGAAAAACTAAAAGAGAAACTGTCTAGATTTTTAAAAAAAAATTAAGATAACGTTGACGCTTTCGGCATCGTATCAAAAGTAAATTAGAAATCAATATATCTTTGCAAAAATAAAATTTTACAATTTCCCTGCAAATTACTGATGAACAATAGTAAATTATAGCGTCCTCTGTAATAGCCATTTTGTGTGGCAGTAAAGCTACTGAGTGAAGAACAATCGATATAACTATGTGAAGTTAATTTAATGTTTAGTCCGATAACATAGTATCGCTATTTTAATAGAAGTATGCCTAACTCAAAACTTAACAATTTCTAGTTTAGACTTGGAAGATTTTGTGTTCTTTTATTTGTTGTTTTATTCAGCGTACTTTGTCATCTTTTTTTTGTTGTTGTTATTTATTTTATTCGCAGTAAAAATATGGGTTCTTGTTATTTTAAAATGCAATAAAAAGGTTTTGGGGGATTTTCTTCATAATTACTGTATGTTTTACGGGCAAAATAATAACCACTTAGCATTCGCTAGACATGCAACTGAATTCCTTTTTTCTGTTTTCTTTTTTTCTTTCTTTTCTTGCAAAAGTAATTTTAACCGTGGTGTTTCTGACGTATTCGCTGCGCAAGTTTTTAGAAAAACTATCATATCTCCTAAATTATGAAAAATCTATTTCCAAGTTCAAGAAGAATTAACTAGTTAAAGACTTTTCTAGTAAATAAATATCCTGTTTAGTCATGATAAGAAAATCATGCTTCACGCATACATTATGAAACATTTTTCAATATTTCCAGAATATTTTAACACAACTTCACCTTTTGATACGTTGAAAGGAGAAAACCCATTCTCAACAATCACCATACGGAACTCAATAAGGTATTCGAATGTATTTTTTAGCCTCCGGTACGGTATGCTATTTCTTTCTCCCAGCTTATTTTGTGTCCAAAAAATAACGTTACCTTAGAGAAGCTAGCCGTAAAACAAAGCATTACGATTAAATACTCTTTAGCAATTTTTTAAACTTCTAAGCATCGCACATTTTCAATTTTTATACCGTCTTATTGGGAAAAAAAAAAGTTCTTTTAAATGCATTTTGTTTGAAAACTGTATCTCCATTTATTTTTGAAATATTGATTTTTTTTTTTTTTTTTTTTTTTTTTTTTTTTTGTAGTTTTTGGAGCCATTTGCTTAATATTGGCAACGGAAGTACTCCATTTCTGTAGAAAGTAAAAGAAAAATAGTTTTAAAATAGTAATCATATATTTTTGTTGCCATTTTCTCCGTAACAACCGAAAGAAAATGTAATTAAAATACACGCTATTTTGAAAAATATATATATAAACGAATGATTTCTGTTTAAAAAATGGAGCTATTATATACTATATTTAATTGTAAGTATCTATGAATCATTAGATAGCCGTTTTTTTTTTGTTGTTTTTTTTTTTTTCGATTTTCTTGAATGACGGAATCTTTTTGCTGCATTTTTGCATTATTTTGCGATAATGATGTGCTATGCATGCTTTACTGTAGATGTTTAAGAGTAGATCGTAAATGTGGGATTCTTAAGCGGATGCGAATGACGTCATTTTACACAAAATAAAACGTGTGCTTTAAGTCTTAAAATTGAAATATGTTTTGTACTGCAGTAGAGTCCCGCTTAACCGAGTTATTTTCTTCTGATGGACTGGTGGTTTCTATTATTATGAAACAGCCATTATAAATGAAGTGCTAGGAGAAGATAAAAGAGCAGCCGTAAAAAAAAAAAAAAAAAAAAAAAAAAAGTATGGCCATCCTCCCCCCCCCCCTCATTCTGACCAGAAAATCAGAGTCCTAACTTTTTACGGCTGCTCTTTCATCTTCACCTAACACTTCATTTATAATGGCTGTTTCATAATAATAGAAGCCATCAGTCCATCAGAAGAAAATGAAGTAATGGAAATGCCGGGGGCGACACTAAATTCTGAAAAAGCAGAACTCCTATTCTCTAGTTATTTATATTTTTTTGCTGTAGTTTTAAAGCCAGTTGGCCTCTTTTGGCGAGCGTGGTTTGGCACATTATTAAATTCACTGCTACCGTATTTCGTATGCAATTGTAACCATAAAGAATATTTTGCGATTTATCACCTATGGCCAGTTTACGGAAAAATGCCTCAGAATTGGTTCATTAACTTATAGTTGAATTGTGAAAATATTAAAATATCGTATTGGTATCGGAACCACGTTTATAAACATAATTTTTATAATTCTAGCAGATCAAGAAGTAAGGAAATGATTGATTATAAAATTTCATCTTTGCATACAAAAAACAAGTTGAGTTAATCAAAAGAATGTGTTAAAACTAATAATAACTCCACAAAGCTAGCTTCTGTATTTTTTATGAAAAATTTTTAATATTTTAAAATTTAGAACACTTGACTGGAGATCCGAATTTGATGAAAATTTACCGTTATAAAATTTACTCATTTTTATGTAAAAATTGATTAACTTAAAAGAATGGTTATGTTCCCGAAGATGCGAATTTGAAACAAACTATGATTGAAGAAGGCCTTTTCTCAAGAAAAATTAAAATGTAAGAGAAGTATAGACTAAACTAAGGATAGCGTCATCCGATTTAGAAAAAGCACAAAACAAAGTAAGTTGGAAAAAAAATATCTTTGAAGGTTGTATTTTTGTCTCATGCTGAAAACAGATAAAAATTTAAAAAAATAAAAACAGAAATAAAATAAACAAGATTAAAGATCCTACTTATAGTACAGGTAAAACAGACCAAAAATTGAATAATATAGGACAACTGATGCCCAGTCACCAAAATTTAGGAAGAATTCGTTTTGGTCCTAGAAATGAAAATCTGATGAGTTTCCAAAAATAAAGTTGCTTTACCATGTTTTGGGGTGTAAAAGAGGGGCATTTTTAACTAAGGTAGGGGCGAAAACTCAAAAAAATTTAAGTAGGTCAAGTGGAGTAACGTTTATTACGTATTTTTTTAATTTTGAATCGAATGACAACATTCGCAAGTCGATACGATCATTCATTACAAAGTTACCGTAGGTTTTATGAATACAAAGTCATGAATGGTTTTATGAATACAAAATTATGAATACATAGATTTTGACAACTTTAATGACTTTGAAGATTATCCTTATGATATTATATGATCCTGATTTTTATTATTATTATTTTAAGAGCATTTAATAAGCTTGAGATTATTCAATATGGTAAAAAAACATGTTTTGAACATAAAATAAATGTAACAAAAGTGTGCTGTATAATAAAGTAGAATTTTCGATTTCATATTCATGAAACCTACATAACTTTGTAACGAATGATCGTTTGAACTGCGGAGAGTGTCATTCGATTCAGAATTAAAACATACATATCAAGCAATAGCCCATTTGACCTATTTTAAAAAAGTTGATTCCCCTCCTCGAGTTAAAATGCCCCCTTCCTTCCCCCCAACGAAAAAAAAACACGGTAAAACAACATTATTTGGGGGGGGGGGGGGACTTCATTTCTAGTGCCAAAACGAAGGTCTACCCGAATATTCCTGAATGGCAATCAGTTGTTCTTGTAAAAACCTAATTTACCTGCACTAAAGTATAATTTTCGAATTTGTATTTATAAAGCATGCCGTAACTTTGTAGCAAATAATCGTATCAACTTATGGATGGTGTCATTCGATTCAGAATTTAAAAATACATAAAAAACGATACCCCACTTGACCTACTTAAAAATTTTTGAGTTTTTGCCCCTCCCTGAATTATAAATCCCTTTTGCTGATGGCAATGAGTGGTTTGTGAGAATAAAAATGATGATAGTTTTCACCAATTGGCTAAAATTAAGAAAACTAATCGATATATCGGTGTGAAATTTTAAGAGCAAATGTAGAAAACTTTTTACATTCAAATATCCATTTTTTTTTTTTTTTTTTTTTTTTTTTTTTTTTTTTTTACTTTTTTTTTTAATGCGACGGTAATTTTTCTTAATTTTTGAAAAAAACTGACAACGACAATACGAAAATTCGGAGAAAGAAACCAGACAGGGACGAGCATTCATTTTCAAACATTTGACAAAAATACAAAAAGTATGAATATGAATAAGTACAGAAAGCAGATGAATATGACGTCATTAAAAGTATTTTTAAAAAACTATATGACGTCATGCAGGAAGTATAACGGACATTTTCGAAAATTGACAATAATACAAGGAGTATGAGTATGCGTAAGTACAAAAAAGCAGATGTATATGGCGTGATATTTGAAATATTTTCAAGTATTTGTAAATAATACAAGTTGGAAATTGCTCGTCAAACGTGGCAAATGAGGTGCGTTCGTACTATAACTAGTTTTATAATTATTTTTTGCACCTCATATTGTACCGAATGTATATTTTTTTGCACTTCATGAGTGCATAGTCTGTAACATCATTAAAATGCACTTGCAATAATTTTTCCCATTCCCGTAATGTAGCGGAACACTTTTGACTGTCCCTGTAATTAAACTATAGATCCGATTTTCATAAAATTTGAAATAGCTCAACAAAATTTTGCAACAATTATATATTTAAAATTTCAAACCACTCGGAAGGCTTTAACATCATTAAAATGCACTTGCAATAATTTTTCCCATTGGACGTAATGTAAAGAAAAACTTTTGGCTGTCCCTGTAATTAAACTACACATCCGATTTTCATAAAATTTGAAATGTCTCGACAAACTTTTGCATCAATCATATATTTAAAATTTCAGACCATTCGGTTGGGTAGTTTTTGCTCTGTTATATGCGGACAGACAGACAGACGGACTGAACGACGACAATAGGTGCTACGTATTTATATAATTACGAACGCACCTAATAAGGAGCATCAATGTAAGTAAGCACGGAAAGCAAGTAAATATGACCTCATATTTAAAACGAATATATGGTTAATGCATGATTTTTACAAAAGAAATTGATGTCATGAATGTCTTTTCATTTATAAAACATGAATTTCCCTTTCTCTTTCAATTATTTTTTCAAGAATTAAGACTATATTTATTTAGGCTTAGGAAACATATTTTTTAAATACTGGTCTAAAAGTAAAATTCTTTAACACATTTAATATATTAAACAAGTAAGAAAAATCATGCGTACAGCATAGATTATGAAACACTTTCCAACACTCTCTGAAAGCTTTAACGAAACTTCGTTACTCAGGGAAATAAGGTAAATAAGATAACTAAGTAAACATTTAAAAATCTGATTTCAGTAATTACCGCCCATAGCCAAATATGTATTCCAATTCTTTTGAACAGCCCTGTATTCGATCTGTATGTTTATATATATATATATATTTATGTACTATATAATGGGGAAATTTAGTTCAGCAAGAAAATGCATAACAGGTTGAAATTCATCTTTCAGCAATTTATACTAATAGATGGTAACATACTTGAATACTTTTGTACAGCGCTGTAGTTTACCTAGTACCTTTATTATATGCCACTATTTAGCTAAAATGTAATTCAAACTAAAACACTCTTAAAACTACTGAAATTACATTTCCAGAAATTACCACCCATAAACGGCCATGTATCCAACTCTTTGCGTGGCCCTGTATATCAGTTTATCTATGTTCTACAAATATTTCTTAGTAAACTAAATTCAGTTCGGCGTAAAAATGCATAACTCCTTTAAAACCCACATTTAAGCAGTTTGTGCTCATACTCAGTAACCTTTACGAATTCATTTCTGTAGCTCTGTATATGAACTATAGCATTTATACGCACTTTATAGTGTGCACAAATATAGTTAATAAGTAGGTAAGTGTGATCACAGATCGCACAGAGGGTTTCGTTTAATATTCCTTTCAAAACTTAGAAAGAATTGCTTAAAATACATATGTGGTAGCTCAAAGGGTTAAACGTAAGACTTTTTCAAGATTTTATGATTTGTCGCCTGGCCTAAAGTGTTCTGCTATAAATATGCGAAATTTCAAATCTCCAATTTAATAAGGGGCTCAGTTAGAAAGAATTGTTTAAAATACACATGTGGGAGCCCAAAGGGTTAAATGTAAGATTTTTTCAAAATTTTATGATTTGTCGTATGATATGTGATGTTCAGCTAAAAGTATGCAAAATTTCACGCCTCCTACCTAAATAGGGGCTCACTTAGAAAGAATTGTTTAAAATACACATGTGGGAGCTCAAAGGGTTAAATGTACGGTTTTTTCAAAATTTTATGGTTTGTCATTTGACGCGAGGCGTTCATCTATATGTATGCAAAATTTCACTCCTCCAATCTAAATAGGGGCTCACTTAGAAAGAATTGTTTAAAATACACATATGGGAGCCCGAAGGGTTAAATGTACGACTTTTTCAAAATTTTATTATTTGTCGTTTGATGTGAGGTGTTCAGCTATAAGTATGCAAAATTTCCCGTCTCCAACCTAATTAGCGCTCACTTAGAAAGAATTGTTTAAAATACACATGTGGGAGCTCAAAGGGTTAAATGTACGACTTTTTCAAAATTTTATTATTTGTCGTTTGATGTGAGGTGTTCAGCTATAAGTATGCAAAATTTCCCGTCTCCAACCTAATTAGCGCTCACTTAGAAAGAATTGTTTAAAATACACATGTGGGAGCTCAAAGGGTTAAATGTACGGCTTTTTCAAAATTTTATGGTTTGTCATTTGACGCGAGGCGTTCATCTATATGTATGCAAAATTTCACTCCTCCAATCTAAATAGGGGCTCACTTAGAAAGAATTGTTTAAAATACACATATGGGAGCCCGAAGGGTTAAATGTACGACTTTTTCAAAATTTTATTATTTGTCGTTTGATGTGAGGTGTTCAGCTATAAGTATGCAAAATTTCCCGTCTCCAACCTAATTAGCGCTCACTTAGAAAGAATTGTTTAAAATACACATGTGGGAGCTCAAAGGGTTAAATGTAAGATTTTTTCAAAATTTTATGATTTGTCGTATGATGTGTGGTGTTCAGCTATAAGTATGCAAAATTTCAAGTCTCCAACATGTATAGTTTCTGAGAACGGGCTCTGTGACAGACGGAGAGACGGACAGACAGACAGACAGAGGAGCGAGACGAATAGGGTTTCGTCAGATGAGCGAAACCCTAAAAAAGCGCATATCATAATTAAAAATGCTTTTCAAGCAATCATTACTAATATACAGTAATTCGGATACAATATAGTATCTGAAATCTTTTCAAATACACCGCAAACAGTTTCCCCTATACCATTATGAACGGAATTCTTTTGTGTGGTCCTGTAAATGAATAATATTTATTCTTTGCACCACATATTCTACGGAATGCATATTTTAGTGCACTTGATAAATGCATATCAATTTTTTTATGTTTGAAAGCATGTAACATCATTAAAAATCAGTTTAAACGATTTTTTCCCATAGGCTGTAATATAACGGAAAACTTTTAACTGCCCCTGTAAATGAATTAAACATGCTACGAATTTCATTTGCAATAGGGTTCGTGCTATGGTAAAGGTCACTAACATCCAAAAATTTCAGAACGATCCGAGTATATTTACGGTAGTTAGAGCGCGGACAGACGGACAGACAAACCGAATGCATAAACACTTTTCAACTTTGTTGGAAAGTGTTAAAAAGAGAGCGTATTTGTACAGAAGGGAAAAAATATGTTGACATGTATTAGTCCATGAGTTTTGAAATCGATTTTTCTAAACAATCTTTCTTAAAACCCCAGGCGACGCCGGGTATTTCAGTTAGTTAATTTTATATTCATAGCATTCATTTACAATATCATTATTCAGTCAGTTTTCAAAAATTAGACAAATTCAAACAGGTAACTCATTTATTTCCTTAAAAATGTAAGCAACTTTAGCCCTGGATTTTCTACAAATATTTAAATATTTAGAGTAATGAACCAAATTATAATGATTTAAGAATTTTTGAAGAGTTTAAATATTTTCCAGCTATCTTGTTTCAAATTCTCATCTTTCGTACCATCTCCGGGGAGTTATATTTCATATATAAAAATTTCGGGCGGCAATTTATTATTTCCACATCATTACTGCCATTCGCGAACAGTAAATTTCAGATGATAAATTATCTGCCAAAATATTTTTACGTTTGCATATTTTATGAAAAAGGCCTAACGTATAACTTTGAAGGAAAGATTATTAATTACTGGGTGTCAAGTACAACAAATAAATATATAAGTATGCAATAAAATGAAATAAGAAATGTCTGTCATCTTATTTTCTGGAAAAAACATCGAAAATATCCAATACGAAAATATCCAAAAAAAATTTAAAAATCGTAATTTGTTCTTAATTCACATTAATATTTCTTTGAAGGATTAAAGAACGTTGTCTTCTCTTTTTTTCCAACAAATGTTCAATATATTTTATTTCAATAGACGCTTGACATAGCGTTTTGGTTGGAAACTGACTCCAAACAAACGGTTGCTATGCGTCATTTCTTTTTAAATATAAAGCGTAGAAAATCAAAATAAAGGCCAAGGTAACGAACGTTGTCCACAACAGGAATTTCAGATGAACCAATATAGATTTCAGGATCTGGATGCAGACCCCTACATCTACAGAAATGCACACAAGAAGTTTTGTCATGAGAAATTATAAAACCATTTTTATTTGTCCAGTTAAGAATATTTTTTATTGCAATTTGCAGTTGTCTCTCAATAAAATGCATATTCTGTCCCATACACATAATTCGGAAATCGTCAACATATAAATCCCTTTTCACAGAAGGGGGGAGTTGTTTAAGTATGTCATTTATTTTGATTGCAAAGAGGGTGACACTCAGAACACTGCCGTGTGGTACACCCTCTTCTTGTACATAGAAACTTGAAAGTATCCCCCCAATTCGAACTTGAAAAATTCGAATGGCGAGGAAGTTTTGAATAAAAATTGGGAGGTTCCCACGAAAGTCCAGGTTAAAAATATCACGAAGAATCCCATACCGCCATGTTTTGTCATAAACTTTTGCCATGTCAAAGAACACTGACACCAAATGGTTGCGTTTAAGAAAGGCTGTCCGAATGTAATGTTCAAAATGCATCAGATTATCGATAGTAGACCTACCACGTCGAAACCCACTTTGAAATGCAGCAAGGCAATTGTTAGTCTCTAAAATATGCACATGGCGGCAATTGACCATTTTTTCTGGAAGTTTGCAAAGGCAGCTGGAAAGTGCGATCAGCCTGTAATTATTCGGATTGCTAGCATCTTTACCTGGTTTAGGAAAAGGAATAACGATAGCTCTGCTCCAAGCACGGGGAAAAATATGTTCCACCCAAATTCTGTTGAAAAAAGAAAGGATATTGTTCAGAGAGAGTGGTGATAGGTGCTTGATCATAACATATGTAATGCCATCATGACCTGGGGCCGATAAATGACTGTCTCGCAAACACTTTATTAGCTCTGATATGATAAATGGTTGATTATATGAAAATGAATTATGAGAGTTAAAATTAATCCTGGTCATTTCAGTTTGTCTTTTGGAAGTTAAAAAAGGTTCTGGATATGCATCTGATTTTGAAATTGATGCTAGGGTACTACCTATTGTCTCAGCTATGTTTTTGGGAGAAGTGATGGTTTGACTGTTATGATTTAAAATAGAAATATGATTTTCAGAGTACAGGTCCATACATTTTTTCGCTTTTTGCCAGAGTTCTTTACTTGAGGTGTTAGAATTTATGCTTGAAATATAGTTAACCCAGGACTCTCGTTGGCTTTTGCGTCGCACTCTTCTAGCTTATGCCTTTGCTTTTTTATATGCTATATAGTTATTATTATTTAGGTACCTACGAAATAAACCCCAAGCCTTTTGTTGTTTTTTCTTTGCTACTTGGCAATCACTATTCCACAATGGTTTTCTGTGTTTATGAGCAGATAAAGTTTTGGGGATGCTAGTATCAGCAGCACTGATAATACATTGAGTTATATTATCAAGTGGTTTGTCAATATTATTCTCTATCATACTATTTGCAATGTTTGCAAGTGTAGTAAAAGTTGGCCAGTTGGCTCTGTCATATACATATCTTTTTGGATAGTTATTAGAATCTCCACTAGGAGTAAGTCAATGAAATAAAAGTAGGAAAGCGGTCACTGCCATGTAAATCATTTCAAACCCAAAAGTTCCAAAATGGATAAAGTATTGGGGAGCAGATAGTATGTACCATCGGCTTTTAAATCCTAGATAACAACTTTTAATTATATATTTGTGAAATGCAATGCCCAGTAGCAGTATAAAAGCAATAAATGTCAAATTGTTAAAAACAGACTAATTTAATTAGAATTAATCACATAAATATTATGGGATTTGCGACTAGTTTGCATTGAGTGGATCTCTTAATTACGCCTCCCTTGTCTTTAAAAATTAATTAAAAACCTATAATGGAAAAACGCGACACGGACCAAGGTGGAGTTGCATATTTGCGGCCTCTTTTCAAAGCGCGCCTAGCACAATGCCAAGTTTAAACTTTGAACAAGGGTTTTGTTTTAGCTACACTGCAAAAAGAAAAGATTATTACTACGCCGAATTTATTTTTATGAAATGCTAAATGAAGTTTAAATATGCAGTACTTTTATTTTCAGTACCGAATAAGGTTGACCATAAACAGATTAGGATAAGATTTAAAAAAGAGTTATTCAGAATTGTAATATTTGATACTATTTAGGCTTCATATATCTTTCAGCTTTTATGGTATACCCATTCTTACGTTTCTAGTATATACAGCTATATTCAAACCTACGTTGTATAGTTTTTTTGTTTTTGTTTTTACGAAGTCTTATTATTATTTTAACAACGATTTTTTTTTAATAATACAGTTAATAATTCATATATTTATTGTACGGAACCCTCTAACGGCGAGTAATAATCGCACTTGACCGTTTATTTGATTTAAGTTTTATTGTACTCAAATTAACGCTGTCATTGCCATAATTGTATTTATTCTAACTGAAGTTTTTTCTCGACTTATAATAAGAAAACTATCGCATACAAAAAATACTAGTCGGATGTGCCAATCCCAAAACTTTCTTCTATCTGATGCATGTTAATTAATAATTCAGAATTAACTATCACAGTGCCAAAATTAAATGACAATCTAGGCCCATCAGGAGGATTGTAAAAGTACATAGTTTCGTTGAATTGTCTGCATTTTAAAAGGAGATATAAGTACGCATTGTTACCAACAAATTATTGAATTTCCGAACCCTCCCCCTTAGATGTTAAGTTACCCTTAGTTACCTAAATTTCCAACCCAAGGAGCATTAAATCAACAGCTGTTGTTCAACATACACCTAAGTCTAATAAGGATCTATTCACGTGAAAATATAACAGAATATTAAGTTTGATTAAATTGCATGCATTAGATTTTGAGATATAGCTTTTGCGACAATTATGAAAAATTGACACCAAAACCTAATTAGTAACAGCTTACGTCAACGTCTAACTGAATCTGAAGTTTAATTAAAATCCGTTCATTAGTTCTTGAGATAGAGCTATTCCGGAAATCATAAAAAATGTAGCACAGAACCGCCCCAGTTGGGCGATATACACCAAAAACTAATCAGCACTAGCTTATATGAAGGTCTAACTGAATCTAAAGTTTCATTCAATTCCGTACATTAGTTTTTGAGAGAGAGTTATTGCTAAAATCGTAAAAAATGCAGCATAGCAGCACCACCTGTTGGGCGATATACACCAAAACCTAATAAGCAAAAAACTCAAGTCAAATTGTAACGGAATATGAAGTTTTGTGAAAATCCGTGCAGTAGTTCTTGAGATATAGCTATTGCAGAAATCGTGAAAAATGCCACATAGCAGCGCCACCTGTTGGGCGATTTTCACCAAAAACTAATCCGATTCAGTTTATATCAAGGTCTAACTAAATATAAAGTTTTGTGAAATTCCGTGCATTAGTTCTTGAGATAGAGCGCCCACAAAATTTTTGTCATATACAGACTGACAGAATGACAGAGTGACAGTGTGACAGAGTGACAGACAGACATTTTCTAAAAACCATCAAATCGTGTTCTGGGCATTCTAAAACGTATAAATCCGTGGAAAACCGGAAGTTGAAAATTTTCACGAATCCAAAAATCCGTGAGTTCGTTCTTGAAACAAAACTATTGCAAAAATCGAAAAAATCAGCATAGAAGAGCCACCTGTTGGGCAATATACACCAAAAAGTAATCAGCATCAATTTATATCAAGGTCTAACTGAATCTAAAGTTTTGTGAAGCATTAGTTCTTGAGATACAGCGCCCAGAAAATTTTTGTCACAGACAGACATTTTCTAAAAACTATCAAATCGTGCTCAGGACGTTCTAAAACGTATATATCCATTGGAAACCAGAAGTCAAAATTTTTCACGAATCCAATACTTTCTTT
Organism: Maratus speciosus; assembly: GCA_963932465.1. Taxonomy (NCBI): domain Eukaryota; kingdom Metazoa; phylum Arthropoda; class Arachnida; order Araneae; family Salticidae; genus Maratus; species Maratus speciosus. The sequence continues at coordinate 338,512,896 of OZ010789.1, forward strand.
TTGTAAAGATAGAAGAAAATGATTAAACAAAAACCTAATTTGCAGAACAAATTAAAAAAAAAAAAAAAATTATTTCCTAAATTGTTTAAGCCCGATAAGGGGCAGATATTAAGATATTTCATTCAATTCGTTCTACATTTAATGTTACATTTTTGTAACAAATAAGCTAAAACCAATTGAACATTAAAAAATAAAAATGAAATTCATACAATATAATGCTGTAAACACATATACCTAGATTCCGTTCAAATGAAATCGATATAAATCTTAGACTTTTTTTAAAGTTTTGTATTTTGCATGTACCTTATCATATTATGTACAATCGTCATAAACATAATGCAAAATCTGCAGTACAAATATTTACAACTTAAAAATGGAAAAAGTCTAAGATTTATTTCGATTTCATTTGAACGGAATCTAAGTATATAGGTGTTTAAAGCATTATATTGTATGAATTTCATTTTTATTTTTTAATGTTCAATTGGTTTTAGCTTATTTGTTACAAAAATTTAACATTAAATGTAGAACGAATTGAATGAAATATCTTAATATCTGCCCCTTATCGGGCTTAAGCAATTTAGGAAATAAATTTTGTTTTTATTTATTTGTTCTGCAAATTAGGTTTTTGTTTAATATGTCAAGTTTTTTAATAACTACTGCATTCAGACAAACACATTTCAAAATTAATGGAGGGTATCATCATCAGGCTTTGATTTGTGCGATATCGCATCACAATTTGTGGTGCAATTTACCTAATGTATAATTCAAAATGTTTCACCTGTGCAGTAATGCAGGTTGTTGTAGTTTGGTCAAAAAATTACAGTCTGAACTTTCTGCTTGAAAATGTCATTTTTTCCACTATGACGTCATATTCATTTTCTTTTTAATTCTTAAAAAAAAAAAAAAAAAAAAAAAACTATTTCAGTTTCTTCAGTTTCATGTTTCACGTGAAAATCATTCACTAAAAATAGGCAAATTATTATTACGGCTTTTGAATTATTTACAACAATGAAGGAAAAATGTTAAATTTTATTAGAAAATTTCCGTTGATTCTCAATGAAAAAAGCGAAATTTGGAATTATTAAGAAAAATATTGGAATAATGTAAATACAAATTAGCCCATGTTACTCTCTAGATTATAATCCACCTATATGCAAAGGCATTTTATGATCCGTTTTGATCCTGACGTCTGGCAAATGTATTTACACTTTGAATTTATAATATTATTAGAATTAGCAAAGAATTAAAAATGAGTGGCATCAGGGACAAAAAGGTGGGAAGAAAAAATGAAAAAATTACGATCTCCATAGGCTTTTCTATGTTAAATTAACACTGAGAAGTGACACTGGAAATAAATAAGTATTGCGCTGCCGCGCAATACTTAAATAAAACTGGTAGTTTTATAGAGAAATGTATGATAGAAACAATCAAAGAATTATTTTAAACGCTATTTAATGATGAAATCGGTATCGTTAAAAAGTTTTATATTATCGAAAAGTATGCATAGTAATTTAATCATGTTTTAGAGGCATATACTGGATTAGGTTGTGGTGTGCAGTTTACAATCTTTTTTTAATTTGCCGGATTTTTCAAAAAAAAAATTAATTTTTTATTCAAAATTCCATTATCTCAATAAAGATTTATTTCATATTTAAAAAAAGTCTTTTTCTTTTTACCTATTGTTACTACATTTAAAAAAACGCAAATAATAATATTTCCAAACATTTCTCCAGCACAAATATATTTCCATTGTCATGAACCATGTATTTAACTGTTGATACAACTTCATTTAATCGTAATCGGTATTAGCTTTTAACTGTAAGCCGTTCCCGTAACTGAATAACTCGTTCTTGTTGTCAATTGTTTTGCCATTCAGGCGCGGATCTACGGGGTGCCCCCCCCCCCCCCCAGAAATATAGTTTTTAGATATTGTATTTTCCGCATATTTTTAGGCTTTTGTTTTATCTCTTTCTTATATTGAAAAAAATAGAGCGGTTTTTTTTTTTTTTTACACTTTCCAACATAGTTTAAAAATGTTTATGAATTCGGTTTATCTGTCTGTCTGCCTTTCCGTGCTCTAGCTTGCGTAATATACTCGGATTGTCATGAAATTTATAAACATTATCGAGATTTATTGTAGCATATTTGGTACTGAAAAGGAAGAGTGTATCACTTATAGTTCCTTTACAGGGACACTCAAAAGAATTCCGTTACATTACGGTCTTTAGAAAATATCATTTGCGGTTTATTTTAATGGTGTTACACCATTTCAAACATATTGAAATTATATATATCACGGAGGTGCACTACAAGAGCCTCACTATGGCATATGGTGTGCGTAGCATTCATCTTTCATTTACAGGGGCACATAAAAAAACTCGATTAAAGTACTGTCTGTTAACAATAATTGCTGGAACTGCATTTTTAGTTTTGTAACGCGTTTTTACATTTAGTTAATTTTTTGCCTTTGACTTGGTGTGTACAAATTCTATAGATCATATACCCCTGTACAAAAAACCTCGAGTACATTTCCGTTTATCTAGGGAAATTCCAGAAGGGGAATTTTAAACCGTGCAATGCTTTTCCTAACTCAACTAAAATTTAGAATTCTATACATGCTAATCTATACATCTTTTACAAGCTGCACAAAAGAGTTCGGATATTCTTACAAATATTGTTGGTAATTCCTGAATCCTGGGTTTTAAATGTGTTATGCGTTTTGCAAATTCTTTAGTTAGATATCATCTTCTACCTTATTAAATGATAAAGATTTTTAAAAGTATTTTGAAAGTGTCGGAAAGTTTTTCATAATATGTGCTTGACGCATAATTTTCCGTTCTTGTTTTTCATAAAAAGATATTCCAGAAAAATTTAGGGAATTTTACGATCTAAAATGAATTGAATGAAATTTAATTCTATTTTGAGTAAAACTAAAGAATCCCCGAACCAGAGCCAAAAGCCTCCATGTGGTCCTTTAAAGGAGATCATGTAGCGATCCCCAACCATTATGAGAACAACACGTCAGACGAAACAGTTGAACAAGGGAGACACAAGACCCACCACAACAAAAAGCTTCGCAAAGTCTCTGTTGAGGCATGATAATTTACCACTCACGGAATATTTTGAAGAGTCTGTAATTCAAAGAAACATCTGCACCAGGGTGGCTATGTCACAACAAATATGACGTAGCCAAGCAAGCCGAAGCCACCAGGAGTCACAACGCTAAGCAACGAATACCGTCAAACCGACAAGTACTCCGTACTCTCTTACTTCTTGACCACATGTCACCAGCGTTACACCTCGAGAGGGCGCTACCAACCCCTCAGGTACCAAAAGTGCAAGCACGAGAGGTACCTCGTTTGAAGGACTGCACAACAAACAGGCGGAACAATCGCTCCTCCAAGCCGAAGGCTTCAAACATCCCAGATTGTCACTAGGCGTTACGCCTCGAGAGAACATGACAAAGAAAAACCTCAGGTACCGAGCGAACAGACCCGTAACTACCGCCGGAGCAGCCGGAGCACTGCCCCGGGGTCCCCAAGCCCGAGGGGCCCCAAACTGATGGTTAAAAAATTAGTGTGTTTTAATATCTAACTTCCTATAAAATACCCAGCACCTAGCTAAAAGTTAATAATAAAAAAACCCATCAAAGTGCTAAAGTAAATGTTTTTGCGTGTCGGTTCATATATTCCATACGCTTCGCATGCAAAAGCAGCTCTAGAGCAGATAGCAGAATGTCGAGTCAAATGTCACATTCGACTCGACACTACATTATGTATCATGTCGCGCCAGATGTCTGCCGAGTGATGAGTCAAGTGCAGGCTGGGACGTGCAGTGAGCTAGTGCTATTCATGATGTTTCATTCTTTTGCTAACTGCTCATGAATACCGGACTGTCAAGGCAGTTGAGAGTCGCATAGCAGTGATAGTACGCGAGTAGTTTATTACTTAATCTTACTTTGCTTGTGCTGAGATGATAGTTTATATTATGAAGCGAATTCAGCACCAGCTAAGTGGAAATGAAAAAAGACAGACTTTAAAAAGGAGAAACTTGGAGGCTGCAAAAAGTTCGAAGAAGTTATCAACATGGCTGGACAGTGGAAACCACTCGACAGGGAATGGTGATAGGAAAGGTATGTAGGGATTGCTTTATTCAGTGTGATGTGCAATTCATGAAAAAATAGTACAGTCAAACTTGAATAATTCGAACGCATATAATTCGAAATCGTAGATAATTCAAATGTTTCTGTTGGTCCCTTGATATGCTAGCACTCATGAGGCTCCAGGTGCAATCAAATTTTGAAGTCCCTCCAAATATTTTCGGTACCACTATAATAACAAGCTTTCAAGTAGACAAAAAGAATGTCATAAATCTTCTACTTACCATTTCTGTCAGAGGTAAGTTCTCGCTTGCTTCTGGTTGGTTCGGACTGCCGCATTTGATGACTTAATTCTAGTTAAAAATTCACTCTAATCAAATAATACATAACTCGTTATTCTTCAATACTTATATACAAATATATTACAAATATTTACAGGATAATATTACTTAACATTTAAGTGTTTTAACTTCAATCGAAACATATCGGAGGCGCAACTCCGTTCACAAAAACAAGAATTATTCTAAAGTTTTTCAGTTCGGTTCAGTTCATTTAGACGTAAAAGTTTTTAAATTCAGGTGTCACTGTTACTGCAAAGGGATACAGAGGGAGCTGCCCGCGACATACTCCCCCCGTTGAGTTTTGCCAGGTCAAACTCAACCACAGTCGTGGACAAGTTTAGGAGGTCCAACCGTTCTGGTGTTCGTATCACTCGTCCAAATTTAGACATTCTAGGAGAATCCTTTGTAACAGAACCAGGAGAATCTTTAAGGTGAACAGACTCGATGGTTTTCGGAGAAAAGTCATTTGCCTGGAAATTCGCTTCCATCGGATACAACCTTTTTACTGGTCGAAGCAACTCACCAAACTTAGTTCGTAACTTTGCCAATCGTACTATGCCGTCTTTACCTGGAAACAACTGGATGACTTTTCCTAGAGGCCAATTCATTCTCTTTTCTTTTGTATTAATTATAACAATATCTCCAACTGAGAGTTCAGGATACCTGTTTGACTTTTTACGATAATTTTTCAGCTGTCCCAAATATTCTAGTCGGAAACGTTTTCTCAAATCTTCACGAATTTTCATCCGATATTCATATCTTCTTTGAAGATAACTTGCATCTATATTGTCCAGATCAGGAACACCACCTTCTTTAATTTCACGAAGAAACATGGCAGGGGTTAAGGGTTCTAATTCAAGATCTTCAGATATGTATGTTAACGGTCTGGAGTTTACAACATTTTCACAATCGCAAAGAATAGTATTAATTTCTTCATATTTCAATGATGCATTTCCTAAAACTTTTCTGAGAATATTCTTTATCAATCCTATCATACATTCCCAGAATCCTCCCCACCAAGGAGATGCAGGCGGAATAAATTTCCAAGTAATTCGTTCTACGGTATGTTCCTTAATCACTCTTTCCCAATCTATTTTCTTCAATAAACAATTTGAACCAACAAAATTGCTTCCATTGTCTGTATAGACAATCTGAGGTCTTCCACGTCGTGATATGAATCGTCGAAATGCAAGCAAGAAACTGTCAGTGGATAATGAAGTGACAAGTTCGAGGTGAATAGCTCGATATACGGCGCAGGTAAATAAGACAATCCAAGATTTTGACCCATTCTTCAAAAACAAAGGTCCAGCCAGATCGACACCTATGACTTGAAATACAGAACAGTCTTTAATTCTATCTTCCGGCAATGGTGGTATTTCAACATCGTGGGGTTTGGCATCAAACTTCTTACATCTTACACAATTCTTCAGAACTTTCCGGATCGTTTTACGACTTTTTAAGATCCAGTATTTCTCTCTTAAGACTGCCATTAATGTTTGAACTCCACAATGTAGTGATTGATTATGTTTCTCAATTATTAGTTTCGTAACGACTGGGTGGTCAGATGGCAAAATTATAGGTAATCTGAAATCCTCCGAGTCTTCTCTCATAATTATTCTGGATTTGAGTCTTAGGAGTCCATATGGATCAACGAAGGGTTTTAAATGACGTAAGCGTTCATCCTTCTATGATTTGAAGCAACCTTTTTGCACAATTTTCCATACAATGACTTCAGCTCGTTTAATTTCTTCAATTTTTAAATTCCCAAATTCTCTTTCCTTTTTGTTAGTTTTACAGTTGTCAATAAATCTCTTCATCCAAGCAGTGATTCTAATTATCTTCTTGAACTGTGAAACTCGAGAAAAATAGGGAAATTCTTCATCTAGAGAAATCAAAGAAGATATAACTGTCTTCTTCTTTTCTTTATCAACCTCATCCTTTTTCGGAGTTATATCAAAGGCTGGCCAAAAATCCGGCTCAAGTTTCAGCCACGTTGGACCTTCATGCCATTTCTTAATTTTAAGTGTTTCTACGGAACATCCTCTTGAAATAATATCAGCGGGATTTAAATTCCCAGGAACAAACTTCCAGTTTTCCGGATTACTATGTGCCCTAATTTCTTTGACCCTATTCATCACGAATACGCCCCAATTTTCTGTATTTTTAATCCAATACAAGGTATTCATCGAATCCGTCCAGTAGAATATAGGAATATTTTCCAATTTTAAATCTTGCTTAACCGTTTTCATTAGTCTCACTCCAATAGCGCAAGCTAACAATTCAAGTCTACAAATTGTTGTAGGTTTCAGGGAGGCTACCCTTGCACGAGCTTGTACAAGTTGGCACGATACTTCATCAGTGTTTTTACATCTTAAATAAATGCATGTGGCATATGCCTTTTGGGAGGCATCACAGAAGACATGATAAGACAAATCTGTATTTAAATTAGGATTAAGCATCATATACCGGGGAATTTTCAACTCTGCCAAATGACACAAATCTTTTTCCCATTTAAGAAATTTTTTACTTATATCTTCGGGAAGAGCTTCGTCCCATGTAACTTTTAGCTCCCAACACTTTTGTAGTAAGAGTTTCGGAGTCAGTGTCACACCACATGTAAAACCTATTGGATCATAAATTTTGTGTGCTTCGGATAAGATCACTCTTTTTGAAATGCATTGGTTATCGGATTCATTTATTCCTTTAATGTCGCAACTTAATGTATCTTCTTCTAAATCCCAAATGAGGCCAAGAATAGAAACCGTTTTCCTTTTATTTGAATTTTCGGACACTGAAATTTCCGAAAAAGTGTCATTACCTGCAATTTCGTTCTTCGTTGGCAAATTATAAGCCCAATCTTGCAACTCAAATTTAGCATTCGTTAAAATTTCAACAGAAATACACACTCACTTTTAAGTTTTCGCACTTCTTCATTATTTACACTTGTAATTAAATTGTCAACATACCAAGCTTCAGAAATTTTTTCTGCCGTTGATCTATGATGCTCAGGTACGTCATTTAGTAACTTAGTTAAACTAGCACTCAATAAGAAGGGACTAATGGAAATTCCGAAAACGACTCTCCTATGTCTATACATCTTAAAATGTTCCGGATTACCTTGTTCCCACCATAAGAATCTCAAAAAATCTCTATCATTCGGATTAAGTCCTATTTGAAGAAAAGCTTTTTTGATATCAGAACTTACACCGATGCATTTTTCTCGAAATCTGTTGATAATTGCAGGAATAGTTTCTAGCAAATTAGGCCCCTTGTCTACACAATCCTTTATTGACGGAAACCCCTTAAATTTCACTGACCCATCAAATACTGGTCTTATTTTTGTTGTTGTGGAATTCATTCTAATAACGGCACGATGGGGTAAATAATGGCAAGAATTATTATATTCATTTTCAGGTACAATTTCTATAATTTTTTCTTCCTCCCAAGATTTGAAAACCGCTTCATAATCTTCTAAGAAACCCTTGTCTTTCAAATTTTTTACTGAATTTTTTAATCTTCTCTCAGCGATCTCTAGATTATTAGGGAGTGGGGGATGACCCTCTATCCAAGGTAAACAGACTTCAAATCTGCCTTCGTTATCCCTTTTAACCGTTGAAAGAAAATGTTGCAGTGTTTGTTCTTGCAACTCTTTTTTAGTTTCATTTTCGGATGGATCTAAAATTCCTAGAGTATCAAGATTCCACAATTCAGAAATTTTATAATCTGATACGTGCATCGAAAATGTAAATGAGTTGTCAGTTTTATTTTCTATTTCCAAAGGAACTTTCCCCATAACTGTCCAGCCTAAGTAAGTTTCGACACATACTAAACCACATTTTAATTTTCTTATCTTACCGGTGAGTAATTTCCCTGCAATATCCGCTCCAATAAGAATATGAATTTCAGTTGGGGATGATTCAAACAACAATTTTTCCTTCATACGGCTAGTGTCATTCAAATATATTCTATGTTCTTTAAGCTCATGTAATATGGGTTTTATTTCTATTTGTGGTACATCGGAACAAATTTTAGTTTGATCAAAGGCCTTAAAATTACATTTATAATCACCCTTTACATTACTAAGATTCACAATAAATTGTTTATGGATTTCAGAAACCTCCGTTCCACCAAATAGACTATGAATAATGTTGCTCTCACTTATAATTTTGTATTGCATCATTTCAGCAACAAACTTCGAAATATACGACTTTTGTGATCCAGTATCGATTAAGCACCTAACAAACTTATCTTCACTCTTTCCGCAGATTTTTACAATTAAAGTTTGTAACAAAACTTTCTGTGTGAATGTTTTATTTGTTAAAGTGACATTTCTATCGTCAATTTGTTTTTTCTCATCTACTTTATTACTCTTGTCACAAATTAAAGAATTATGTTTTCCACTGCAAAACTCACATCTTATTTTTGAAAAGCAATCTTTTGCTAAATGATTTCCCTTTTTCATACAGAGATAACACATTCCGTTTTTTCTCAAACGTGCTCGCTTTTTTGCTACGGACTTAGAACAAGCTGCAGAATTGTGCTTAACTGATTCAGCGGAATCACCGCAAAAAATGCAATGATTTATCGAAACCTTCAATGAAGCAGCAGTAGGAACTGTAAACCTATTTATTTTTCTCTCCCTCTGCACTTGCGGTGAATTTTAAACGATAACCCTATCTTGTATTTGAATCGCAGTTTCTCTGCATTCTATTTCTGCCCGTAGAAATTCAAGCAGTTCGTTGACTTCAAAAATATTATCCTGAGTTTTCCGTTTACGTTGAAATTCCAAATTTAACTCATTGGGAATTAATTTAAGCAAAATTGGCGTTAGTAACGTACCATATGTTCCGGGTTACTTCAAGTGAATTTAAACTTCTTATTTGAGTCTCAATGTTATCATACAGCTTTCGCAATGCAAAAGTATTATTTACATTTTTAACTGTTTCTAAATTCAATAATTTTCCCATATGAGCATTTATAATCAGGTCTTTACGACCAAAACGCTTTTTGAGTAGATCAATTGCTGCTATATAATTTTCACTCGATAGCGAAAACCCACTAATTGCACTAGAAGCAGCTCCAATAAGGAAGGAATGCAAATAATTAAATTTATCGATGTCAGTTAAGCTATCATTTTGATGTATCGCATTGTCGTATTGGTTCCAAAAAGATAACCAATAAGCAGGATCGATCTCCATTAAATTTATTAATACTCAATTTCGGTAATTTAATTTTAGAATGAGAGCAAGAAGTCAAATTTTCTGTTGAAAGACTTTCATTAACCGAATTTGTTTTCTTAATAGAACGTTCAGGTTCAACTTTTATTTTTAAAGCATACGTTAGTTTCGATTTCATAGAAATTATTTTTTCAGAATAACCCTCGGCAGTTTCAAATTCAGTTTCTAATTCGCCGTCATCATCCATTAAGTTTTGGATCTGCTCATCTAAAGTTGTTAAATTATTATACTTTGCGTTTAACTGATCAATATGTTCCGTAAGAACAGGAACTTCCTGTACTGATTCTGCAAGATACAGCTTACAAGTATTAATTAATTTCGTAGTCGCCGTTCTAGAAACAGCACGTTTCTTCTTTAGTTTTTCAATATCAGACATATTTAATCCGTAATTTTAAATATAATTAATTTTATAACAACTTAATATAAGAACAATAACTTTCAAAATATATTCAATAACTTTCAAAATATATTCAATAACTTTCAAAATATAATCAATAACTTTCAAAATAATCCTGTTTTCAAAATACGCTATCAATCAATATTATTAATAATATTATCTTCAACAGAATTAAGCATTCAAGACTTTTATTTATTTTTATACTCATTTCTTCATTATATTCAAGGTCAAAACAAATCATCAACATTATTCTTTTCAATAGAACTAATTATTCAAAACTTTCGTTTCGTCTATAAATAATTTTTCATTCAATTAAGATCAAATCAAAAACAGCGTCGCTGTTCCTGGGCGCCATAAAAATATAATAACAAGCTTTCAAGTAGACAAAAAGAATGTCATAAATCTTCTACTTACCATTTCTGTCAGAGGTAAGTTCTCGATTGCTTCTGGTTGGTTCGGACTGCCGCATTTGATGACTTAATTCTAGTTAAAAATTCACTCTAATCAAATAATACATAACTCGTTATTCTTCAATACTTATATACAAATATATTACAAATATTTACAGGATAATATTACTTAACATTTAAGTGTTTTAACTTCAATCGAAACATATCGGAGGCGCAACTCCGTTCACAAAAACAAGAATTATTCTAACGTTTTTCAGTTCGGTTCAGTTCATTTAGACGTAAAAGTTTTTAAATTCAGGTGTCACTGTTACTGCAAAGGGATACAGAGGGAACTGTCCGCGACAACCACTATAATGTGTATTTTTTAGTTTTACAATTAGAATCACCGAAAGCGCATGTTGTTAATTCCACACGATATGCTCTCTAATTGGAACATAAAGTTCAAATTATTTTCTATCACATACTAATAAAATATAGAAAGTAGTTCGCATTCATTACATTATCATAATTTTTACCTTAACTGTGGAAGAAATTGTTGAAACAATTCACGAAAAATGCAATGAGGAGATGGAATCGGATTCTGGTGATTCTGCTACTATGTCCCAAGTGCTTTCCTTACCCACAGAAAAGTCAATTGCACAATCAATTGAGTGTTTGCGTACATTTATCCTAATGCAGCCGTCATCAGACAAAGAACTTAACTGTTTGTTACAAATAGAAAAACTGGCTAAAAAGTCAAAAATGAATAGGACTAAGCAAACAACAATTGATAATTTTTACTTTCTTCTATCTTTACAAGAAGAAAGTATTGGATTCATGAAAATTTTCGAATTCCGGTTTTCGACGGATTTACACGTTTTAGGGGTCAGAGATTCCAAAAAACATGTTTTTACAAAATGTATGTCTGTGACTCTGTGAGTCTGTCTGTCTGTCTGTCTGTCTGTCTGTGTGTATGTGACACAAATTTTGTGGGCGCTCTATCTCAAGAACTAATGCACGGAATTTAATAAAAATTCATACTCAGTGAGTCCCTAATACAAATTGATGCTGATTAGTTTTTGGTGTAAATCGCTCAACAGGTGGCGCTGCTATGCTGCATTTTTCACGATTTTCGCAATACATCTATCTCAAGAACTAATGCACGGATTTTGATCAAACTTTAGATTTAGTTAGTCCTTGATATGAATTGATGCTGATTACGTTTTGGTGTAAATCGCCCAACAGGTGGCGCTGTTATGATGAATTTTGTAGGATTTACACGATTTCCCCAATAGCTCTATCTTAAGAACTAACGCACGGATTTTCATCAAACTTCCGATTCAGTTAGTCCTTGATATGACTTGCTACTGATTATGTGTTGGTGTAAATCGCCCAGCAGGTGGCGCTTCTGTGCTGCCTTTTTCACGATTCCCTCAATAGCTCTATCTATAGAACTAATGGACGAATTTTCATCTAACTTCAGATTTAGTTGTATGTTGACACAAGTTGTTGTTAATTAAGTTTTGGTGTTAATCACCCAATAGGTGGCGCTGCTATGCAGGAATTTTCACGATTTTCGCTATAGCACTATCTCAAAAACTAATGCACGGATTTTCTCCAAACTTCAGATTCAGTCAGACGCTGACATAAATTGTTGCTGATTAGGATTTGGTATAAATCATCTAATAGATGGCGCTGCTAGGCAGCATTTTGCTGGATTTAGACGATTTCAGCGATAGTCATATCTCAAGAACTAATGCACGGAATTTCATATCTTTAGAATCCTCATGAGATGCATAGATTGCCATTTAATTTTGGCAGTGTGATAGCGAATTTTGAAGTATTAACATGTATGAGATAGAAGAAAGTTTTGGGATTGGTACATCCGACTAGTTTTCATAGAGATGATAAATAAGTGTAAATAATTTCTTAAATGTTCATCTGATTTCAGCTAAGAAAATTATAGTACAATTAAAATGTAATTTTAAATGTCGTTGTTCTATAGTGTATTATTAATTTTTATGTTTTATTTATATTATTTTAATATTATTAATTATTTTATGTATTTATATCTTTTAATTTAATATTAAGTCATTCTAACGATAACATCCGAAATAAAAAAAAAAATACTATAACATTAATTCCTTTGTAATAGTGTCCCTTTAAACATGTTTTCTCTCACACTTTCCATAATTCGAACTCTGGATAATTCGAACATTTCTTGTTGTTCCGACGAGTTCGAATTAACGAGAGCCGACTGTAGTATATAATAATACGGGTACCTCTACGGGATCCTCTACCAAATATCAATCTAATCCAACGCTTTTTACGGCACTTTTCGCCGAACAGACAGACAGAGATGTCGAGAGCACTGAGAGAGCAATGGACTGTGATTACTTTTCCATAGGTTTTTATTGTTTATTGCCAAGGGGCAAACGTTGAAATGAGCTTCTGATTTGAGAGCGAAGGCGCTCGTTACACACGTGTTGTTCAGGTGACAACGAAGCTCAACTGAAGGTTACATCATTTATCAGCTAGGTGGCGCTGATCACTTAATCAAACTTCGGGAGCGCACATACCGGCCCCCATTGAAGTATTCTGATAGTTCAATGATACACAACAAGTAAATATACAATAACATACAGGTGATATTACTAATTAATGGTTACACATAAAGCACTAAATATAAATACAATAATAAGAAATAATAAATTCACAATAAAAATAGATTAAGCTTAATTGATATTTTCGTTATTTACAATAGGTAAAACACAAATGTTGGAGATACTTCTTTTGTAAGTTCCGGATGGAGTCCGGACTATTACAACCCTAACATTGTCATCATTTGATGGTGTCATCCCTTGATGGTTTCTGAAATACGACCTACTATCCATTTACAAACTGGTAGGTCTCCATCATTTACCAGAACCATCACACCTGGTGCAACATTTTGCTTTTTAAAGAGCCATTTGGATCTCTGCTGCAAATGGCTTAAATAAGAATTGGTCCAATTTTTCCAAATTATTTGCACCATTTTCTGAGTTTTCTGCCATCGGTCAAGCAAGTTTTCTCTTTCATTAATCAAATTCGGCTCAGGAAGAGCATTGATTAGTCTACCAATCAGGAAATGCCCTGGGGTCAAAACTACATAGTCTTCTAATTCAGAAGATAATGGGGAAAGAGGGCGCGAATTGAGAATACCTTCAATTTGCGTAGTAATAGTTAAAAATTCTTCAAGAGTTAATTTCATAACACCAATAGTTCTTTTTAAGTGGTATTTGAACTGTCCGACGCCTCTCTCCCAGAGTCTTCCAAAATTTGGGGAACGAGGGGGAAGAAATTTCCAGAGAACTTGCTCGGATGACAGAAAATTTGATACATCATCATTTTTATTATTTATAGAATTTAATAATCTCTTTAGTTCCGCAAATGCTCCAACAAAGTTGGATGCATTGTCACAAGAGATTGTACTACTTTTGCCTCTGCGAGCAAAAAATCTTTTAAGGGTTGCAATTAATGCGTTAGAAGTTAAGTCAGAAAGTAGCTCTAAATGCACTGCTTTAGTAACCATGCATATGAAAATGGCTACATAAACTTTATTAGATATTCCCTTTCTCTGGTTGCGATATTTAATAAAAATGGACTGCATAGGTCAAGACCTGCATTGGAAAACGGTGGCTCTTGTATTACTCTTTGAGGGGGTAAATTACCCATTATTTGACTTACAATTGTAGGTTTAATTTTGAAACATTGAACACACTCATGTACAACTTGACGAGCAATGTTTCTTCCATTAACAGGCCAAAATATTTGTCTTACACTATTTAATAGCCCTTGAGGACCAACATGTAAGTCTCTTTTATGATAGTAAAGAAAGATAATTTTTGTCAATTTACTACTTGGGGGTAAAATGATTTGGTGAGATCGGTCATAGCTTAAATTTGAGTTGGCCAAACGACCACCCACTCTTAATAGATCATCTTTATCTAGGAAGGGATCTAAAAATCTCAACTTACTTTTTACAGGGACAGACAGGCCTTTTCTCAATGCCAAAATTTCTGATGAAAAATACTCACCTTGAGCTCTCTTAATTAAGAAATTTCTAGCAACCCTTAGTTCTTCTAAAGTTAAGGAACCTTTAAGTTTGACCGTATTTTTACAGTTGTGAACAAACCTGAAAATAAATGCTAACACTCTCATTAATTTAATATAACTATTTGAAATATTAAGAAAAGAGTTCATAAAGTCAGAAATTATAACTGAAGTGAGAACCGGAAATGACTTTAATTCCTTTAAAAATTGTTCGTCTTTCGTATGAGAGATCTTTTTGTGAACAAAAATTTACAATGTCTTGTTTCAGGAAATTGGGTCCATACCACCAGAGTTTAATTTGTAGCAAGCGATTTTGCATCCTGACCTCGGGATAACACATCCGCCGGATTCAGTTTTGACCGCACATATCTCCACTCATAGCTTTTGGTAAGTTCTTGAATCTTAGATACTCTGTTCCCAACAAAGGTCTTAAGAAGATGTGGCGATATGCCTATCCATGCTAGGGAAATTGTGGAGTCCGACCAAAGTATGACTTTGTCGATTTGAAGTTTCATAGCTCTAATTACCTTTTAAGCAAGTTGGCACAACAATAGACAGGCTGAAAGTTCAAGCCTCGGTATGCTGACAGTTTTAATAGGGGCAACTTTACTTTTGCTGGAAATGAGGTGGCAAACAGGCGAATTTGAGTCAAAGTTCGTTTGAAGATAAAGGGAAGCTCCGAAAACTTTCTCACTCACGTCAGCAAAACCATGTAAGAGGATAGTTGATGCATCTTTAATAAGAATACATCTTGGATTTTTGAATGTTTCTATAAAAACTAGTGAATTGAGGAACTTGTCCCACTCTTGAGCAACATGAAGTGGAATTTTATCATTCCAGTCGCACTTTAGCAACCATAGTTGTTGCATGAAGATTTTTGCACGGCAAATTACAGGACCGAGCAAGCCAAGGGGGTCAAAGAGTCTTGCAATTTGACTTAGAATTTCGCGTTTTGTATAGTCAGAACTTCTGTTGACAATAATTTTAAAGTTAAATGTATCACTACTGCAGTCCCACAGTATTCCGAGAGTTTTCGTTGAAACCTCTTCGGCATTTTGACTAAAGGGAAAAATTTGAGAATCAGGATTTATTTCTTCAATAACATTAGAACGCCATTTATGCAAGGCCATCTGACCTCTTTTGAAGTTATCTGTTAGTTGTTTTTAATTTCAAAAAATTCGTAAATGTCAGATGCACCTGACAGGCAATCGTCCATGTACACATCGTTCTTTACAACTTCGGCGGCTAATGGGAAATTGTTTGCTTCATCTACCGATAACTGTTGGAGCACTCTAGTGGCAAGGTATGGACTACTTGCACAACCGTAGGTGACCTTTTTCAGAGTGTAGATTTTGTGAGGCTCCTCCCTCCCTTCTCTCCACAATATTTTTGGTATCTAGCATGCGACGGATTTACTTCTATTTGTCGAAACATTTTATTTACATCAACTGTAAATGCGAAAATATGTTTTCTAAAACGAATCATAATCGAAAAAAGATCATCTTTTATTATCCCTCTTTTAAACAATAAGCCGTTTAAAGACTTCCCATTAGTAGTTTTACAACTCCCATCAAAAACAACCTTCAGTTTAGTTGTAGTACTCGACGGTCGCAAAACACCGTGATGAGGGGAAAAATATCCTTTATCAGGATTTATGTCATCGGAGTTTTCTTCCATGTGTCCTAACGTAGCGTATTCCTTTAGAAATTCTGAGTATAATTCCTTTAATTTGGGATCCCGCTCTAAACGATTTAATCTTTTAGCGGCAATTTGTTTTGATCTCCCAGAGAATTATCTAACATTTGAATCTTAAAGGGTAATTCAACAACGTATCTGCCGTCCGGTTTTCGATAGTGAGTCTTTAAAAAATGTTCATTACAGTAATTTAACTCCTTACTAACTAAGGGTTTTAATTCACTTACTTGCTCCAATTCCCAAAAAGAACTTATTTCTTTTTCCAAATTTGTATAATCTATTACAAAAAAAACAAGAATCAGAAGATACCCTTAAATTCGAGATAGAATTGCATACAGTGCCTGCTTTAACATGCCCGAAAAATGTTTCTACTAAAATTAATTGAGAATCATCAATTTTAATCTTATTCGACCCTATTAATTCATAGAATAACTCCGCTCCAATCAGTGCATGTACGCGTTTGGGTTTATTCCAATTATTATCCGCTAATTCTATATTCGACGGCAATTTTAATTTTCACGTATTTACATATTTCGGTGGCAGATCCGCAATTTCAGGAACTACTAACATATCTGATAAGATTTAGTTTTGTTTTCATTCGTTAGTTCTGTACTAACAAATGATTTAGCGTTTAAACATAAATCATTAAGTCCGGAAATGAGAATATGAGTTTTTTGCTTACGCAACCCTAACAAATTTGCCTCATGAGAACTCAATAAATGCGAGCTTGAACAACTGTCTAATGCAACAATTAAAGGTTGAAATTCCCCAGAACCGTCCTTCAAATATATTACAGCTGTGTTTAAAATTACACAATATTTATTTATTTAACTAGGGGGCTCTGCCCCCTACGAGCTACGCTCGCCAACCCCCGTTCAGGCACACCAAAATCCAAAAAGCACGCTAATTGCACGCATTTGATCGGCTTTAAAAATATTGAATTAAAATTTAAAAAAAAAAAACAGTAGCGATCTCTCTGTAAACGGGTTTCCATTCGTTTTCCTTGGATTGGGGATTTTTAAGACCAAATCTGTTGCTGTTAAGAGATACAATGGCTGTTTTCGTATTTAATTAAACACATTAGTTATTTGAAAATAAGCTAATGTAAAATGAATTAAGTAAACAGTGTCATTGTCTTCCGGTATTTTTTAGCGGCGCTATAAGATAGTTCTTTTAAATAATTCATTTTAAATGTATCGTTTCAAATCTGACGTAATTTACTCCAAGCTTTTATTTCTCTTATTAATATTCACGTAAAAATACTTTTGTTGTTAGAAGGAAATATTATTTGCGCTGTCTTCGAATTCACGATAATAGTTAAAAAGATTATCTCAAAATATCTCGCGCAAATATATTTTTCAATTTAAATTGTTTTACCATATTTTTTGGGCATTTTAAATATGACGTAAAATTCAAGTGTAAATATGGTTCTTATGACGTAATTTTCCTGCTTTTAACATGTAACCATTTAATTCTAATTTTAAAGTTTTTTTTTTCTGTTTGTAATAGTCACGTGTAAATAAATTTTTAATTTGAAGAAATATTTGATATGATAATTTGTTTCGCTGTTTATACAATTGGCAACAGTTTAAATTAATGACATTTTCTAAAATTTGTAAAAAACATCTCTCGAAATGCTGAAAATTTGAATTAAAAATAGAAATAAAACCTCAAAAAATGCGTCAAATAAGAAAAATAAATGCAATCTGCGCATTGGGAACTTATAACGTATAAAATGATCTAAAAATGATTAAATTCTCATGCATAGTTTTTGCTCAAATAAAACTTTTTTAATGGAACGACTTTGTCCAACTTTAGCATTAAATATCTCTTAAAATATTTCTTCGATTTGAAAACTGTCTGCATCAGCGTGTTTATCAAACATTTTTCTATAATACCACCGATTTTCATATTTTTGTATGCAACAGTTTTCTTAATATTAACGATGAAAGGTCATGCTTAAGCATTCAAATTGGATGCGGATCAACCCGGAATATCTACGCAGATGTTCATTGGTCCATTTCCAAATCAAAACTTTTTTTTTATATACTAGGGGGCTCGGCCCCCTACGAGCTACGCTCGCCAACCCCCGTCCAGACACCGCAGGTTCTAAATGCACGCTAATTTGATCGGCTTTAAAAAGATTTCGAAAGATTGAATTATAATTTAAAAAACAGTGGCGATCTCCCTATACACGAATTTCTATTCATTTCTCTTTGATTGGGGAATTTTAATGCCAAATCCGCTGCGGTACTACTTGATTATCCCGTCGACCAATTTCGCCAAATTATATAAATCGCCAAACCACTCGCCAAATTATACAAATTGACATAATTTTTATTTTAAATAACGAAAGAACAAATAAATTCGTACAACATTAATAAAAATACAAATAAAACGTCGAAATAAAAATAACTTGATGACGTAGACACGTGTAACAACATTTCAAAATAAGCTAATATAAAAGGAATTAAGTAAACAGAGTCTTTCTCTCCTGGTATTTTTTAACAAAGAGAAAAGTTCTTTTAAATGAGACATTTTAAATTAATCGTTTTTAATCTGACGTAATTTTTACCAAGCTATTCTTTCTCTTTTAAATAATCGCGTGAAAGTACTTTTGTTGCAATGAAATATTATTTGCGCTTTCCTAACAAAAATAGTTGAAAATATCCTCTCAAAATATTAAATAAATGTCTAGCGCAATTTCTAAATTTAAACTTTTTTGCAATATTATTTTGTGTTCATTTTATGTAATAACTATAATGTGACGTAAATATGACGTAATTTCTCCTAAGACTTCTAACGCATGTTAATGAATTTATTATTTTACAATATCCTTTCTCTTTTAAAATTCACGTGTATAGTTTTTATGACGTAATTTTTAATAAGTTCCTGCTTTTTATACATAATTATTTAATTCTACTTTGAAAGTTTTTTTCCTGTTTATAATAGTCACGTGTAAATAAATTTTTAATTTGAAGCAAACATTATTGCTTGCGCTTTTTATACAGTTGGCAACAGTTTAAATTAGTACAATTGTCTGAAATCTGTAAAAAATATCTCTAGAAATGCTGAAAATTTGAATTTAAAATAGAAATAAAACCTGAAAAAATGAGTCAAAATAAAAAAATTAATGCAATATACACTCCGGCAAATTCTAACTCATAAAATGATCTAAAAATGATTACACTGCCATGTATAGTTTTTGCTGCTATAAAACTTTTTTAGTGGAACGATTTTGTCCAACTTTAGCATTAAATATCTCTTAAAATAATTCTTCGATTTGAAAACTGTCTGCATCAGCGTGTTTATCAAACATTTCTGTATAAAACCACTGATTTTCATATTTTTGTATGCATTATTTTTTTCAATATTAACGAAGAAAGACCTCAAGTCACAAAAAATTCAAAACCGGCGGCGGCGGCGGCGGCGGCGGCGGCGGTGACAGCGGTAGTTACTTTTTTTTAGAATAGAGAGACTAGGGGGCTCGGCCCCCTACGAGCTACGCTCGCCAACCCCCGTCCAGACACCGCAGGTTCTAAATGCACGCTAATTTGATCGGCTTTAAAAAGATTTCGAAAGATTGAATTATAATTTAAAAAACAGTGGCGATCTCCCTATAAACGAATTTCTATTCATTTCTCTTTGATTGGGGAATTTTAACGCCAAATCCGCTGCGGTACTACTTGATTATCCCGTCGACCAATTTCGCCAAATTATATAAATCGCCAAACCACTCGCCAAATTATACAAATTGACATAATTTTTATTTTAAGTAACGAAAGAACAAATAAATCCGTACAACATTAATAAAAATACAAATAAAAAGTCGAAATAAAAATAACTTGATGACGTAGACACGTGTAACAACATTTCAAAATAAGCTAATATAAAAGGAATTAAGTAAACAGAGTCTTTCTCTCCTGGTATTTTTTAACAAAGAGAAAAGAAAGTTCTTTTAAATGAGACATTTTAAATTAATCGTTTTTAATCTGACGTAATTTTTACCAAGCTATTCTTTCTCTTTTAAATAATCGCGTGAAAGTACTTTTGTTGCAATGAAATATTATTTGCGCTTTCCTAACAAAAATAGTTGAAAATATCCTCTCAAAATATTAAATAAATGTCTAGCGCAATTTCTAAATTTAAACTTTTTTGCAATATTATTTTGTGTTCATTTTATGTAATAACTATAATGTGACGTAAATATGACGTAATTTCTCCTAAGACTTCTAACGCATGTTAATGAATTTATTATTTTACAATATCCTTTCTCTTTTAAAATTCACGTGTATAGTTTTTATGACGTAATTTTTAATAAGTTCCTGCTTTTTATACATAATTATTTAATTCTAATTTGAAAGTTTTTTTCCTGTTTATAATAGTCACGTGTAAATAAATTTTTAATTTGAAGCAAACATTATTGCTTGCGCTTTTTATACAGTTGGCAACAGTTTAAATTAGTACAATTGTCTGAAATCTGTAAAAAATATCTCTAGAAATGCTGAAAATTTGAATTTAAAATAGAAATAAAACCTGAAAAAATGAGTCAAAATAAAAAAATTAATGCAATATGCACTCCGGCAAATTCTAACTAATAAAATGATCTAAAAATGATTACACTGCCATGTATAGTTTTTGCTGCTATAAAACTTTTTTAGTGGAACGATTTTGTCCAACTTTAGCATTAAATATCTCTTAAAATAATTCTTCGATTTGAAAACTGTCTGCATCAGCGTGTTTATCAAACATTTCTGTATAAAACCACTGATTTTCATATTTTTGTATGCATTATTTTTCTCAATATTAACGAAGAAAGGCCTCAAGTCACAAAAAATTCAAAACCGGCGGCGGCGGCGGTGACAGCGGTAGTTACTTTTTTTAGAATAGAGAGAAGAGATAGAAGGATTTTCCTTCGCGAAAAATGTTTGATTATCAGGAGAAGGGGAGGGGGGGAAGAATCCATTTGGCGCCTATCTGTCTGGTCTTCAACACTGAATTGCTTACTGACATTACTATTTTTCTTTAATGAATGAAGTAAGCTATTGACTTCCTTGCTGTTACATGAAAAGCACGTATTTTTAGATAAACAAGGATTAGGTAGATGATTATTTAGACAAGACTGGCATAAATTGTTAATTTTAACAAGTTCTGATCTTTTCATCACATTCATTTGTTTAAATTTCTCACATTTGTATAAAGAGTGTGAATCGGTACATCCTAAAATACATCCTTTTCTCTGTTTTGATTTTGTTAAAAGGGATTTTTCAATGTTTGGCTTAGTGCCAGATTTCCAATTATTATAAGAAAACCTTTTTTTGTTCCTTTGATAAAACGGTACTTTGAAGAATGCGACTTCGTTCTTCCAAAGAGTTTAAAAGGTTATCTAATTAAGGAATTTCGTTTTTAATTAATTTCATTTCGAACGATTCTTTTATTTCAGAATCCAATTTTTGAAACAAGATGTGCATTATTAAAGCATCTGAGAGTTCGTTAGATTCAAACCCAAGTAATTATAATGCACGCAAATTACATTTTGTATTATCAATTAATTGCATTAAATGGTTAGGAGAATCTGGTACTTTTGAAAAATTAAGTAGTTTTATAATATGACAATCAATGACAGCTCTTTTGTTTTCATATCTTTCTTCTAAAGACTGCCAAAGAGATTCATAGGTATCTTGGGCTGATTCAAGCCTTTTGGCTATACCTTTTAGAGAGCCTTTTGAGTAGCATAACTGCTGAGTTGAGTTCAGATTCTTATTATTTCCGATAATGGACATTATTACAAAACACGACCTCCACGGACATTTTCTCCCGACCTTCCTGGACATTTTCCCTTCGAATGAGGACTATTTATTTTTGTCGTTTGGCAACAGAAACTTTTTGTTTTGTAGATCGAACGAAAGAACGATTTTGAGATGTGGGTTTTTTTCCCCATCAAACATGTTTTTTAACGAATTCGAGATTAATTCATCGTATGTATATAATGTAAATATTTTTTGTATAAGTTAGCCATATAAATAGTCTAAAATGAAAGAGATGTTTCTTCATTTCCGACTACTTGATGTGAATTATTTTTAATTGCCGAATCTATCCTGGAATGAATAAGTTCTGATTCTAAAGAAGGCGGCCTACCTTGGATCGGTAAGTATTTTTTACTTACCTTTATAGATTTATATCATATGTTTTATTGTGTATCTGATATTTACTGGGGCCCGTAACAGCGACTGCCTAAAATATTTGAGTCAGAATAAGAATTTCGTTGAATTAGAATCTTTATTGAAGTGCTTTGTTTATATACGATAATTGCAACCATTTTTGTTTTTGATAAATTTTATTAGTTATAATATTGATTTAAGAGAATGGATGCAGTTAATAAAACAAAACGCACTACTGTTAGGTCTCAAACTACGAAATTAATTAATAGAATAGAAGCGGCAATTTCAGAAAATAGTGCCGATGAAGATACATTAGAACAGTTTCTCGCTGAGTTAGATTTGAAAGAAAAAGAGCTTAATTATCTAGATACTGAAATTCAAAAATCTAGTAAATTAGATGAATTAGAAGCTGAAGTTTTGAAATGTGATGAGTATAATTCGAATTTGGTAATTTGGAAAACGAAAGTAAAAAGGGCTAAATTGAAATTAGAAACTAAATCTAATTCGAATGTTTCTACTACAACAATAAACAAATCCGACGAAACAGTTGTAATTCGGGGGTTAGAATCCATTCGCATAAATTTACCCAAGCTAATAATTGAAAAATTTGACGGCGATCCTTCGGATTGGCAAAGATTTTGGGACCAATTCGAATCTACAATTCATAAAAATGCAGAATTGTCTGAAGTAGAAAAATTCAATTATTTAAAGTCATATCTGACTTCAAATGCTGCTAACTGTATAAAAGGTTATAGTTTAACTAATAGTAACTATTTATCTGCAATAGAAACTCTAAAAGAACGTTTCGGTAAGAAACAATTGGTAATTAGCTCACACCTTCATAAACTTTTATCACTTAATTCAGTAAAGAAATCCAGTGACGTTTATGCACTCCGCAAATTGCTGGACACTTGCCAGACCGAAATCAGAAATCTGAAATCTCTCGGATTGGAGATTGAAAATTATTCAGCGTTACTCTCTCCCATTCTAATTAAATTATTACCTTCTGACATAGTGTTACAAATAACAAAAAAATGTGGTAACGATGAAGAATTAAAAGTTACGGAAATAATTGATTATTTGAAAATGGAAGTTATTTCCCGAGAAAGAACTGCTTTTTTAATTTCTAATCAAGAGTCTTCGAACGCAGACATTACGTCTGGGAGGCCAGTGCGCGACAAGCAATCGCCGAAAATAATTCCTTCAGCATCTGGCTTAATAAATGAAACGGTATCATTTTCTAAACAAAGTAAATGCCCGGAATGTAAAGAAAAACATTTTTTGATCGAATGTGAGTTATTTAAAAATAAATCATTACAGGATAAAAAGGAAACTTTAAAGCAGTACGGTTACTGTTTTGTTTGTCTCAAAAATGCAGGGCACATAGCAAAATATTGTAAAAAATTTGTTAAATGCAGCAATTGTTTTAAACGGCATTATAAAATTTTATGTCCCGAAAAAGAAAATGCCAGATCACAAGAAAATAATGAAAGCACGACATTATCAAATAAAACTTGTAATCGCGCAGTATTAATGTAGACTTTAACTGTCCGTTTAGAATCAAAGGATCAAGATAAACACTTGTTAGTACGCTGTTTGATAGACACAGGTAGTCAACGTTCTTATCTGAGTAAAGATATTATTAATCGAATGGGATACGA
This sequence comes from Maratus speciosus, assembly GCA_963932465.1. NCBI lineage: Eukaryota > Metazoa > Arthropoda > Arachnida > Araneae > Salticidae > Maratus > Maratus speciosus. Next base: position 338,536,968 of record OZ010789.1, read on the forward strand.
AGCAATAGGAGAAGAAAAAATGATTCACGGTCTTTTTGGTGGTATTCAAGAAACACACTTTCATAAGCGATATAAAATATATTTAAGTAATTTAGAAGATACTTTTAAATGTAATTTTGATATCTATGATCAAGACAAAATATGTACTGAGGTTCCAAAAATAAAAAATGGGCCTTGGATAAAGGAAGCTAAAAAATATGGGATAAAATTCACAGATTACGATGCATATACAGGGAAGCAAAAAGTTACAAATGCACAAGAAATAAGTTTACTTATCGGAGCAGATATTTATGGAAAGTTATTAACGGGGAAAATTAAATCCTTGGATAGTAATTTAACTGCTATACAGACCAAATTGGGGTGGACATTGATGGGTAAAACTAATAAAAAAGATACAAACGATTCCACAAAAGTTGTTTTATCCTTACATGTAAATGAAGCAAAACTCACAGATTTATGGCGATTAGACACTTTAGGAATTCTTGATCCAGGTGACAAAGGGTCTAGTTTAGAACTCGAACAAGCCGTAAAAGAACATTTCAATAAAAATATTCATATAAACAATGAAGGACGTTATCAGGTTAGTCTTCCATGGATTGTTGGTCACCCCCCTCTCCCCAGTGCTCGGAAAATTGCAGAACGTAGATTAAAAAACTGCGTAGATTCATTAAAGAAATCCGGCAATTTAGCTGCCTATGAAGCAGTATTTAATGAGTGGCTTCAAGAGGGCATTATTGAGGAAGTCGAATCAACTCCAGAAACGGAAGCTGAATTTTTTCTGCCACACAGAGCAGTAATAAAAGAAAATTCCACTACCCGAATACGCCCTGTTTTTGATGGGTCCGCTAGGGAAAAAGGCTCACCCTCTATTAACGATTGTTTGTTGAAAGGCCCCAATTTAGTAGAACTTATCCCTTCATTGATAAATCGGTTCCGATTGAAGAAAATTGGTGTAATATCAGACATAAGAAAAGCATTTTTACAGATTTGCTTAAATGAAAATGACAGAGCATTTTTAAAATTTTTATGGTGGAAGGAGGGAAATTCTGAAGAAACGAAAATTTTCCAACATCGAAGAGTTGTTTTCGGGCTTACATGCAGTCCCTATTTATTGGGAGCAACTTTGCAACACCACTTAAAAAAGTCGCCTCCCTCTATGCAGGAAACAGCTTCTAAACTTTCAGAATCCTTTTATATTGACAATTGTGTCACTAGTGTTGACAATGAAAAGCAACTCAATAATTTTATAACAGAGTCAAAATACATTCTCAGCCAAGCTAAATTTGACCTCAGAGGTTGGGAACACAGTTACTCTAACTCCTCAATGAAACCAGATTTTTCCTTAGAAAACAAAATTGTCCAAGTTTTAGGCCTACGATGGCTGTTGCCCTCAGATGTTCTTTCCATAGATGTAAGGGAAATTAATAAAGATGATGAACTTATCACTAAAAGGAAAATATTGTCGGAAGTTCATAAAATTTTTGACCCCATCGGTTATACCTGTCCAGTAACTCTTTTCCCCAAAATACTTCTACAAGATTTGTGGAAAAAGAAAATAACTTGGGATTCTGAATTACCAACTCCGATTGCCCAAAAATTTCAGAAATGGAAAAATCAATTGAGCTCACTTAAAGATATTGCTATACCTAGATGTTTAATAAGCGACCCAGATAACATCGGTGATTTAAGTTTGCATGTATTCTGTGACGCGAGCAAGGTAGCTTATGCTACATGCATATATTTACGAAATGAGAACGAAAAATCAACATCATGTCAACTGATCCAAGCACGATGCAGAGTAGCACCGCTAAAATGTGTTACCATCCCCAGACTTGACCTCCTCGCATGTACGATTGGTGCACGATTATCTAAAGGGGTTAAGTCCGACTTAAAATTAGAAAATCTTCCAACTTTTTTCTGGACAGATTCTAGTAATGCGCTGTACTGGATAAAAAGAAGTGAAAACTGGGCTCCATTCGTATACAATCGTGTTAAAGAAATTCGATCTCTTAGTAATCCAGAAAATTGGCACTATGTGCCTGGAACTCTTAATCCAGCCGATCTACCTTCCCGAGGATGTTCCGCGGAATCCCTTAAACAATCCCTCTGGTGGGAGGGACCTGATTGGTTGAAAAAACCTCAAGAATTTTGGCCAAAAAGTAGTTTGAATCCCGATTTTGAAATAATTAACTCTGAAAAAAGAAAGACAGTTGTCAGTGCAGTAAATATCTCTCAAACTCCAATTGAGTTATATGAAAATACATCTTCATATTTGAAAATGATAAAAGTTACTGCCTGGATGTATAGATTTTTTGGAAATATCAGAAAGACACCGAATGAGCGAAATTTAGAGAAAATTTTAACATCTGAGGAAATAAATCACGCAGAACACGTCGTATTGAAATATGCTCAGAGATATTTATAAGTGAATCTAAACCATGTTATACCTCTTTACAGACTTTTACTGATGAGGAAGGTCTAATTCGAGTAAAAACACGAATCTCTATGCGAAAAGATTTCCATTCTTTTCGGTATCCGATAGTTCTGCCTTTTGATCATAATATTACCTATTCGCTCATAAGAAGAAAACATATTGAACTTTTTCATGCAGGGATACAAATTGTAATGTCAGTTTTGGGCGAACAATTTTGGGTATTAAGATGCAGGCGTACTGATGGAAAGAATATGTCTTTCCAACAAACTTTAACTTTTATCTATAAACTATGATGTTATTATATACGAGGCAGCATATAAAAAGAAGCATTCGTATGACCATAATAGAACCTGAACTAGGTTAAGTGCATGTCTTGGTAAAGTATCGTACAGATAAAATTTACGATACTAATAAATCTACGAAAGTCATCGAAATTACGATTTATAGTTGTGTAGGACATCATGAGGGCATAACAACGAAATTTACAGCTGACCTTTGACCAGAAGGACCACACACACGGAATAAAGTAAAAATAAATATAACTGGGTACAGCAAAAACTCAACCTATAAGGTTGCGCCACATAAATTCAGAGTCGACCAATGATATTCGCCTGTAAAGATGGGTGGCAACTCTATATGCAAATTTTCTAGCTATATGGTATAATTTTATGTTTGCATAAATAATGTAAACAGGACAATGTCCGTTTTTTTGTTTTTTTCAGTGTAAGTAAGAGACAGACTTCACTTGCAAATTTTATCCCAATGCTGATGGCAGCAAAAAAAAATGAGATGCTGCGGTTGGATTTTAGCAGATTGCTGTACCATGAATAACATATAAAATATATATATAAAAAAATAAGTTACCCCAACATTGGCTTAAAAATACATGTGATGGCCGATTAAGGATTAATATTTTGTGTCAACATTTTTTTGGAGACCTTTTGTGCCTACGTGTGGGATATTCACGGAGCAACGAGAATTCTACATGCTGCCGGGGGCAGTGGATCAGGTAGTCCATTATGATGTTATTCCATTGTTTTTACCAGTAATAAGCATTACCTATGAAAGTAACGGACTATGGTGATATTCACGTGTTATAAAATTAATTAAATAGATTGATTAATTGAAATAGGTAAATATATATATAAAGATGTGCATCAGCATTACTATTAAAATATATAACCCACAATATGTAAATAACTTTTTTTTATTGTAAATTTTCTCCTATAATAAAATGTAATCAAGATTGAATATGAGTAATCTTTTCTTTATTTTAATTCTTAATTAATATTTTTCTCTTATAGATGTGGGAATGTAAAATAAATAATCTATTTATCTATATGATTTACTAAAAAAATTATTATATAAAAGAAATTACAGACTTAGAAGGTAAACGATCTCCGAAAAAAATAACACAGCGTATTGATTAATTATAATTTTAATATTTAATATACTAAATTTTCTTTGGATTTCCCTGAAGGGAATTGTTAATTATATCGCTTACCTAGAGTCATTTGGTGCTAACACTGTACGAATAGTAAGAATCATAAAAATTAATCTCCTCATATAAAATTAATATTAATCAACCTCATTACCCGTGTTGCAATGTATTAAAGTTATGGATATATTTTAGCATGTATATATCATTCCAGCATAGGGGAGTGAACCAGTTGTAATGGTGCCTTAGCCTTTTCCTAATTATATTAATTTAATTAATTTAATTTTAGGAGACCGAACCATAGGTTATTAATAAAAAAAATTCTTTTTCCTTTTTTATTTACGTGTATCACCATAGTCGGTTTTAGTAGTACATATGAATCGGCAAACAGAAATTACTATACTACAAGAGAAAATATTATTGTGCTCATTATATAAAATTATTATATATATGTATATATAACTTACAACAGAAATTGAAAAACAAAATTTCTTTGTGTTTTCACTGAGTAATGAAAATATCTTATGTACATTGTAAACTTCAATAATAATAGTAATTATATGTTTGATGGAAACAAATGAGTAAATTAATATGATAAATACAATCACAGTACTTGATAAATAAATAATTTTGGTCATAATTATTAAATCACTGTGTATAAAATTTGCAAATTTAATGCAGTTAAGCGAAATTAACAGTTTGCTATTTTATAATACTGTACATTTTTTTTTAAACCCTTTTCACTATTTCGCAGTGTTGATGTGTATTACTATGTTTTAAAATTTTATTTACATGTATAAAATTGATACTAATAACTAGGCGTTATTTTTGATGGTATATTGTGTCGCTCTTGATAATAAAAAAAATATATTACTTAGTTTACATTATATTCTTATTTAATGAGTAACAATTGTAAACGTAAAAGTCATAGAGATAATACAAGGGTAAATGGAGTTACAACTAGGAAACAATTAAAAGAACTGGCAAATACAAAGAAAGAAAGTAGTGTAGATTCAAATAATAATAAAAGTAGTAACAAGAATATAAATAATAAAAATTGTAATAAGAAAACTACTATTACGATTAACAATACACCCCAGAAAAACACATATATCATGGCCACTGACAAAATAACTGCCGAGAGTGTAATCGGCTTACTACCTAATTATGATGGAAAAAGAGAATCTAACATAAATTCCTTTTTATTACAATTTGATAATTTAATCAATCAAACCGAATTAAGCCCGATTTCTAAATTAACGATTCTAAAGGCAAGAATCGTTGGTCCCGCTAAAGAAAAATTAATGAGGGATGAAAAATTATTTTCGGAGAGTAATTTAGACAATTTCAAAAAGAAATTAAAAGAATTATTCGAGATAAAATGTAGTTTTAGTGAGGCACAAACAAATTTTTTTTCCCTTAAGCAGAAACCGGATCAAAATATGGCGGACTTTATATTAGAATTTAAAGCAGCAGCGGACTTATATATAAAAAAAGTGGACAGGATATTGGGGATGATAATGACTCCAAATTTACGCAAATGGTAAAGTTGTCTAGATTTCTGGATGCAATTAGAAGCGATTTTAGCTTAGAAATTCGTAAGGATTCTCCGAAGGATTTTAACACTGCATGTGAGATGGCATTAAAATTAGAGAGAGCTTTTGCACATGTCGATGTTAAAGATCTCAATAATATCGCTGCTAATAAGGACCCTGAATTAGTGAAGGAATTAGTAAAAATGAATATGGAAAGTGCGGAGAAAATTAAAATATTGACTAGTGAATTAAACAACATTAAAGTACATATGAATTCGAATGCAAATAATGTAACTAAATATTGCGATCATTGCAATTCTAAAACGCATTCCAATCAAAATTGCTGGTTCCAAGGTGACAAAGACCAAAATAAAAGTAATGCCGCTGAGAGAAACAAAACAACCCCTCATAACGAGCAGAATTCAGATAGGAAATGCGGAAGAGATAACAGTTACCAGTATCAGGGAAATTTCCCACAAAATTCTAAATATATGCATCAAAATTTCCATCCGAACCCTATGCATTATGCACCTCCTAACTACATATATTACTCCCCACCCCCTCCCCACCTAAACTTTATGCCCCCACCCTACCCCAATTTACCTAATTACAACTACGGTTATAATCAGGACCATTACAATTCATATAACCAGGGTAATGGGTATGGAGGATATACAAGTGGAAATTATCAGAGAAACTACCATAGAAATAATAGAAATTCAGAAGAGGATAAAAACAATTCTCACAAAAACAAATATAAACAAAATAAAGATTATGAACAGAAACCTAAGGAAAAACAGGGAAATTAATTGAGGGACTTACAGATTCAAATAAAAGGTACCCGCGTAAGTCTCTCATGGACGGGTCACACAATTCTTACAAATTGATTGCTAGCGTGAAAAGTAATAATATAGAAAGCCTTCCAATTATTAGTTTTGAAATAAAGGGTATTAAAATCACCGCCTTGGCAGATTGTGGAGCTGCGGTCAGCCTGGCCTCACCCTCCTTATTTGAGCAACTAAAGAATGCAGAAGTTAAATATAAAAATTTATGTAATCAGGTAAAAATTCAAACACTCACTAATTCGACAATTGCTTTCAAACAATGTATCAAATTAACCTTCAAATTGGAAAATGTATTCGTGTCAGGTGCATTTTATATCACAAATTCAGATTTTGGCCGTGATTATAATATGCTACTCGGTTTTGATTTTCTCAAAACAAACAAAATTATTTTGGATTTTGAGGATAAAACCATGAAATTAAAAAATAAAAACATTACACTGAATTTTCTCAGAGACACATCTCAGGGGCAGATAAACAATTTAACTCCATCTCCCATTAGTACAAATGACAATCATGAACCACAGGAAATTAACATAAAAAAACAAAGAAATAAAAACAAAAAAAGAAAAATATCACGTAAAAATATTATTTCAGCTAAGATATCTCAAAACTCAGAGATATGTCCAGGTGAGAGAGTAATTACTGAATTAATATGCCCAAATCAATTTATTATTAATGACACTATAATGTTAGAACCAATTAAACATAACATTAACATACATTATGACACATCAATTCATGAAATTGGCAAAATAATAAAATTAACATAATTATCAGGAACGACTCGCAGCAGAAATTAAATTTAGTAGAAGGAATGAATATCGGAACAATTTCCAAGCATTTTGAGATAACGTCAGAAAATGACAATAGCAGTCAAGAATCAGATCCAATAGTACAAGTTAACAACATTTCTTTAGAGGAAATTCGTGAACGCAGAAAGGCGGAACTCAGTCCAGAGGATTTTAATTTACAACATCTGGATACTGATACACAAGCAAAATTACAAGAATTATTACTAAAGAATGCTTATGCATTCTCCAAAAATTATTACACTCTTGGAAAAACATCTTTAGTTGTACCCAGATTTAATTTAATGCACAATTATCCTATACAAACAAAACCATATAAAACGGCACATAGTGTAAAGGAGTATGCTAAGTCAGAAATTGATAAGCTTTTGAGAGCTAATATAATAAAGAAATGTCACTCTGATTACGCGTTTCCAGTTATTTTTGTAAAAAAAAAAAGTTACACAGAAAGGCGAAAACGTAGAAGTTAAGTATCGCATCGCTGCTGATTTTCGTTTGCTTAACGAGATTTTGCAAAACTATGCCTATCCGATACCTGACATAAAACGGATTTTGCAGACAATAGGCGGCAAAAAGTGCTACACTGTTCTAGATTTACACTCGGCCTTCTATCAAATCGTTTTAAGAGAAGAAGATACAGACAAACTTGCTATTATTACAGAACATGGAAAATTTTCTTATTTAAGACTACCTTTCGGCACACGTCTCAGTACGGCTTACTTCGCAGAATTAATGGATATATTATTAGGACACTTTGATAAAAGTCAAGTGACATATTTCGTCGATGATATATTACTGGCAACAAACTCATTACAGGAAATGATAGAACTATTAGACAATGTACTGAACATATTCATTGAAAACAATATTACAATTGAACCAACTAAAATGCAACTCTGCATGGAAGAGATCGAATTTTTAGGATTCACCCTTAATAAGGAAGGAATTTCACCTTCAAAAAGAAATATTGACAAAATTCAAAATTTAGCTAGACCTAAAAATAAGAAAGGAGTCAAATCACTCCTTAATCTCTCCAATTATTTTAGATCACTTATTAAAGACTATTCTAAAATAGTAGACCCTTTAATTAATCTCACTAAAGATAAAGTAAAATTTAAATGGTCGGAAGTAGAAGAAAATGCATTCAAAGAAATTCAGGCTGCTATTATACAGAATCCTACTTTAAAAACCCCTGATTTTTCGAAAGATTTTATTCTAATCACGGATGCGGCTAAAACCGCAATTTCGGGCATATTGGGACAAGAGTATGATGGCGTTCTCCAACCAATTGAATTTTTTGGAAGAAAATTAAGAAATCCTGAGAAGAATTACCCTAGTTTTAAATTAGAATTACTCGCCATACACGAGGCAGTAATGTATTTTAAATACATTTTAACAGGTAGGAAATTCATTATACGCACGGATTCCAAAGCCCTAACATATTATTTAAATTTAGAGAAACAGCCTGATATTGTAGCTAGATGGATCGACAATCTCGCACCGTTTAGCTATGAAATAGAATTTATTCCGGGTTTTGCCAATCCAGCAGATTATTCCACTCGTAATTTAAATAATTTAACAGCTAGAAACGAACTACAAAATTCACTATTTGTCGTTAATAAAGATTTGGTTGATGAAAATATCAAAGAGCAGCAATTACAAGATGATAAATTAGAGAAAATTATCGGTAAAATTAAAAACAACAAACAGAATAAAATTACTCGAAAGTTTGTTCTAAACCATAAAGATATATTAATTTTAAAACCTGGATCTGATGGCAAAGAATTACTTATCGCTCCAGAGTCACTTAAAATGGAAATAATAAAAGATGCACATAAACCTCATTTCGGTTTTAAAAAAACTTATGATACTATAAAGAGTAGATTTTATTGGCACGGAATGTACCGTGATATAAAGAATCATTGTAATAAATGTATACCATGCAATACTACCAAACAGCACCAAACAATCAAGGTGCCTACACAAAAAATAGTAAAGGACCAACAGGTCGGTTCAGCAATTCATATCGATCTAATAGGGTTACTCCCTATGTCTTTGAAAAAACATAAATACATTTTTGTTATTGTGGACTCAACGTCAAGATTCTTAGAAGCTGTTCCTATTCGCAACTATGAAACCCAGACACTTTTGAACGTACTGAACGGATACTTTAGCCGTTATGGTTTATGCAAATCCGTAACTTTAGACAACGGCAAATATTTTCACTCTCAAGTGTTCAAAGAATACATGGATTCCTTAAATATACAATTAAAATTTAGCAGCGTCACTCACCCAGAAAAGAATGGAATTTCTGAAGTTATGAATAAGATATTAAAAAACTCGATAACAGCTATGAGTAAAACTACATTAGAGTGGGATACTAGGCTGGACTATTTTAAATTACTTTATAATTCTTCCCCTCACCGCGCAACAGGTGTCCCGCCATGTCTCTTATTCTTTGGGAGAGATATTAGAAACCCATTTTCCATCCACCTTCCCACACAAGATATTATTACAGCAATATATGTGCAAAATAGGTACAACATTTGGAAGAAATAAAAAAATTTGCGCTACATAATCAAGAACGAATGTTAGCCGAGTATATTAATAACGACGAAATGCAGAAAGTAAAATTTTTAAGAATCGGGCAAGAGTGTTACCTAAAATGTGTGGGTACACCGGGAGTATTTCAGCCTAAATGGAGAGGTCCTTTCGAAGTCGTAAGAAGGTTTCGCAATAATAATTACCTTTCAACAGAGCTCCAAAACCCGCTCAAAGATCCGATTAAAAGACATATTTCTCAATTATTCTCAACAACGAAAGTCGAGTCTAGAGCATGCCAAATTCATAACGGGTCGGAGCAGGAAGGTAATCAACGTACATAAAAGTCGTTGGACATATATATATTTTTTTCATATATTACTGTATTTATGAAAATAATATGCGTTATTTCATTTATCGTTATACATACCCTTTTTATTATTCAAGAATATTCGTTAATTTATCAATGAAATGTTTCATGTACATTTGTGTTGTATATAGATATTTTTTTTCAAGTGAAATTTGTGGGTTATACTACACATGGATAAATTCTCAGAGAGGACATTATATACACATTATATGGGAAATTTAAGTGTAGGTGTGCTATATACCTGTATATATATATAAAATAAAATAAAATGCATCGTGCAGAACAGCCGGTTCTTTTAAACCAATTTTTTTTTCTCCCCCAACGCACAGCGTAAAGTTTGGGAGCTGTGGCTTTTGTTTACGATGATGGTCAATGTTTTGAGGAGGAGCGCCATCTCGTGGTGCTAAAAGCGGAATTTTTCTCCTCTGTCCATCTTTTTAGGCAGAAGAGAGAGATTAGTTTCCCCCCCACCCACCCTCCAACCTGCGCGCCAGAGAGTTAGTTTGCTTTGGAATGGCCAGTTACGAGGGAACAATTTTGTGCACATAAGGTTTTGATCAGTAAAGAAAAAAAAAACATTGGTACAATTCTATGGCATGCAATAAATGAAATTTTGCTTACTTGTCTTCAATCAGAGGCAGGCTGGAATGAGACGTCCTGAAGTTCTGCTTCGCTTGATTTATTTATTTATTTTTTTCCTTGTCGTATCATTCCTCAGAGAGTCAACTGCAAAATATAACATATTATGAGTATCCTAATTTTCAAGCATTTTTATTATAAAATATTATAATTTTTTTTTCTTACTTTCTTATTAATAGTAAAAATAAATTAGTTTAATTTTAATATTTATTAATACCTTGGGATTTAGCGGCTAGTCCTTATAGCATGTTTCTGCCAATAGGGCTGACATAAATTACAGTTGAGGCAAGGAATATGCATTGTTAGTTATTATTATGAAATTTGCTATACATAAAAAAAAAATTTTTTCTTTAGTACAACAGTGTACATATTATAAAAATTATTCTTTTTTCTTATTTAACAGGGTGAACTTATCACTATTTTACTCTCAAATAATTGAAGTCATGCAGTAAATTTAATAATTAAAAAAAAATTAAGTTAAATAAATTAAAAAGTATTACTGTTACTCAGTCTATTAATTGAATTGTAAGGTCATATAAAATATTAATTATATAAATATTGTCATTTAAATTACATTACACTGGATTTTACACGAAGATAATAAATTATATTTTCTTTCTCATGTTCATTAATTAACAAAAAAAAAATTTTTTTTAAGAGGATTCCGTTTTGATTGCCAATCTGATAATTATTCAGGGCTTGGACAACACTCCTTTTATTCTAATTCGAATTAAGTAAACAGTTACCTTTTTTCAAAAAAAAAAAAAAAAAAATTTCACGTAACAATAAATAAATAAAATACTAAATATGGCAATAAATAAATGATGTATTGCTTTTAAAAATAATCAGGTAACTAACGAGGAATATATCAATGTTTAAATAAATTAGGCTATATTACCTAAACCTTTCTTGTTTCTTTTCTGTAAAATAAAAATAAACAAATATCTTTTTAGCCTTTAATTACATAAATTAAATGGGATTTCTCAATTAAAATTTTATACCTTTGGTTTCTGGTAAGTTAGTACAAAATAAATCGTACCTGTTTATGAGAATTCCTTCTCTTGTAATGTTGATTTCCTTGTTGCTGGCAACAGGGTGGTGCACCGATCTTCGTTATAGAGTGGACATTCATTATTAATAGGCACGGCATCCAGTTTTTTCCGTAGCATTCTGTCTCCACCGCTAATTAAATTAAGATAAAATTAAGTACAAGGGTAGTCATTTAAGTATATTTTGTTATGGATGTAACAAAAAGAATAAAATGTAATAATTAGGAATTTTGTAGATTAGATCCTCATATTTTTTTGTTGGTTCCGTTTAACCCCCCCTCCCCCCCACCCCTCGTTTTTTTTTTTGTTGTTGTTGTTGTTCGCACCGAGTTATTTTTGTTCAGACTCTACTTACTTCGTAGGTAGGTTTTCACAGGCTAATGGGAATTAAAACATAAGGGTTAATAATATACCTCCTGTAGACATAACACAGTTTAGTTTAACACTGTTAAATTATGCAAATAAATAAATAAATAAATAATACATTTGTGATTAATATTTAACCCATAATCGTAAAAATACTAGTACCTGTGTATAATACAATGTGACTCTCAATACATAATGCATATACAAAACATATAAAATAATGAGATGTTTAGGTATTGCTTATGATAAATAATAATATTAATAGGAGCGCATAGATTGGCCAATCTTTCAAAAAAAAAACATACCTAAAGTATTATTTATATTTTATTCTCCACAACAACATTAAAACATAAATTATAAAAGCATTCAATCATTGAGTGATATTGGATTATTTAGCGAGAGTTACATATAAATTTTTATAATGTTAGTCGTGCTTACGAGGTACACGTCAAGACTACTTTCTTACCTTCAAATTGTTGTTTCATACCTCGACTAGTACTATATTATACAAACCTTAAGGGGTAACAGTAAAACTTACTCCTTCATTTCTGTTCTATCCATTGGAGCCAGCAGATCTGCGCCTTTTAGATTTTATGCGAATTAGGCAGGATACGTGTCTTGCTGATGATGTTTTCTAAAAAAAAAAAAAAAAGATTATTAATGAATGTTGCAGTTATGAAAATATACATTCTCGCAGATTCCTAGTGTTGAGTCCAATATGGCACGATTTCAGTTTTTTTTTCTTTGCGCTCCCAAACCGGCAACGCTATTACGGTGGCGACTAGATACTGTGGGAAAATTCATGTAATCAGTTGACCCCTCAGTCGATCCCGCGCTTTTGCAGCACAGTCCATAAATTTTCATGGGGGAGACAAAGTGATTAAGACTGTAACGAGTTTTTTTTCTTTATCGATAAGTCGATCTTGCAACCAGTTTTCTCCATAGCCGAGAGAGAAATGAAATGTCTCTTCCTGCTCTTGAAATGAATCGGATTTGCGCTTAGGAGAAACCTGATTCATCTCTTTCTTTGAATCAAATATCATTTGTTAAGTCAGATAATCAAATACGAGCATGTTTTGTTTTAGTGGCAGTTAGCGATACAAAAGCGATGTATATGTAAATATACACCACTTATTTAAAATAAATAAATAAATAAATAAAAATAATAAATAATAATAATAATAATAATAATAATAAAAACACATACACTCTATAGGCGAAACAATAAATTAAAGAACCAGTAGATTTGGATGATATAAAAAATTTATATCGTATGTTCACGAGTTCATAATGTAATAATTGTATATAAATTTTGTCTCTCTGAGTATTTTATTATTATATATGAAATATAATGAATTGTCTTTTATGTGTAATGTTAGTTTAATGTGTAACTGTTTGCCTATTCATATTTACATATCGTATGGTAGAAATTTGGCGAGATGATGGAAAGAATATGTCTTTCCAACAAACTTTAACTTTTATCTATAAACTATGATGTTATTATATACGAGGCAGCATATAAAAAGAAGCATTCGTATGACCATAATAGAACCTGAACTAGGTTAAGTGCATGTCTTGGTAAAGTATCGTACAGATAAAATTTACGATACTAATAAATCTACAAAAGTCATCGAAATTACGATTTATAGTTGTGTAGGACATCATGAGGGCATAACAACGAAATTTACAGCTGACCTTTGACCAGAAGGACCACACACACGGAATAAAGTAAAAATAAATATAACTGGGTACAGCAAAACTCAACCTATAAGGTTGCGCCACATAAATTCAGAGTTGACCAATGATATTCGCCTGTAAAGATGGGTGGCAACTCTATATGCAAATTTTCTAGCTATATGGTATAATTTTATGTTTGCATAAATAATGTAAACAGGACAATGTCCGTTTTTTTGTTTTTTTACAGTGTAAGTAAGAGACAGACTTCACTTGCAAATTTTATCCCAATGCTGATGGCAGCAAAAAAAATGAGATGCTGCGGTTGGATTTTAGCAGATTGCTGTACCATGAATAACATATAAAATATATATATAAAAAAATAAGTTACCCCAACATTGGCTTAAAAATACATGTGATGGCCGATTAAGGATTAATATTTTGTGTCAACATTTTTTTGGAGACCTTTTGTGCCTACGTGTGGGATATTCACGGAGCAACGAGAATTCTACATGCTGCCGGGGGCAGTGGATCAGGTAGTCCATTATGATGTTATTCCATTGTTTTTACCAGTAATAAGCATTACCTATGAAAGTAACGGACTATGGTGATATTCACGTGTTATAAAATTAATTAAATAGATTGATTAATTGAAATAGGTAAATATATATATAAAGATGTGCATCAGCATTACTATTAAAATATATAACCCACAATATGTAAATAACTTTTTTTTATTGTAAATTTTCTCCTATAATAAAATGTAATCAAGATTGAATATGAGTAATCTTTTCTTTATTTTAATTCTTAATTAATATTTTTCTCTTATAGATGTGGGAATGTAAAATAAATAATCTATTTATCTATATGATTTACTAAAAAAATTATTATATAAAAGAAATTACAGACTTAGAAGGTAAACGATCTCCGAAAAAAATAACACAACGCATTGATTAATTATAATTTTAATATTTAATATACTAAATTTTCTTTGGATTTCCCTGAAGGGAATTGTTAATTATATCGCTTACCTAGAGTCATTTGGTGCTAACACTGTACGAATAGTAAGAATCATAAAAATTAATCTCCTCATATAAAATTAATATTAATCAACCTCATTACCCGTGTTGCAATGTATTAAAGTTATGGATATATTTTAGCATGTATATATCATTCCAGCACGTACAGTTCGAAAAATTATAAAAAGTTGCATGACATGTAGACGATTCACTGCCTCACCTGCTGAGACACCTACTGCCCCTCTCCCTGAAGAACGAGTCAAAGATGCTTCAATTTTTGAAAGTGTTGGTCTCGATTTATGCGGACCGTTATTTTTAAGAAATGGCTCGAAAGTTTGGATAGTTCTTTTTACGTGCCCCATATTTCGCGCAATTCATCTTGAATTGGTATCTTCACTTTCAACGGAAAATCTTCTATTAGCTATGAGAAGATTTATCTCAAGAAGAGGGAGACCCTCTATTATTATTTCTGATAACGGAAGAAATCTAGTGAAAGCATCATCAGAATTGAAGTCTATAAATTTTGAACGCTTGCAAAAT
Source organism: Maratus speciosus (assembly GCA_963932465.1). Classification (NCBI taxonomy): domain Eukaryota; kingdom Metazoa; phylum Arthropoda; class Arachnida; order Araneae; family Salticidae; genus Maratus; species Maratus speciosus. Next base: position 338,552,227 of record OZ010789.1, read on the forward strand.
TTTGCTATTGAACGAAAAATACAGTGGAAATTTAATCCACCTTCAGCTCCCTGGTGGGGTGGTTTTTTTGAACGCATGATAGGAATGTTAAAAGGTATTTTACGAAGAGTGCTTGGAAAGGCCAGCCTAAATTATGAAGAATTATACACCGTGTTATGTGACGCGGAAAGTGTAATCAATTCTAGACCGCTGACATATATCGCAGATGATGATGATCTTGACCCTCTTACCCCCGCGATGTTCTTGCAAGATATCAAAGATTCGAGAGTTCCTGAATTGGACATAATTGATTCAACAAAAATGAAAAGAAGATTTGCTTATCAGCAAAGAATCCGAGAAGATCTTAGAAAACGCTTTAGAATAGAATACCTGGGGCAACTTCGAGAAAATGCGGGAAGAAATAGGGAAACTGAGTTAAAAAAAGACGATATTGTCTTAATTGGGGACGATAATTCAAAACGTATTAATTGGCCTTTGGGAAAAATTGAAGAACTATATCCCGGCAAAGATGGAAAATTTCGGGTAGCCAAAGTTAAAACCAAAACGGGTTCTTTTTGAGACCCCTTAAAAGACTATATCTTCTTGAAATCAATAATGAACTAATGCCTCCTTTTTTAGTAGACAGAATTCCTGCTCCTATAGACGACGATTCTGTTCCTGCTCCTGTGCCAGAGTCTTCAGATCCTGCCTCTGTAGTTGAACCTTTGGATAGCGTCTCTGTTCCTGCTCCTGAGCCCGAGTCATCAGATCCTGTCTCTGTAGCTGAACCTTTGGATAACGTTCCTGCTCCACTGCCAGTGTCTTCAGATTCCCCTTCTGTAGCTGATCCTCTGGATATCACTCCTGCTCCTGTGCACCAGTCTTCCATACCTGAGGATGGCAATCGACGATCTCGAGCTGGTAGAAAACTGAAACAGCCGCAACGACTAAATTTATGAAGTTTTGAGTTTCACTATACTGAACCTCAAAGGTGGGAGGATATTACAAAACACGACCTCCACGGACATTTTCTCCCGACCTCGCTGGACATTTTCCCTTCGAATGAGGACTATTTATTTTTGTCGTTTGGCAACAGAAACTTTTTGTTTTGTAGATCGAACGAAAGAACGATTTTGAGATGTGGGTTTTTTTCCCCATCAAACATGTTTTTTAACGAATTCGAGATTAATTCATCGTATGTATATAATGTAAATATTTTTTTGTATAAGTTAGCCATATAAATAGTCTAAAATGAAAGAGATGTTTCTTCATTTCCGACTACTTGATGTGAATTATTTTTAATTGCCGAATCTATCCTGGAATGAATAAGTTCTGATTCTAAAGAAGGCGGCCTACCTTGGATCGGTAAGTATTTTTTACTTACCTTTATAGATTTATATCATATGTTTTATTGTGTATCTGATAGACATAAATTGAGCTTTAAAATTTTGAAATTCATCATATTTCCCATAGAAATTGGGCAGAGGTAAGTCTGGTATTTTAAAGTGGTTAGTAACAGTAGGATTTTCTTTTTTAATATTAGAACATTCATATTTACAAAGAATAATGTTAAGCTTTACCTCTGACTCTTCCAGTTCATCTTCTAGCTCAGTTGCTATTTCCAAAGAATCTGCTATGTCGACATTTTCCGGAAGCGTTGTATAGGATTCGATCAGATTACGGAGTGACGTTTTAATTTCCAAAATAGAAATTTTTTTTTCTTCTAAACGCAATCGTTCTTCTTGCTGCTCTTCTTGCGATTCTTTTAAATGGGTGCACTCATATTCGTTAATGAATTTCGTGATTTTGTTTAGTTTAGTTTTTAGGACTCCGCATTGGCGATTTAACGTTGTTAAGGTAGTCTTTTTTTTTATTTGCTGTGCTCCGGTCGGCTAGGACCATATGCCGTGAGCACTGAGATAGTGGACTGTGATTACTTTTCCATAGGTTTTTATTGTTTATTGCCAAGGGGCAAACGTTGAAATGAGCTTCTGATTTGAGAGCGAGGGTTACACACGAGTTACACACGTGTTGTTCAGGTGACAACGAAGCTCAACTGAAGGTTACATCATTTATCAGCTAGGTGGCGCTGATCACTTAATCAAACTTCGGGAGCGCACAAGAGAAACGGAAACAAAGAAAGTTTTTGGGTGTCAATGGTAAGCTTCACTGGCGTTTCGGCAATTAATTAACAAAAAAGGATTATGTCTTGTCAAAAGGCATATGACGCCGTAATTTTTGACACTGTGAGTTGAGGTGGGGGACGATGCCACTTCGTGTACCTTTTCGCTTTTCTTTAATCTCTACAACAGAAAACTGACACTATTATGTGGATCCATTTAAAGTGCGGAAACTTTTTCATCTTTTCAAAGAAGTTGCAATTCTAGTTTCGGTTAATGTTTTTGAAGAGTGCTGTTTTATTTGAGAAAAGAATGGAATTCGTAACAATTGCCAAAGAAAGAAAGAAATAAGAAAAAGAAAAGTGGTTTCAAAACCTCAAGCATCTTAATATTTTCCGAAGAAAGCCACTAATGTGTAAAAAATGTACTGTTATTGCCACCCACTCTGTTGAATTTCATGCAGTATCTGATGAATGAACAGAAAAGGATTATGGTCTAGTCAGTTAAAAGTTAAAATGCATATGGGGGGTGAGGGGGGTAATTTCTTAAAAGCAAACTTGGTAAATTGGTTCGTCCCTTATGTGTTTACTTAATGAAAGGCCTTCTAAGTGTTTTGAATTGAAAATGCCGCCCTACTATATTTCGAGCTATATTAGCTTTATGTAAGTTTTCAGCATGAGTTTTTTTTTAATCTGTCTATATTATAAAGGACAGAAACAGAAATAGAAATCACCCACTCGTGGACAGCCAACCTTGCGGTATAGAAGCTAAATGTCCACGAGGGGAAAAACCCATATCCACCTTCCCACGAAACCCCCATACACCAGACGGTCCCGGAGGCCTCAGCAGGTAGGAAGACACCCCCCCCCCCCCATTGAAATTTCAATTAAAATTGTACAATCATATCACAAGAGCTACCCAATGTTTCTTAAGCTGGGCGAGCCCAAATAAAACAATATCTTGGACTTTTAAGGTATTACAGATATTACAGATCATCAATCAGTTATTAAAATAGGAATGCTTGAAAGTAGCCAATTTAAAATTTTAATGAAAAATTGAAATAGTATTGTTAAGCTAAAAGATTTCTTAAAAATTTATACTAATCCATATTAGGGCCTAATAGGACTTAATAAAACAAAGTTAGTTGAAACAAAATTGATTGAAATCTGAAAAATAAGTAAATCTGAGTTCTAAACACTGTAGATTTTAGTTTGAAGATAAAATTCACAGTTTGGAGATTTAGTCCAAAGTTCAGGAATATAAACTTTTTACAAGTCAAGGTGTTATTTAATTAGGCGATGTTTAATACTTTTTTGAATGATCTTGATAGATAATGGGTGACACTGTTTATAGAATCTTTTTTATGAAGGAGTAGTGTTTATTAAGAATATTGTAATTTTCGTTTAGCTCTGAAAAGTTTGCTGGATCCAGTAGAATCTTCTGGAAGTTTTTCCTTAAGGTTTTGTTTTTATTAAATTTGAAATGATTATGTAGGAGTATTATAAAGGACAAACATATATGTGCATAACGCATACGTCATTTTGTGAATGGCAACACTTTGAAATTTGAAATGAAATTTCGGTTTTGCAATTTTCGCTACTGCAAATTTTTAAACTTCTAAACATCGCACAGTTTCAATTTTTACACCTTCGTACAGGAAAAAAAAATGCGGTTTTAAATGCAATTTGCTTGAAAGCTGTATCTCAATTTATTTTTGAAATAGTAATTTTTTTGTAGTTTTTAGTACAAATTTTGTAATCGTGGCAACTGAAGTACTCCATTTATATTGAAAGTAAAGGGAAAATAGTCATGATTTATTATTTTTATTGATTATATCCTTATTGATGCCATTTTCACATTACAAATAAAAGTAACTTTTTTATAATTTTTGAACAGAAAATGATGTCAGACATAAAAATAAAACACGCATTCTTCTTCATAAATCAGTTACATTTCAATATTTTTACAATAGCTGATACCGAGTTTGAGACGCTAGGCAAAATGATTCAGTGAGTAAAAATGTCATATTTAAAACAAAACGATCATTTCTTTTTGATAAAACTAAATATTTGACCAATACTAAATGGCCAATACTATGACAACTAAAGGCAAGTTTCTGAATTTTTTTTTTTTCGCGGGTACTGAGATTAGAACTTAAAGTTTGTGCGAATGTTCACATGAAATATTGTATCGGACAAACGTGACTTTAAGTTTGGAAATACATTCAGTAATAATCTATTGCGCATTAAAATACTTTCAAATTGTGAATTTGAGTGGTGCGTGTGTAAATTATGAGAATGTGAAAATAGCGTATAGTTTAGATTTTATGGGGGGGGGGGGGGGATTTTATGTGTGACAAAGTGAAATCCTTTTTACTGATTTTTCATTCCGTAAAAACAAATATAAGAGCCTCAATCGATAACTTCATCATAATTACTCATCTTGATTACGAATTCTAATACAGTTTAATTTTCAATAATTTAAGCAGTTGAAGTTTGTGGAAATAATATTTTGGTAATTTTAGGTTGAAAATATTATATGTTTTAAGAGTTAGACAACTAATGTAAGATGAATTTGTTATTGTAATTATTTTTGTAGATTTATTATAAAATCAATCTGACAGTTCCTTTCTAACATTTTAGTTCGTCGAATTTCGACGGCGTTCCAACTCGTAATTATAAAGGTATTATTTTTTAAAGAGGCTCTTTAATGGTAGTAAAATATTGCTACAGAAGACATCTGACCTTTCAGATCTCAAAAGATTGATCTCACAGATTTAAATGGCTAAGCTATATTGTCGGAAAACCGGGGGTTGGGTTGGGGGGAGGGAATAACAGCGACATAAGTGTTAAAACTATGATTAACTAGTCGGATGTGGCAATCCCAAAATTTTCTTCTATCTCATACATTAATATTCACACATATATTTAATACTTCCTGCAAAATGAAGCATATCAGTGTCACCGGTTAGTTGATTTACACCAAAATCTAATCAGCAGCAACTTATGTCAAGTTCTAACTGAATTTGAAGTTTGATGGAAGTCCCTAAATAAGATTTTGAGATAGAACTATTGCGGAAATCGCAAAAAAATTTGCATATCAGCGCCACCTATTGGGCGATTTACACCAAAAACTAATTAGGACCAATTTATATCAGAGACTAACTTTATCTAAAGTTTGATGAAAATTCATGCATTTGTTCTCGAGATAGAGCTACTGCGATAATCATGAATAATGCCTCATAACAGCGCCACCTGTTGGGCGATTTACACCAAAAAGTAATCAGCACCAAATTATATCAAGGACTACCGGAATCTGTAGTTTTATAAAAATCCGTGCATTAGTTTTTGAGACATAGCTATTGAGGAAATCGTGAAAAATGCAGCATAGCAGAACCACCTGTTGGAAGATTTAGACCAAAAGGTAATCAGCACCAGTTTATATAAAGGATTAACTGAATCTAAAGTTTTATTAAATTCGTTCATTAGTTCTTGAGATAGAGCCCCCACAAAATTTGTGTCACATACATACAGACAGAGTCACAGACTCACAGACAGACATTTTGTAAAAACATGTTTTTCGGGTTCTCTGACCCCTAAAACGTGTAAATCCGTCGAAAACCGGAATTCAAAAAATATCACGAATCCAAAACTTTCTTCTTGTAAAGATAGAAGAAAGTAAAAATACAAAAAATAAGATAAATAATTACTATAGTAAAAGAGTAAAAATAAAAAGAATACACATGAGACATTTAATAACTAAATTCTCTTATAACATTTTTAATCTTTCTACACAATAAGTAACAATAAGCAGCGCCTGATTACCAACAGGGCACATTCCCACCAGTAAAATGAAACAGAAAATTTTGCCTCATTCATGGCAGAAATTTAACATGAATACGGCGTTTAGATAAGGCGGACATTTCTTTTAAAATTTATTGGTGTAAGTGTGCCCCGTTGGTAATCAGGCCCTGACAATAAGCTATATTTTGAGGCGAGGGGGGATTATATAATAAAAGGGTTTGTTAACCGAGTGTTTCGGTTAATTGAACGTCGGATAATTGAGAAACTATAATATTTTAAAATTGTATTATTTCATATTCATTTAATAATTAATCTTCAAAAATGGCGGTTCCTTTTTAAGTATGTATTGTTCAAGTGACTTTGCCATCCTACTTTAAATGTCTACCTAAATTTCTCAAAATCAGCTCTCATGAACTTGTTTGTATTCTGTGTACCGAAATTATTAGAATTGTGTTTGCACGGTAAAATTCATAATCTATAATCCTATATGTGTATCATTAATGCATGTATAAATATTCAAATCTAGTGTAGAGGTAAAGATACTTTGCCTTTACCAAAAAGCACAGTCTTTGGAGACTCTGGTAAAGCAAGGTTTAGATATATGGGGAGGCATATCAATTGGCTTGAGCTTCTGGTAAAGCAAAAGTACCTTCGGGAAACCCAGATTAGGAATGCATTTCAGCCAGTCACCCTGATTCAAGAATTGACCAGTGAATCCGATTTGCTGCGCCAACGTAAGCCAAATAACCCTTTGTTAGAATCATTTGCATTCCATGAATTTCATGCTCAGATTTGTAACTAACTGCGGATCTTCCTTTCTAAAGATAAACGCAAATTTCATAAGGGACCGTACACTAATGATGTCACGCTTGTAGGGGGGAGGGGGGTTTGTGGAATTGTGACAGTTTGTGACAAGGGGCTGGGAGAGGGTAAGAAAAAATCTGACCAAACACATTTTGGTTAAAATAAAAGCATTAAAAATCAGCAGATTAAATTTGAAGTTATTTTACAATTAAAGTATTTTGTATTCATAAAGTAAAGATAAGATTTTAAAAAGCCAAATACAGTATGGAACCATTTATCCGGAAACCAGTTAACCGGAAAACCAGTTATCCGGAATGATATTTCTGATAGACTGATTTCAGAATCTTTTCAGAAAAAAGGTGCCATACACTGCCAGTTTGACATAGGCTTAGCTTGAAACAATTGTATAATTTGATGACAACATCTAGTATTTGAAATGAAAACATATTTAGTTGTATTTTAGATGTTTTAATTTTTATGCAGAGGAAACAGGAGAATTTTTGTTCCTAAGATTACCTTCTTTTAAACTCTGGTTAACTTTTGATCTTTCTTGCATTGATTTTTAATCCAAGTAATCTAATACTTTAAAATCAGAAATAATGTCACAACCACACATATTCCACAAAACTTATCAAATGGATGTTGCTTTAATGCACAACCAGTTAACCGGAAAAACCAGTTATCCGGAATACATCTGACCCCAAGCATTCCGGATAAATGGTTCTGTACTTATATTAAATTCCTTTTCAAATTCCAAAATACTACTGTTTTCAGTTGCACTTTCATATTAATATTTTATTTCTATTGTACTATATTAATTATGTTTTTTGTTCTAAACTTTAATCTTATTTCATGCAAAATAAGTACACGAATCATTTTTATGGTTATGCTCACAAATGTCATTAAAACGCATAGTTAAAGTTTAAAAATAAAATTTGAAATATTGATCTATAACGTAGTGCTTTGTTTCTGAACCGCAAGTATATGTTTATGTAATACAGCGTAACATGTGACAAGAGGGGGGAAGGTAAGGTAAAGTGTGACACTTTGTGACAAAAGGGGGGAGGGGGTCAAAAATATTGATAAAAAGTGTGACATCATTTATGAACCGCCTCTAAGAGTTGGTTAGGAACATATCCCTGGCTCGTATAGAGCAGTTCACATCGCTTGACTTTTACCGTAAAACGTTGAAAAATCTATAGAACACTCAAAAAGAAAAAGCATTGATAAAGGTACCGATAACTCACGATAGCTGTACTACAGCAGCTGCAAAAACCTGTTCGTGACGTCACTGTGCATATCTCTATATTCTCCTTCTTTGAAAGGTGGGCTTAAGTACTGTGTACTGTTCAAACTAATTTTAAGAAGAGTTGTTCTTTTTAATCATTTGGAAAAATGGTTATTGTCCGCGGTCAGGGTAGGAAATCAAAAACATATCTGAAGCGTTTTATTAGTTGAATCCCGCATTTTATTCGTTTTCTGATTGGTTTATACAGTAATCTGTATTTTCCCTTTACTTTCAACAGAGATAGATACTTCTGTTGCCACTATGAAAAAAAGAGTAATAAAAACTACAAAAAAATTAATAACTCAGAAACAAATTGAGATACAGCTTTCAAACAAATTGCATTCAAAAGTACGTTTTTTTCTCTATACGACGGTGTAAGAAGTAATATTGTGGGATGTTTAGAAGTTTAAGAATGAAATTTCATTTAAAATTGGTCCAGGAATATTAATGTTTAATACATGGCGTACGTAATATATGGCCAGCTCCGTAGAAGTTTAAAAATTTACAATACCAAAAAATGCAATCCATGGCGTACGTGTTGAGCACGTTCAGAGACCGAAACACGAGTAACTCGGAAAATTTTGGAATGACATCATACTGGTGTCTCGGTGTAATGTTGGGTTAAAATGGCTCTGAACGCTTTCGGGTAAAGTTGTGGGTTTTTTTATTTACATTTACAAACACGGCGGCAGCTGAACTTTTGTTAGGGCAAATAGTCGTCAATCAAACGAAACGACGAATCTTTTCTGAGTATTTTCTTACGCTAATGTTACGCGAATTCGAGAAATAAGTTCAAACAAGAAGAATTTAAAACGTTATAATTATGTTTAAATTAGTGAAAAACGGCTCGATATTTTAGCTGTTTCCCTTCAAACGAGTACTGCCAATGGCGGTCTTGCATCGGAACACACACACAAAAAAAGTAAAGCAGTGGTTGCAATATAAAACTGTTGTCTTGTTGCTCTGTTATCGTAAGTAGGCAATTATTATTATTTATTTTTTTTTTGTAATTATATTGTGTGTCTTTATTTTTGCCTGTGTTTCTCTGGATCTGTTTACGCAAAATTAAATTTATCGTTATAATACTTGCTATTAATGTTAAACTTTAACTGATGTTACCGGTCTCACAGACCGGTGCTTTTTTCAATTTTCATAGTTTAACTTGCAAATTTCAGTTTATCTGCAAACACTACTGAAATCTCGTTTCGTTTGAAACTTTAGTACTAACACCAGAGACTTTTGAATAGGTGAATTTGAATTATAACACTCCTGTACAAAATGTTTAGTACAAAAACAACATCTTATGAATTAATCGCGGCTTTTATTCATCTTTTGATGGAGCGGTCTCACAGACCGCTACACACTAGTTATGTGACAATTTCTGTGACATCAGTTAAAGGTTAATTCTCGTTTAGCAGAATTTACAGTAATGTTTTAGATTAAAATTTTCAAATATGTTAAACTTTCTATTTATACAGGACGTGTTAAGTGTACCTTTTCTCCTAAACTGTCAAAAGGATTTCAATTTTTTATATGCTTCAATAAAACCTATTCACCTATGGGAAATGACCAGAATTTACAAATGATATTACCCTGATGATGGATTCCAGATAAACCACGAATACAAACATAAATAAAGGTAAACCAATTTTCTCTTACCTATGCTTTGCTTTTATAATTGAAATATGAATAAACAATAAACTGTGAGGAACAACGAATTTCGCGCAAATACTCTGTTGCATAAGTTGAAATACGTCTAACAAAATGATTACGAGACTGAAAATTTTGTCTCAATAAAGGCATCGTCATTAAATGATAAAAATAAAAATCTGGTAATCCAATAAGGGTAATTTATTAGAAGAAAAAAATACAACAATTCTATAACAATATTATGGCTTCTATAAAAGACAGCACAACCGTTGAAAAATTGAACGCCAACAACTATACAAATTGGTGGTTCAAAGTTGAAATGTTGTTGATTCGGGATGAGCTAATTGAAGTTATTACGGAACAAGCTCCCGCCCCATTGACCGATAAATGGACCAAGAAAGATAGAAAGGCAAGAGCTTTAATAAATTTGTCCATCGACAATAGTCCAATAGTGCATGTCAAAAATTTAAATTCAGCTAGGCAAACATGGGACGCACTGAAACAAATTCATGAGAGATCTAATCTCTCTAGTAAGCTATATTTGTTACGAAAACTCTACAGTACAAAGTTAATTGAAGGTGGCAGTATGACAGCCCCCATAACAAAAATTTTAGAAATAGTGGACAAACTGTCAGCCATAGGTGAAAATATAACTGAATCGCACATTTCAGCACTACTGCTGTGCTCCTTGCCACCGTCATACGATACATTAGTTACTGCCCTGGAGGCGAGGATGGCCAGGATGGCCGCCCAGGGAAACCCAGCAAATGCTTTTGAGTTTTAGTAGGGCACAGACGAAGCAAAATTAACTGTAAACTTTATAAAAAGTAAGCTTACAGACGAATATACTCGTAGGATAGATAATTCTGAAAATTGCGAAAACAGCAATAAAGCATATAAAGCACAAGGTAAATTTAATAATTCAGAACACAAAAGAGGCAACAATAAGTACTGTTCACACTGTAAGGTGAAAACCACACGAATAAAGAGTGCTGGTTTCTAAAAGGAAAAAACAACAACAGTCACACAAATAACAGGCACTATAAAAACAAGAACAATTCAACATCATTAGTTTATGAAGAAAACAACTTATATAAAAACGCGGAACCTGAAGAAAGAAAACATACAGTAATTGAAAACAACAGTGTTGCTTTACTAACCGAAGAGTCCGAAAATAAGGGCACTTTTATAGTGGACAGTGGCAGTTCCAGCCATATAGTAAACTTAAAGGAATTCTTTACTAAAATAACAAATAACACTGAAACAAACGTTACAGTTGCAAATGGAAATAAAATGATTTCATATGGATATGGGGAGGTAATAATTCACACCGAAAATGAAAACAAACAAGTTATATTACGTGACGTACTTTATGTCCCTGACATAAAAACTAACTTGCTGTCAGTGAGTAGGGCAACTAAAAACGGTTGCAAAGTCAAATTTGAAAAAGAAGAATGTGACATAATACATAACGGTAACATTATACTTCAAGGTAAACTAAAAAACAACCTGTATGAAATACATGTTAGTAAAGACGAAAATCACAAGCACTATGCAAATGTCACTTACAACTGCTCAAATGCAAATTGCATAGATTTGTGGCATAGGCGGATGGGGCATAGGAATTACGACACAATAAAGCCGATGTTATCAAAGGAGTTAGTTAATGGAATTAAAATCAACAACTGCAAACATAACACAAAATGTGAGGTATGCATAACGTCAAAAATTAACGAGACCCCATTTCCTAAATCGGGCGCCTATAGAGCTACAAAAAGGCTCGAGTTAGTGCATTCTGACGTATATGGCCTTATAAATACACCCACAATTGGGGGGGGGGGGAAGATACTTCGTCACTTTTATCGACGATTATATGCGATTTTGTGTAATTTATTTAATGGCAAATAAAAGTGAGGCTTCAGAGAAATTGAAAGAATACATTTCAATGGTGAAAAACAAATTTGTAAAAACATCTACTGCCATAAAATAGGACAAAGGTGGTGAATATACAGGTAATGAAATTGAAAAATATCTACAAGAAAATGGTATTCATCATCAGCTCACCGTACCATTTAAAACCCAAGCCAAAACGGTGTTGCTGAGCGTAAGAATAGGTCGCTACTAGATATGGTTAGAAGCATGTTAAATGAAGCAAATCTCCCACACAAATTATGAGGAGAAGCCATATGCCCCGCGAACCACTTACAGAACCGGCTACCTTCAAAATCGGTAAGCACCACACTCTATGAATTATGGATTAGAAAAGCCAACTTAAAATATCTTAAAGTTTTTGGCTGTACCGCATACGCCTACATACACAGATCAAAGAGAGTAAAATTAGACAACAGAGCAGAAAAGGTACTTTTGTCGGATACGAAAGTCACTCTAAGGCGTACAGAATCTATACAAGTGACAGAAGAGTAATATTGGCTAAAAGCGTAAAATTTATAGAAAATAAAAGCAATTCAGATACTAATGAAAATCTAGATAGAAGAGAATTAACCGTAGAAACAAACAAACAAACCATGGGCGTACACAAGGGGGGGCTGATGGGTCTACAGCACACCCCCCCCCCCGAAATTTTCGAAAAGGAAATGAAAAAATTGCTGATTTTTCCCCTTCTTTTTTGGAAAATTTTTTAATTTTTTTCTGTGTTACAGCGGACTAGCCATTCTCATTAGTCCCATATTAGTCCACATTGACACCAAAGAAGAGAAAGGGGACTGATGGGGCTACAGCCCCCCCCCCTCCTCCTGAAATATTCGAAAATTATGTGAAAAAAGTGTTTTTTCCTTACTTTTTTTAGAGAAATCTGTAAATTTTTCTTCTGTCATACAGCGAAATAGCCATCCTCGTTAACGTCATATTAGTCCACATTGGCATGACAACATACTATAAGATGGGGAAGGGGACTGATGGAATGACAGCCCCCTCATCTCGCAAATAGTCGAAAATCAAATGAAAAATCGTGCTGATTTTTTTTCTTACTCTTGTTTGAGATAAATTTGCCTTTTTTCTCCTATCATTTAACAGATTTGCCACTCCCTTCTCTTTAGTTCCATATTAGTACACAGTGACACTACATTATACTAAAAAAATGGAAGGGGGCTAATAGGGTTGCAGCCCCCTCCCAAAATAGTCGAAAATGAAATGAAAAAAATGCTTATTTTTTTTCTTTTCGTTGAGATAAATTTATATTTTTCCTCCTATCATTCAACAGACTAGCCGCTCTCTTCTTTTTAGTTCCATATTAGTGCACAGTGACACCACATTATACACAAACAGATGAAAGGGACTAATGGGGTTACAGCCCCATCTTCCAAAATAGTCGAAAATGAAATGAAAAAAATAGTGCTGATTTTTTTTCCTTCTTGTATGAGATAAATTAGCATTTTTTTCCCTATTATTCAACAGACTAGCCGCTCCCTTCTCTTTAGCTCTTGCAGCATCTGCAAGAGTTATTGGAAATTCGCAGTTTTCTGTTATTTAATGAACATTAAGTTCAAACTGAAACGATAGATGGCAGCACACATCAGCGCACTGATTCTCTCTCCAGACTCTCTCAGAACTCTCGTGTGGACTCAGTTGATTGCCGGCTGTCGTCTAGTATGGACGTAAAAAGACTGTCTCGCGAAGCATTTGTAGACGCACTTCAATCAATGTTTTAATAATGTAATCTGTAATTTAATTTGTAAATATAGTTGTTAAAATATAATTTAGTTACTACTAAACGCATCTTTTTTTGAATTGAAGTACATCGAGCTATTTATTAAACTGATGGAGTTAGATTCCCTAAAACGTGGAAGTGACGCGTAGCAGACACTTCAAGTGGTGACCTTGCATTAAGGACTAATGGACACGCAAACAACACTGTTGCTTCAATTCCTCAGTATTCCGTTTTCCCAGATTTAATTGGGGACTAATTATTTGCTTTGTTCCAGTTCTGGTTACAGATGGAGGTTTCCGCATGCCCATGTGACATGTGAAATTACTGAAGGTAAGTGGCTAATTTATTTCCGTTCACGTTTTTTGTCAGGTGTGCTCATTGTTTTATTTTTTGTATTTACGATGCCGCCAACCGATCCCCCGCAACAGATTGAGAAAGTTGCAGTTAAATTTCCCCCTTTTTGCGACAAAGAAGCTGACTTATGGTTTATAAATATTGAAGCGCAGTTTATTTTAAATAATATTACCCAGGATACTACGAAGTATTACGCTGGGGTTTCGGCCCTCAATTCTGAAGTACTTTCTTATGTGAGCGATATTGTGAAAAATCCCCCGAATGCTGATTTGTATTTAACCCTTAAAAATCGCTTGATCGCTGAGTTTGCGGATTCTGAGCAAAAGCGAGTGAAATATCTGCTAATGCATACGGTTTTGGCGGATGAAAAGCCATCACACCTTTTACGGAAAATGCGGCAGCTCGCCCAGGAAAAAGTTGGCGAAGAATTTTTAAAAACGCTATGGATTCAACGTTTACCGAAAGAAACGCAAGCCATTTTATCTGTTTCGGAGGGCAATTTAGATAAACTTGCGCAAATGGCTGACAAAATTATTGAGGTGTCAATCCCACAGGTCGCGGAAACACAACGGCGCTTCGAACAAAATAAAGGAAACGCGTCGGTTTCAGAGTTGCAGGCGCAGATCGCGGAGTTGACGGAACAAGTGAAGCATTTATCACGCTTTAGCCAGCGGCGGGAAAATAGATCTCGGGACCGTTCTACACATAGAAGGCATAGATCACAGACTCCTAAGCGCATGAAAGAATGCTTATGTTGGTATCACGCAACTTTCGCCGACAAAGCAAGACAATGCCGTCCCCCTTGTAATTATACAAAATCGGAAAACTAGAGATGAAATCGCATGTGGCGCAATGTAATTTCAATGTCAACACATCCAGTCGCCTTTTCATTCACAATCCTACCTCTCGACGCCATTATTTAATCGATGGCGGTAGCGATGTTTGTGTTTTGCCATATACGGCCAAGATGTCTTTTGTTGCCCCATCTAATTTAACACTGTATTCAGCCAGCAATTCTCCAATCAAAACATATGGTACAAAAACGGTAACACTAAGCCTAAATTTACGCCGCGAATTAAAATGGCCATTTATAATCGCTAATGTTAGTAAACCAATTATCGGCGCCGATTTTTTAAAACATTATGGATTATTAATTGATTTGAAAAATTCTTGTTTACACGACCCACTCACAAAGTTTTCTTCCAAAGGCACTACCATTAACTGCCACAACAAAAGTGTTGCACTTGTTTCTAGTAGTGAAAAATTCCATGACATTTAAAATAAATACAAGGATATCATTTGCCCCTACCCTGCATCGCCCCAGCCAAAGCACAATACCGTGCATAGAATAATTACAAATGGACAGCCAGTCTTCAGTCGTCCGCGGCGGTTGAATCCAAAGCAATTGGCAATCGCAAAGCAGGAATTTCAGACCATGATGGAACAGGGTATCTGTAGGCCCAGCAAACCGAATTGGTCAAATCCCCTGCATATGGTTCCGAAAGCTAATGGCGAATTTCGCCCCACCGATGATTATCGCGCCCTAAATAAACAAACTCAGATGGATAGGTATCCTTTACCACACCTGCATGATTTTGCACAAAATTTGCATAAGAAAAAATATTTTTCGAAAATTGATCTTACAAGAGCATATCACCAAATTCCGGTGCATCCCGATGATGTGCCAAAAACGGTAATTACCACACCGTTTGGACTTTTTGAATTTGTATTTATGCCATTCGGTTTAAAGTGCGCAACCCAAACATTCCAACGTTTTATGAACGAAGTGCTACACGGTTTTGATTTTGCTTTTGACTACATCGATGACATATTAATTAGTAGCTCATCTGAACAGGAGCATGCTAAGCACTTAGATATGGTTTTCAGTCGCCTTTCTGAATATGGCATTCGAATTAACGTAGATAAATGTGTTCTGGGTGTTCAGGAATTGTCTTTCTTGGGCTACCTCATTAACGAGCAGGGTATAAGGGCAATGCCTGAGAGAGTAACACCTATCTTGAATTACGATAAGCCGAAAACTGTGGATGATCTGAGGCAATATCTTGGGTTACTTAATTATTATCGGCGTAATATCCCACAGGCTGCTCATGTCCAATCAGTTTTAAGTGATTATTTAAAAGGTTCCCGAAAGTCAGACAAAAGTGAGATTGTGTGGAACGAGGAGAGCAGTAAAGCATTTAAGGATTCAAAACGTCAGCTCGCAAATGCAGCTTTGCTTTTTCGCCCTTCGCCAAATGCTCAACTTGCCTTATTTGTAGATGCTAGCGATTTCGCTATAGGCGCGGCATTGCATCAGGTGGAGGGGCAGGACCTTCAGCCGTTAGGTTTCTTTTCGCGCAAATTATCCGATACTGAAAAAAAGTATTCCGCGTATGATAGAGAGTTGTTGGCAGCTTATTCTGCTATTAAACATTTTCGTTTTATGCTGGAAGGTCGTAATTTCACCTTATATACTGATCACAAACCACTTACTTATGCTTTTTCCCAAAAAAGTGATAAGTGTTCCCCACGTCAATTGCGGCAACTGGATTTCATTAGCCAGTTCACCACCGATATTAGACACGTTAAGGGGGTAGATAACATACCAGCCGATGCACTCTCGCGAACCGAAGCCATAACTTGCCCTACTCCAATTAACTATGAGCAAATAGCTGAGGATCAGACCACTGATAATGATTTACGAACTTGCTTAGCAGATAATTCATCATCGCTTAAGCTCAGTAAATTTGTTATGCCCGGCAGCTCTGTGGAACTTTATTGTGACACATCTACTGGAAAAATCAGACCTTTTATCCCGTTAACTCAACGAAAGATAGTTTTCGACGCTCTGCATAACTTTTCTCATCCTGGTCGTAAATCTTCCATTAAACTCATCACTGACCGTTTTGTTTGGCCTAATATTAAAGCTGATTGTGATAAGTGGGCCAAGACGTGCATTCCATGCCAGCAAGTTAAAATTCGGACTCACACTAAAGCCCCGATCAGTAATATTCCTGTCGAAAATCAGCGTTTTTCTCATATCCATTTGGATTTAATCGGCCCTCTTCCAATATCTCAAAATTTCATGTATTGTCTCACAATTATTGATAGATTTACTCGTTGGGTGGAGGCAGAGCCTCTTAAAAATATCGAAGCGGAGACCGTTGCTAGTGCATTTTATAAAATTTGGATTGCACGTTTTGACGTACCCAAAATCATAACAACTGACCAGGGCCGTCAATTTGAATCGCGTCTTTTTCGTTCCCTGGCCAACTTACTTGGTTCCAAGCATATTCATACATGTTCTTTCCACCCTCAGGCTAACGGTATGATTGAAAATTGGCATCGTACTTTAAAATCTGCCCTTAAAGCATACCTGACAGATCGGTGGACGGAGATACTCCCGACAGTTTTGTTGGGGTTAAGAGCCACATTCCGGCAAGACTTAAAATGCACACCTTCAGATCTGGTGTATGGACAAACGATTCGGCTACCAGGGGAATTTTTTTCATCTTCTGCCGAAAATATTCATACTCCAGACTTTGTTAAATCACTCAAGCAGTTTATGATGCAGCTACGTCCAACACCAACTCGAGCGCAAAAGCAGACTCGCTTCTTCCTGCCAATGGACTTGATGAAATGCACCCATGTTTTCATCCGCCACGACGCTGTGCGGGCACCTCTGTGACCACCATATGACGGGCCGTTTTTGGTCATCGACAGAACAGATAAATTTTTCAGAGTCCAAAAAGATGGAAAAGAGACAGTAGTCTCAGTTGATAGGCTAAAGCCTACCTTCACATTAATAGAGGATGCACCAGCCACATCTACAGATGTCCAAAAAGAGGTTGACATTCCAATAGCCGAACCTGACATTCCAATAGCCAAACCTACACATCAGGCTCCTGTCTCCAGGTCTGGACGTTCCATTCGTCGCCCCGTTCGTTTTTCTTAGAACATTGCTAGGAGGGGGGTACTGCAGCATCTGCAAGAGTTATTGGAAATTCACAGTTTTCTGTTATTTAATGAACATTAAGTTCAAACTGAAACGATAGATGGCAGCACACATCAGCGCACTGATTCTCTCTCCAGACTCTCTCAGAACTCTCGTGTGGACTCAGTTGATTGCCAGCTGTCGTCTAGTATGGACGTAAAAAGACTGTCTCGCGAAGCGTTTGTAGACGCACTTCAATCAATGTTTTAATAATGTAATCTGTAATTTAATTTGTAAATATAGTTGTTAAAATATAATTTAGTTACTACTAAACGCATTTTTTTTAATTGAAGTACATCGAGCTATTTATTAAACTGATGGAGTTAGATTCCCTAAAACGTGAAAGTGACGCGTAGCAGACACTTCACTCTATATAAGTACACAGTGACACTACATTATGCACAAAAAAATGAAAGAGGGCAAATGAGATGGCAGCCCCCTCCCAAAATAGAGTGCTTGTTTTTTTTTCTTTTTGCTTGAGATAAATTTGTATTTTTCCCCTACCATTCAACAGACTAGCAGCTCTCTTCTCTTTAGTTCCACATTAGTGGACCTCATTAGTGACACCTCATTATACCCTAACAGGTGAAAGGGGCTGATGGGGTTACACCCCCTCCTCCAAAATAGTCGAAAATGAAATGAAAAAAATAGTGTTTTCTTTCGTTATGTTTAAGATAAATTTGTATTTTATACCCTACCCTTCAACAGACTAGCCGCTCTCTTCTCTTTAGTTCCATATTAGTGCGCAGTGACACCACATTATACCCAAAGAAGTGGAATGGGGTTGCAGCCCCCTCTCAAAATAGTTGAAAAAAAAGGCTGATTTTTTACATTTTGTTTGAGATAAATTTGTAACTTTGTTATCTGCAATATAAAGAACTACCCATTCTGGTTAGTCCCATATCAGCGAACAGCTACACTACAGTTTACCAAACGAGGGTAAGGGGGCTGATGGGGTTACAGGTCCCCCTTTCGAAATAGTCGAAAATGAAATAAAAAAGGTGCTGATTTTTTTTCTTTCTTTTTGAGATAAATTTGTAATTTAGTGTTCTGTTTTACCGCGGATTAATCATTCTCGTTAGTCCCATGTTAGTCTACATAGACACCACAGCATACCCAAAGAAGGTGAAAGACACTTTATTTTCAGTGATGGGGAGAACAATTTTACAGATTTTAAGTTACAATTTCTTTCTTTTAAATGAAAGTACATAAAATAAAACCCATTAACACTTTTAAACTTATTTCGGAGTAGGGAGGCCTCAAGATCGGACACGTAGCCCGTAGCCGTAGGTGATTCTAAGTTTAAAAAGAATTCTGACATTCACAGCAAATTTTCTGAAAGGTTACAGCAGAGGGGCTAACGGGGGATCCCTTCCTGGGGCCCTAATTATTTTTGTTGCAGTTTGGGTTAACTCTGTTTCTTGGTTTTCATTAACTTGGGTTTTCAGTTCTGGTCAATTTCAATTCCTGCAAGTTGGGTTCGGGTTAACCAGACTTTTGAAACGTTAGTTCAGTACATTATTTCCGGTTAAAAACTATACCTGTATTAATAAACATAGTTGTTTGTATATGTGCCGTTTTCTAAAGAGACCACCGTGTTTTTTCCACAACCCTTTAATGATATTCAGGATTTTATGAAGACCCTTTGACGAAATTCGCATCTTACCGTGATCGTTTGACGAAATTAGCTTCATTTTGCTGCGGCTCTTTGTCGAAATTTGCGTTTTTTCCGCGGATTTTGGCAAAATTCGCGTTTTTTCTCGATCCTCTGCCGAAATTCCCTCTTTTCCCGCGGCTTTTTGGCGAAATGCGCGTTTTTCCGCGGCCCTTTAACGAAATTCCCGTTTTTTGCGATGCTTTGACGAAATTCACGTTTTTTTTCTTGTGGGTCTTGGACGAAATGCGCGTTTTTTCCGCGGCCCTTTGACAAATTCGCGGTTCTTTGCGATTCTATCACGAAATCTGCATTTTTCCGAGGCCCTTTGACGAAATACGTGTCTTTTTCGTGACACTTTGTCGAAGTCTGGGCTTTTCCCGCTGCTTTTTGACGAAATTCGCGTTTTTTCATCGACCCTTTGACGAAATTTCGAGTTTTTTCCGCGATTGTTTGCGAAATTTGCGTTTTTTCCGCTGCTTTTTGACGAAATACGCGTTTTTTTCGCTTCCTTTTGACGAAATTTGCATTTTTTTCCGCGACACTTTGACAAGATTCGCGTTTTTCCGCGATCCTTTGTCAAAATTTGCGTTTTTCCACGATCCTTTGTCGAAATTTCTGTTTTTTCCGCGATCCCTTGTCGAAATTTGCTTTATTCCCGCGATCATTTGTCGAAGTTCTCGTTTTTCCGCGTCTTTTTGACGAAATTCGCATTTTTTTGCTATCCTATGTCGAAATTTGCTTTTCCTTCGCGGCCCTTTGGCGGAATACGTGCCTTTTTTCGCGATCGTATCTTGAAATTTGCGTTTTTTCCCGTGGCCCTTGGACGAAATTTCGCGTTTTTTCCGCAATGCTTTGTCGAAATTTGCGTTTTTTCCGCGATTCTTTGTCAAAATTTGCGACTTTTTGACGAAATTCGCGTTTTTTCGCGATCTTATGTCGAAAGTGCAGCTTTTTTCGAGTTTGTTTAACAAAATTCGTGTTTTTCCGCTGTCCTTTGACGGATTTCTTTTTTTGCGATGCTTTGTCGAAATTCGCTTTTTTTCGTGACCGTTTGGCGAGATGTCTTTTTTTCGCGTTTCTAACCGCAGACTTTGGACGAAATTCGCGTTTTTCCACGGCTCTTTGACGAAATTTACATTTTGGTCGCTATATTTTGTCGAAATTTGCATTTTCCCGCTGCTTTTTTGACGAAATTCGCGGTTTTTTCGCTGTCTTTTGCGGAAATTCGTGTTTTATCTGCGGCCATTTGACGAATTTCACGTTTCTTTCCGCGATCCCTTGTCGTTTTTAAGCGATCCTTTGTCGAAATTTGCGTTTTGCAGCGGCATTTTGACGAAATTCGCGTTTTTTGCGATTCTTTGTCGAAATTTGCGCTTTTTCTGCGTCTGTTTCATGAAATTTGCGTTTTTTCCGTGTCCTTTGACGATTTTTTTTCTGCGGCCTTTTGACGAAATTCACGGTATTTTTGCGGTCATTCGACGAAATTCACATTTTTTCTGCAGTCCATTGACGGAGCACGTGTTTTTTTTGCGCGACCATTTGTCGAAGTTAGCTTTCTTTCTGCTGCCCTTTGACGAAATTTGTGTTTTTTCAGCGGTCAATAGAATAAATTCACATTTTCTCCTCGTTTGACTTTTTTTCGCGATCCTATGACAAAATTTGCGTTCTTTCACCTCCCTTTGACAAAATTCCGGTTTTTCCCGCGATCCTTTAAAGAAATTTGAGATTTTTTTTCTTCGAACGATTGATGAAATTGATGTTTTTCGCCGACCATTTGTCAAAAATCGTCATACATTTTTTAAGTCAAAATTTTGGGACTGATGACCGATTTTTTTTTTTTTTTAATGGAACCTCATACCTAAAATTTACGGAAAATTCAGAACAGAATCATCCCTATCCCCCCTCCCCTCCCCCCCCCCTCCTCAGGCTACGGCCTTATTGTCAAAAATGATTACTCTTTACAACACAATTCAACGTGTTTCGTAAGATACAGAACATTATGGAAATTTAACTCAGCCCCCCCCCCCCGAAATAAAATCCTGGGTACGCCACTGAAACAAACACATCAGAAAGACACGAATGAAATCGAAATAGATCTAACACCAACACAAAAGTAATTAAGCCCACCACTCGCATCACAACAACAAATTCCACAAGTCAGAAGATCAGAAAGAACCAATAGAGGTGTACCGCCGGACAGGTTTGCTTATGCAGTCCGGCACGATCCAGTATATGTACCTAATAGTTGGGAAGACATGATTAATATAGAAAATCCTATAGAAAACAGAACTGGATAAAAGCAGCAGAAGAGGAAATGAATTCCCTTAATGAAAATGAAACTTGGTCCTTAGTTGATCCCCCACAAGGAGCAAGAGTAATTGAGTCCAAATGGACGTTTAAAGCGAAATATGACGAATTCGGTAAAAATCAAGCGTTACAAAGCCAGATTGGTCTCACAAGGGTTTAGACAAAAGTATGGAGTAGATTTTGATGAAACTTACGCTCCAGTAGTTTCCCATGCAACTCTAAGATGCTCATAACTGCCGCAGCGTATCACAATCTCAGTATTAGGCAAATAGACATAAAAACGGCATTTTTACATGGGAAACTGGAAGAAAATGTTTATGTATCACAACCCGAAGGGTACATAAATACTAGAGAACCCAATAAGGTTTGTAAATTAAAAAAGACCCTATATGGATTAAAACAAGCAGCAAGAACATAGTACTCAAACATTAATGAAACGCTAAAAGAATTAAAATTTAATCAGAGAAATGCTGATAACTGCTTATTTGTCAGAAAAGAAGGGGAAAACACAGTTTATATAGCAGTATACGTAGACGATATCCTTATCGCAGGGAAAGATGAAGATATAAACGACATAATAAATAAACTATAAAATCAAAGTATGCACTTGAAGATTTAGGTCAAATTTCCAATTACCTTGGGATAAAAATACAAAAAACTGACAAGGGTTTCAAACTAAATCAAACAGCAAAAATAATAGAAATTGCAAAAAAAAAATTAACCTAGAAGATGCTAAGCCATATAGCACTGCAATGGAAACAGGCTTTCAGCGATTAGACAATGAGGAAGCTCAAATGCCAAGCAACACTAAGTACCGACAAGCAATAGGCGCATTATTGTATGTTGCTACAATAAGTAGACCCGACATTTTAGTAGGGGTGAATATTCTAAGTAGAAAAATGAAACGCCGTCTGAAAGAGATTGGAGAGGTGTTAAAAGGTTAATAAGATATCTCATTCTACATAAGAACTGAATTTAGTAATCAGCAAAGAAGAACCACCCATTTTGAAAGTATATATTGATGCTGATTGGGGTGGAGATTTAAAAACAAGAAGATCAACGACAGGCAATTTATTCCTTTTAGGAAAGAATCCAATACAGTGGATCACGAAAAGACAAACATGCGTAGCACAATCATCTGCAGAGGCAAAGTTTGTAGCAGCGGCAAGTGCTACACAAGAATTAATGTGGCTATTAACATTATTAGAAGATCTTAATATACCGCAAAAATTGCCTATAGTCATTTATGAAGACAACAAATCTTGCATAAAAATAATCGAATCGGAAAATTATTCTAACAAAACAAAACATATAGACATAAAATATAATGTGATTAAACATTAAAAGAAGACAAAATTATTGAATTGCGTTATTGTCCAAGCACGCCATTGACAGCCGATATACTCACAAAACCAGAGCCCAAGATTGAATTTCTAAATAATAGAAATAAACTAAAACTACAGAGCAATCTTCATTAGGAGCTTAAGGGGGGATTGTTGACAGACATTACGAAATGTAATATCCAAATGAAGGCTATGAAATAAATCAAACTCAGTAAATTGCTTTTAATCTATCAATATGATTCATAAAAGCAATTATGTAAAGAATTTGTTATTCAAAACAAGGAAGTTTACGATTCTAAATAAATACTTTGTATAAACATTTCATCGCATATCCAAGAAATTAATACATTCGAACAATCAATAATCTAAACTGTTTAAGTAACTATAAATATAAATAATGTAATATTAAGATTAATGATACTAATTTCCTGTTTTGATCTTCAATAATGTATAATTATATGTTTTTTACATTTACTTGTATTCCAGACTCTCAAAAAGAGAGATGCGGCGATTTTTATGCTGCAATTGTATCTAATTAAATTCTGTTTCTTTCTTTAAAAGTTCAATCTACAGTTTTTTTACAAGTCACAAAAATAATCACGTGTGCTTTAAAACAACACCAAATATTATACCACTAGCAATGGATTAGAAGGGGAAATGAACAGAATTTACAGATGATATTACCCTGATGATGGATTCCAGATAAATCACGGATACAAAGATAAATAGAAGGTAAGCCAACTTTCTCTTACCTATGCTTTGCTTTTATAATTGAGATATGAATAAAAAGTAAACTGTGATGAACAACGAATTTCGTGCAAACACTCTGTTGCATAAGTTGAAATACGGCTAACAGTAAGTAGATATAATTGCCATGTATTGTTTGTTATTCTGATAGGCAATCGAGCAGTGTTTCGCCTTTTTCTATAAAAACATCAAATCTTACTTTTTCGTATTAACATTATTTCCGCGAATCATAATCGTTACCTTATTTAATTGCAGAATTCTGCGATTAATTAACATTCAAATTAGGCAAAGATTTCTGTTCAGAAGGAGTGATAAACTAAAAAGTTTAACAGTTCACAGTTAAGTATATGCAAGTAGATATATTTAAAATTTTTATTTTACTAAAGAAAAAAAAGATGCTTTAAATTTTGCAAATAATGTATGAAATATAAAGATGTGCGGATTGGACTGATGGCAGGTAGTGGGGAGGGCACGCTACGGTTTTAGTACTGCAGAATATTAGGGCTCCGGTACTTTTTTTGTTAGAAATTAAGCCCTGATTACAATTGTCTAAAACAGCCATAATTCTTCTGGGTTTCTCTGTTTCATGTTTCGCCGTTTTTGATACCATATTCGGCCTCAATAGTTGCTTCCGATATCTGATAGACTTTAACTCGGGAGAACTCGCTGCATGAGATTTTCTCTCACAGTCGTACTTTTTTAAGACTCTTATTTAAATAATTTTTCCTTTTAATTAAAATTTCAAAATGTTTTTCAATTATTTTACCTATTTTGTGAATAAAAGTACTAAGCCAACCAAAAAAAGTTGATATTATATGAATGTAAAGTGAAAGAAAAGCAATTGGGCATTCTCACTAGCGAGTTTTCCCGGGTTAAGGATGTTAATTTTTATAACAACTAGGGGGCTCGGCCCCCTACGAGCTACGCTCGCCAACCCCCGTCCAGACACCGCAGACTCTAAATGCACGCTAATTTGATCGGCTTTAAAAAGATTTCGAAAGATTGAATTATAATTAAAAAAACAGTGGCGATCTCCCTATAAATGGACTTCTATTCATTTCTCTTTGATTGGGGAATTTTAACGCCAAATCCGCTGCGGTACTACTTGATTATCCCGTCGACCAATTTCGCCAAATTATATAAATCGCCAAACCACTCGCCAAATTATACAAATTGACATAATTTTTATTTTAAATAACGAAAGAACAAATAAATTAGTACAACATTAATAAAAATACAAATAAAACGTTAAAATAAAAATAAGTTGATGACGTAGACACGTGTAACAACATTTCAAAATAAGCTAATATAAAAGGAATTAAGTAAACAGAGTGTTTGTCGCCTGGTATTTTTTAACAAAGCGAAAATAAAGTTCTTTTAAATGAGACATTTTAAATTAATCGTTTTTAATCTGACGTAATTTTGACCAAGCTATTCTTTCTCTTTTAAATATTCACGTGAAAATACTTAATTATAATACTTAGTTAAAATAGTTAGAAATGAAATATTATTTGCGCTTTCCTAACAAAAATAGTTGAAAAGATCCTCTCAAAATATCTCATAAATGTCTAGCACAATTTCTAAATTTAAAATTTTTTGCAATATTATTTTGTGTTCATTTTATGTAATAACTGTAAAGTGACGTAAATATGACGTAATTTCTCCTATTTAAGACTTCTAACGCATGTTAATGAATTTATTATTTTACAATATCCTTTCTCTTTTAAAATTCACGTGTATACTTTTTATGACGTAATTTTCAACAAGTTCCTGCTTTTTATACGCAATTATTTAATTTTAATTTGAAAGTTTATTTTTCTGTTTGTAATAGTCACGTGTAAATAAATTTTTAATTTGAAGCAAACATTATTGCTGGGCAACATATAACTATGATATGTTCCCGCACCATGTTGGTTAAATCAAAGTAAAATTGCGTAATTTGTTATTTCTGTTTGTATAAATATTTTTTTATAAAATATAATTATGAGTGTAAAATTATAATGTTTATATATTTAAGTAAAATAAGAGTGTAAGTTCATACAAAAATTATTAAGTTGATTTTAAAGATTAAATATATATTTTTAAAAAATTGTTGTATTGTAAAATGAATGTATAACGTTGAATGGAGTTCGGATCTCAGACAACAACAATACCCAGACGCCATGGTGTCGTTTTATGACAAGCCAATGGAAAGTGGTGTATAATTAGAAATCGTAAAATCATAAAAACGTTGGAATCAATTTATGGCCTCAATAAAAGTGTTGGGATAAATTTATGACTTTTCAGACCACCCAAACTTTAAGGCAGATAATAATATTAAAGTATATGTAAGGGGCCATTTGCAGACTGCTAGCTAATAGGCCTATCGAAGTATAATAAAAAATCTTCTCACATCCAATAACAGTGGACTAGACAAAATAGTTCCTCCCACTGCAGGAGCTGGTGTGCAAGAAGAATAAGTTTTGAAAAAGGATAGTCTGAAAAAAGATGTAGAGGATGCAAGAGCTCTCCTGAAAGCCCGTGCAATGAGTCCCGTAAGCCCTAGTAAAGCCCAGGCGAGATGGACATTTCGGAGCGAGCCTAATCGAGCCTAATCAAGCCTAATTGAGGGTGTATTCCTGAGGTACCTATCGGAGTGAGCCTAATCAAGCCAAATTGAGGATGTCTTCCTGATGTACAGATCGGAGTGATCCTAATCAAGCCAAATTGAGGATGCGTTCCTGATGACACATTGCCATGATCCTAAGCAACGCAGCAACTCGGAATTTGATAAATAAAGGCCACCATCCCGTATATTAAAAGAAGGTACTATTTTAAGCATTTTCTTTTACCACTTAAGATCATATGAAAAACCTTAAAAATACTTTTCTGATATTTTACGGTAGAGAGTTATCTGAGATCCGACCAAACCAATAATTAAATAAGATTAAGGTAATTTTAAAAATGAAAGAGAGTATTTCTTTTAGCAAAAAGAAACAATTATAATAATTAGAGTACGTGAAAATATTGTCTTGTTTTTTTAAAAAGATTAAACATACTTAAAATAATGAGAAGCAAACAAAAGTGTTGCTTTCTATTTTTTGAATTAATATTATGTTTTTCTGTATATAGATATGTTCAATGTAAATAAAATATTTAATCAAGTTTTAAAAAGTTTCTGTAATTATTTAATTAATAATATTTAAAGTGTGTCAATTCTTTTTTTTACAGCTTAAATTTTAGTTTAATTCATAAGTGGAAGAGTTCGTCTAAATAATTCACAACGCAAACTCTTAATTTTATTCGTAATTATTCAAATTTAATAATTACTTTTTGACGCGAATTATAATTTAATTTTATTAATGCTTCGCGTTGCTCTTCTACTAGAATGTAGGTAAATACGATCACTTATATTATTTAAATTTATCTAAGGTATATAAAACTATATACCAATTTGCTATGAGGTTGCTTGGATGATTTGGACCAATTAACAATTTTGAATATATTTAATAAAAAATAAACAGGTGTAATTATCTGTCCAGCATCCCCCCTTCATAAGTAAAATGGTGCTCTGACTCAGGAACGATCATCTGAGGTCATTAGATAGGTAAATGGTGCTATGACTCAGGAACGTTCATCTGAGGTCATTAGAAATAATAATAATAATAATAATAATAATAATAATAAAGGAAAATAAATTTAAGTATTATTTCAATGTCACAATTTTAAAGATATTGTAGGTATGTAAGTTTAATTGATTAAAATTTTATTAAAATTAATTTTATTATTGTAACAATAATGACACACATATAATAATTTTATATAAATAAAATGAATAATATATGTTAGTAAAAAAGCAAAAAAAAAATGAGAAAAATAATTCTGGGATTTATAATAGGTAAATTTAGGAATTACAATTTTGTTTTTTTTTTCTCTCTTTTCTCTTGTGGTTGGATCTCAGTTACCATTGAAAAATAATGGCATTCACATCACAGATGACACATTTGTAAAAATAATTTTTTTATATAATGTATAAATAATAATAATAATAAGAATAATGAGTAAAATTTTATAATATGTCTGGTATAAAAATGATTGAAATGCCAATAGATCATGATTTTTGAAATTGTATCACCTTGATACAAAAGAAAATTTATGAGTCGTACTACGAAGTAGTAGTACAATATTTACAAAAAAAAAAAAAAAAAAAAATAAGATTATTTTTTCTGTAGAAAAAGACAGATATTTTTCTGTTAAATGAAATTATGTTGTTTTTTATATATACGTGTATTATAAATATTTTAGGGGTATTTATGTGTGTAAAAGAATAATCTACAAAACAACTTCATCTCCTAAGAAATTTTTTTTAAATTTTAGTGCTGTTGTTTTTATGTATTTATGCAATTTAGAATATTTTCATACATATGTTGTAATATAGAGAAAATAGTATGAGATGCAAAATATTCTTTTAAGAGGTATAGGATCTATTTTGAATTGATATTTTGAAAAAGTATACATTGATTACTAATATTTGTTAAAAATGACTCAGACGCTGGATATAGATACACGTATTAAGTTAGTGTCACCATTTGACAATAAAAAGAACAAAAACATTATATTTTTCTTAGAGGAATTTGATAATATTTTGAATTCGACAGATATACAGGAAGAAACTAAATTATTAATTTTAAAGGCTAAAATTACTGGGGACGCAAAACATATTTTAAGTAAACAGATTGAAAAATATAACGAGACCAATTATAATTTATTTAAAAATAATTTGGTGGAGTTATTTGGTACAAAACTAAGCTTCCTTAATGCTCAGAGCAATTTCCTAAATTTAAAACAGGCCGCAAGTCAAACGATAGAGGATTTCATTTTGGAGTTTAAAAAGGGTGTAAAATCTTATATCGAAAGTGCAGGCTAAAATGTGGATAATAAGGAAGAGAATTTTATCGAAATCTTAAAAATGTCGAATTTTTTAAATTCAATTAGACAGGATATTGCACTAGATGTGCGTAAAAATGCGCCCAGGTCCTTCAAGGAGGCATGCGAGTTAGCAAAACTTATGGAAAGTGCGTATAATGAATCAAAGTTTGAGGAAATTAACGCAATAAATAAAGAAAACAAAGATCTTTATGAGAACATTATAGAATCAAGTAAGCAAAACAAAAAGCTAATCGAGAAATTAAAAGGGGAGATTGAAAAACTAAAAAAATCAAAGAAATCAAACCATGCAATTAGAGATGATAGTGTTCCGCGGAATAAGAAACTCTTTAATAAACACAATGATTATCAGGGTTCCCATTTCAATAACAATTTTCATTATAATGATTATGAACGATATTATAATGATTACTACAATTCCTTTAATTACCCGACGCATTATGGGATGTATGATTATTCACAACCTAACTGGAATTCGGGAAATAGGGATTTTGGATATATTTCTGAGAATTATGAGCAAAATGGTTATCAATTTGAAAAGCGCAAAAAGAAAAAAAAATGGGCAAAGAAAACAGCGAAATCGGATCAAGATTCGGGATTTTCAGAGACGGAAATCGATAAAATAAATAAAACAATCGCAAATATAACAAATGCAGACAAAGATAGTCTGCCAATTATATCACTAAGTATACAGGGCGTCGAAATACAAGCGTTACTGGATACCGGAGCTGCTGTGTCCCTTTTATCACCTTCTTTATTCAAAAAAATTAAAGATACAAACGTCAAAATCAAATATTTGGGCAATCAGATCCAAATTAAAACTTTAACAAATTCAAAGATTTTTTTTAAACAATGTGTAAAATTAACTTTTCGATTAAAAGGTATATTCACAACAGGCACATTTTATGTCACTAATGATGATTTTGATAGGCAGTACCAAATGTTATTAGGGTACGATTATCTCAAAGAAAATCATATGATTTTGGATTTATGCAATAAAACATTAAAATTTAAAAATCAACAAATTAAATTAAACGTTGCAAGTGAAGTAAATAATTATGAAGTGAATAACATTACGCCATGTAATTCAGGGGAACATTCAAATAAAAGTATGTTTGCCATTACTAAAAATAGAATTTTTCTCCAACCTGAAGAATCGAAAATTGTAAAATTAAAATGCCCAGAGGATATAAATATGTCAGATATAATTATTTTTGACCCCATTCAAGAAAATAGTAAATTTTCATGCGAGACTTCGTTACACGAAGTTCAAAAAAATAATAACATAAATATTATAATAAAGAATAAACTGTTAGAAAAGTTAATTATTCAGAAAGGAACTAAAATGGGGGAAATTATAAAGAACTTTGAGTGCAAGCAAGATGACTCAACTGATAATATAGAGAAAGGGACATTTTATGAAATAAATAATTTAAATATAGAAGATGTAAGAAAATTGCGAGAAGCAGAAATTAAAGAGACGGATTTCGATTTAAGCCATTTATCAGAGGAAGTACAACAAAAATTTCGAAAAATTTTAATGGGCAATGTTCATGCATTTTCAAAAAGTTATCAAACATTGGGGCAATCAGTGTTTGTTGCACCAAGTTTTCAATTGAATCATGAATTCCCGGTACAAGCTAAGCCATATAAATTGCCTCAGGCAGTAAGACAGTATGCGAAAAGGGAAATTGAACAACTGTTACAGGCTAAAATTATAGAGAAGACTGACTCCGAATATGCTTTTCCAGTTATTTTCGTTAGAAAGAAAAATCCGAGTAATAACCCGAATGCAGAACCCAAGTTTAGAATGGCAACGGACCTAAGACTATTAAACCAAATTTTACAACCTTATACTTATCCGATGCCGGACGTAAAAGACTTATTACAAAAAATAAGCGGTAAAAAATACTATACGGTGCTAGACTTACATAGTGCTTTTTTCCAAATAAATTTAAAACCAGAAGATTGCAAAAAATTAGCGTTTATTACGGAATTTGGAAAACATATGCCACTTCGTTTAGCTTTTGGCACACGAAATTCTAGCGCAATTTTTGCAGAAGTAATCGATAAAATTCTGGGACATTTTGACAAAAGCAAAGTATCATACTACATTGATGATGTGTTGATATCTGCAAATACAATAGCAGAGATGACGAAAACCTTAGAAGAAGTTCTACAGGTATTAATAAATCACAACATGACAATCGAACCTTCAAAAATGCAAATTTGCAAAGCAGAAATAGAATTCCTAGGATTTAGGGTGAATCAAATGGGATATTCTCCATCTCAAAAGAATATTGAAAAAGTAAAAAATTTAGTCAGACCAAAATCGAAAAAGGGGGTCAGATCTTTATTGGGCTTAGCGAATTATTTTCGGACGCTAATACCCAACTATTCCGACAAAGTTAACCCTTTAATAGAGCTGACTAAAGATAAAGTTAAATTTAAGTGGAGTCCAGAAGCAGAAAAAGCTTTCCTGATAATTCAGGAAGAAATTGTACAAAAACCAACGCTCAGACCCCCCGATTTTAACAAGGAATTTTTCTTATTCACGGATGGGAGCAAAGTTGCAATTTCAGGTGTTCTGGCTCAAGAAAAGGATGGTCATTTGCTACCTGTTGAATTTTTCGGGAGAAAACTTAGAGAACCGGAAAAAAATTATCCGAGTATTAAATTTGAGTTATTAGCAGTGCATGAAGCAATTATGCATTTTAAATATATGCTTTCAGGTAGAAGATTTACTGTGTTAACTGATTCGAAAGCACTAACTCAGCATTTACATTTACAAGATAAATCGGAAATTATAAACAGATGGGTAGCAGATTTACAAGACTTTAATTTCGACTTCGAATTCGTCGAAGGAATTAACAATCCAGCAGACTATTTGAGCAGGAATTTAGATAATCTTACAACAGACAGAGAACTCCAAAATAATTTGTTTGCAAGTAACATAGCACTTACAGACGAAAATATTAAATCGGAGCAATATGCAGACGAAAAATTAAAAATTATAATAAATAAAATCGAAAAAGACAAAAATAATAGAAGCACGAAGAGATTTGCTTTAAATCAAAATAAATTATTAATTTTGAAACCTGGTTCAGATAAAAAGGAGCTTTTAATTACCCCGGATTCATTAAAAATTGCAGCCATAGAAGAAGCTCATAAAGCGCATTTCGGATTTCAAAAAACTTATGATAATGTGAAAACAAGGCTTTTTTGGCACGGAATGTACAAAGACATTAAACAGTATTGTGCAAATTGTGTGCAGTGCCTCACATCTAAACAACACACAACAATAAAAGTCCCTGTTAAAAAAATGGTGAAAGATCACGAAGTCGGTACAGTCCTGCATGCTGACGTCATTGGACCTTTAAACCTCACGTTAAGGAAAAACAGATACATTTTAATTATAATTGATTCGACATCGAGATTCCTGGAAGCCGTTCCCCTACGAAACGTAGAGTCACAGACTATATTAAATGTACTAAATAAATATTTTGCAAATTATGGGGTGTGTAAAGAAATTATCTTTGATAATGCAAAATATTTAAGAAGCGAAATTATGAAAGAATATTTGGAATCTTTAAACATACAAAGGAAATTTGTGAGTGTATACCGTGCGCAAGGAAATGGACTTTGTGAAGTTACCAATAAAATATTAAAAACATCAATTGTAGCTATGTCGAAACGCACTACGGAATGGGACATAAGACTGGATTTTTTTAAACTAGCGTATAATTCCTCGAAACACCGCGCTACGGGATATAGTCCCTCACTGCTATTTTTCGCAAGGGAAATAAAAAATCCCTTTACAGCCCATATTCCTTCTGAGGAAATATATACCCACTCTTATGTTAAAAGCAGAATACAGCATATGAAGGAAATCAAAATTCAATCCCTTGCAAACCAGGAGAAAATAATGCAAGAATATATAGATGAAGAGGCATACGAAAAAGTAAAGGATTTAAATTTGGGTCAAACAGTATATTTAAAATGTATTGGAAAACCAGGCGCATTAGAGCCAAAATTTCAAGGACCCTACGAAGTTACTAAAAAGTTTAGAAACTTTAATTATTTATTACAATATGTTCCAGATAAATCAATAGAGCCGATCAAACGACATATGGATCAGCTGTACGCTCCGAAATATGCAACAGGTCATACAGAGGCGGAAATTACGAATTTACAAGGGTCTCAGAAAAAAATTAAGGGTGATAAAAATTACAAAAATAAATGTGACATTTGTAAAAGAAAATCGCACTTAACTGAAAATTGTTGGTTCAAATTGAACAAAAATACGAGTCAAAAGGGTGACAAACTTACTAAAACGCATTATAAAAAAAATAATAAATATTCTGAGAATATAGACCCATATTTACAGTATCAAACAGACTATTATGATGAAAATATGTCGTTATATGGTTATACACCATATACAAACTTATACGGGGATGGTATACAAGATCATTACCCTTTCCCCCTCCCCAGTATTATACATGGGATATGAATTGGTATTAAAAATAAATCAAAATGCATAATTAATCGAATTTCAAAATTTAAAAATTTTCAAAATTTAAAAATAAATTTTTTTCTTTTAGGTAAAAAAAAAAAAAATTGAAACAAAATTAATAACTTGCCTTTTTAAAATTCAAAATAATAATAAGAAAGGATAGGAACATGGGAACGCCAATTTGTCTCAGGGTTACAATATTGAGCAAATGTGCAGGGCGCACCCGAAAACATACTTATAAAATTATGTAATGTGCTTCACAAAACTTCAATGGAGCAGGGAAATATTTCTCTCCAGGCAAAAGTTATATATATATTTTCTTTCTTTTCGAATATGAATTAGAAAATATAAAATCTTAACAAAGCCAAATAACATTAAAACTTAATTAATTTCATAGTAAATAATCTTGGAGTAATTTTCAAAAAAAAAAAAAAAAAGAGAGATTTTTTTCTGTCTTCTATAAGGGTAGCCTTTGCTAATAGCCTTACAATTTAGATGACAAAATTTCAGAATTACTCTTTAAAATGAGTAGGTGTAAGCTATAGGTTCAGGGTAGTTAGAACAGCTTTATAGCATACTCATATATATATTTTTTTTATATAAATATATGGTTGACAAGGAATAAATTATTAGTGCACTCTATATTAGGATAGCGGTCAGCTATAAGCCTAAATATAATAAAATATACAAATAGTGCTAAGATTTATTCCGGTAGTTCAATTACAACTTATATGCTAAAGTCTAGAATTTAGACAGCAGGGATAAGTTTTATGAACAAAAGTGTTATAAAAAAATTTAAAAAAAGGATTTTGGTGTAGCACATTGGTTTTTAAAAAAACATATATATGTATAACAATGGACAAGGCAAGTTATTTCAACATGATTGCACACAAAAATAATAGTAAAAAAAAATACACAAATAAATAATTGAAGTAAAATTAAAATTTTCTCACCAAAGGCTTTCTGTATAGGGTACAATTTTGGCCTACGGCTGGGTATGCACCAACACCAACAAAATATTTGTAGAAAATTTATCAATTCACAGATACATCAATATATGGTCCACCTAGGCATAAATTTCAGGATTCTTGGCTGAAAAAGGAATCGAAGAAAAAATTAAGTATGGTATAATTACTAGATGTTATGCTCAGAAACAATAAAATTAGTAATATTATATTGTAAAAAGCAGCATTTTGAGTTTTCTTTAGGAAAATTTTTGATTTTTAGGTTTTACACATTTATGGAGTGTCTAGCTCAATGTATAGTTCCTAGATTTAATAAAAAAAAATAATAAATAAAAATATAAGTTCGTGTTGTTTTCAAAATAAATAACAAAAGGTATAGCAATTAGCATTTACAGTTAAAATT
The DNA here is from genome assembly GCA_963932465.1 of Maratus speciosus. Classification (NCBI taxonomy): domain Eukaryota; kingdom Metazoa; phylum Arthropoda; class Arachnida; order Araneae; family Salticidae; genus Maratus; species Maratus speciosus. The sequence goes on from OZ010789.1 coordinate 338,586,750, forward strand.
TATGGAATTTTCAGCAAAATTAACATTAGACAAACATAGTTTATATTATATTTAACTTGATAAGCTAATTTACTTTTATTAACGGTATTCAATTAGAATTAAAGTAGGCTTAAATTCAAGTTAAATTAATTAATAACATTGTTGTAGTGTAAAATTTTATGTAAGACTATTATATTTTTATTGTATATATAAAAATATGCAAATTTAACAATTAATAAAATGTATTAGCAAAATTATTTAATATAAATATTAAATGACATCTTGCTGAAATCAGCTAGAAATTAGATTTTTTTTTTTTTTTTAAATAAAATATTTTATAAATTTATGTTAGTTTAGAATTTAAGCATTTTTTTTTTCTCTTTACTTTCCCTTAGAATTAAATGCAATTCTAAATTTAACACATATAAATATACATAGTATTGATAAATTTGAGTGTGTGAGTTCATAATTTTTTTTTTTATATAATTCGGCCAATTTAACATAAGAAAGCAAAATAAATAAATAAATATATTTATATATATTGGCCTTAATTTTATTAAAATATGTAGTATGGCTTAATAAATTTATTTACTTAATTTTTTTTATAGTATGTACAGTAATTATTTTAAAAACTTGATCTATAAAAAAAATTGGATGTGGTTGTTTGTGAGTATACAAAGATTTTTTCTGCTGGCAGAAGTTCTTTGGTCCGGCCGGGTACTCATAGATGGCTGCATACGATGTTACGTAGTAATTATCATTTACTTTTTTTTTTTTTTTAATTATACAAGTGTATTAAGTACATTTTTTTTTTTACAATTAAATAATAATTATTAATGTTTGATTAATAATAATAATTTATTATCTTTTATTTTTAAACATATCATTAAATTTTAGACAGTAGAATTCACATACGGAATGTTAATGATAAATAAAATTTTGAATAAATAAATTTTTATTTCATTCAGTAAATAAATAAATATGAAAATTTAACAATCTTTTAAGATAGAATTGTTGGCTAAATAAATAATAATTTAAGACAAAAAAATTGTTCTCTTCTTCGTCAATGGCATTTTCTGACAACACTATTTAATAGTATTAAATGAAGGTGCATTTTTAAGGTCAGCGTAATGCATATTTTGCATTTTTGAGAGGCCGTAGAAGTCATTTTTCCGTGTTGTTTACATTTTAATAGTAAACAATATCATGAATCAAAATTTGTGTTTGTTAAAAAGGTCTAAAAATATACAATGTAATCAGTTAAAGAAAATTATATGCATTTTTTTTTAATCCTGAAAGGCAATTTGGTTTAGATTTAAACCTGTATGCATAAAAAGCCACCCTCGCTTCAGTTCCAGTAGGAGGCAGGAGAATGCAGATGCTAGAATCGCCATTTTTCCCCTGCAAAATAATAAAAAAAAAAAGCAGAAGGTTTACATTAGATACGATACAAATACATACACTGTTTATGCATAGATTATGTTTAAAATTACATACAGGCATGCACAGTGAGTTAAGAAGAAAGTATATCAAGAAATTATACTAATTAATAAGGTAATTACAAGCATGAAATGGTTTTAAATACATACCTTTGGGAAGTCGTAAAATTTTGTCACAGCACAATTCACCTCACAGAAAGCGATTAGTAGCTTGACCAACCCCTCGTTTCGAAAGAATCGGGGACGTTCAAAACTGGTTTTATTCAATCCTCCTTCTTCTTTTTTTTTTTTCTCTCTTTCTCGTATCGGGTAAAGTTGGAAAGCATTGCGTAATGATATATTAAAGGAGATGAATTAGCTTGTACATTTTGACAGATCATACATGTTAGAAGTAACAAATAAATAAAATAATGTAACAAGTTTGTATACAATATTTTTTCTGATTATAATTTGAATACATCAGATTAAATATGTGAAAATATAACATGTCATATTACAAGCATTGTATTTACTTTTATTCAGTATAAAATGTGTTTTAGATAAAACACTGTGTCATAAGGTTGTATGTGATGAAATAATATGTCAAATGCGTATGCCATTATTTTTCTTATAATGAGGTTTATTTCGGCATATTAATTTCAGACAAAATTATAGCTTTGAATGTATTTTGGGCACTTAAACTGTAAAGTTACAAAATTAGTAAACATGTGTGTGGTAAAGAAAAAAGGCTTCGAGAAAGACGTCTGATTGTCAGTACAGAGGTCTTCTATAAATGTGAATGTCAACAGACAACTATGCTATCATGTGTTGAACTTTCTGTTATGAAACAATAGAAGAACTTCTTATAAAATATACCAGAACCATTGATAATTGAACTTTACAGTCTTCGCTCAAAAACTGTGTAGATACACAGTCATATGGACACGTACATTCCTTCAAGCTTTACAAAAAAAATAAAACCAGCAACCAGTTTTTATTTTTTTTTTCTTCCGATACCGGGAGAGATGCTGGGCAACATATAACTATGATATGTTCCCGCACCATGTTGGTTAAATCAAAGTAAAATTGCGTAATTTGTTATTTCTGTTTGTATAAATATTTTTTTATAAAATATAATTATGAGTGTAAAATTATAATGTTTATATATTTAAGTAAAATAAGAGTGTAAGTTCATACAAAAATTATTAAGTTGATTTTAAAGATTAAATATATATTTTTAAAAAATTGTTGTATTGTAAAATGAATGTATAACATTGAATGGAGTTCGGATCTCAGACAACAACAATACCCAGACGCCATGGTGTCGTTTTATGACAAGCCAATGGAAAGTGGTGTATAATTAGAAATCGTAAAATCATAAAAACGTTGGAATCAATTTATGGCCTCAATAAAAGTGTTGGGATAAATTTATGACTTTTCAGACCACCCAAACTTTAAGGCAGATAATAATATTAAAGTATATGTAAGGGGCCATTTGCAGACTGCTAGCTAATAGGCCTATCGAAGTATAATAAAAAATCTTCTCACATCCAATAACAGTGGACTAGACAAAATAGTTCCTCCCACTGCAGGAGCTGGTGTGCAAGAAGAATAAGTTTTGAAAAAGGATAGTCTGAAAAAAGATGTAGAGGATGCAAGAGCTCTCCTGAAAGCCCGTGCAATGAGTCCCGTAAGCCCTAGTAAAGCCCAGGCGAGATGGACATTTCGGAGCGAGCCTAATCGAGCCTAATCAAGCCTAATTGAGGATGTATTCCTGAGGTACCTATCGGAGTGAGCCTAATCAAGCCAAATTGAGGATGCGTTCCTGATGACACATTGCCATGATCCTAAGCAACGCAACAACTCGGAATTTGATAAATAAAGGCCACCATCCCGTATATTAAAAGAAGGTACTATTTTAAACATTTTCTTTTACCACTTAAGATCATATGAAAAACCTTAAAAATACTTTTCTGATATTTTACGGTAGAGAGTTATCTGAGATCCGACCAAACCAATAATTAAATAAGATTAAGGTAATTTTAAAAATGAAAGAGAGTATTTCTTTTAGCAAAAAGAAACAATTATAATAATTAGAGTACGTGAAAATATTGTCTTGTTTTTTTAAAAAGATTAAACATACTTAAAATAATGAGAAGCAAACAAAAGTGTTGCTTTCTATTTTTTGAATTAAATTATGTTTTTCTGTATATAGATATGTTCAATGTAAATAAAATATTTAATCAAGTTTTAAAAAGTTTCTGTAATTATTTAATTAATAATATTTAAAGTGTGTCAATTCTTTTTTTTACAGCTTAAATTTTAGTTTAATTCATAAGTGGAAGAGTTCGTCTAAATAATTCACAACGCAAACTCTTAATTTTATTCGTAATTATTCAAATTTAATAATTACTTTTTGACGCGAATTATAATTTAATTTTATTAATGCTTCGCGTTGCTCTTCTACTAGAATGTAGGTAAATACGATCACTTATATTATTTAAATTTATCTAAGGTATATAAAACTATATACCAATTTGCTATGAGGTTGCTTGGATGATTTGGACCAATTAACAATTTTGAATATATTTAATAAAAAATAAACAGGTGTAATTATCTGTCCAGCAATTATTGTTTCCGTTGTTTATACAGTTGGCAACGGGTTAAATTAGTACAATTTTCCAAAATAAGTAAAAAAATATCTCTCGAAATGCTGAAAATTTGAATTTAAAATAGAAATAAAACCTTGAAAAATGAGTCAAATTTAAAAAATAAAGGAATTCTGCACACCGGGAAATTATAACGTATAAAATGATCTAAAAATTATTAAATTCCGATGTGTAGTTTTTTCTCCTATAAAACTTTTTTAGTGGAACGATTTTGTCCAACTTTAGCATTAAATATCTCTTAAAATAATTCTTCGATTTGAAAACTGTCTGCATCAGCGTGTTTATCAAACATTTCTGTATCATACTACCGATTTTCATATTTTTGTATGCATTATTTTTCTTAATATTAACGAAGAAAGACCTCCGGTCACAAAAAATTCAAAACCGGCGGCGGTGACAGCGGTAGTTACTTTTTTTTAGAATAGAGAGAACTAGGGGGCTCGGCCCCCTACGAGCTACGCTCGCCAACCCCCGTCCAGACACCGCAGACTCTAAATGCACGCTAATTTGATCGGCTTTAAAAAGATTTCGAAAGATTGAATTATAATTAAAAAAACAGTGGCGATCTCCCTATAAATGGACTTCTATTCATTTCTCTTTGATTGGGGAATTTTAACGCCAAATCCGCTGCGGTACTACTTGATTATCCCGTCGACCAATTTCGCCAAATTATATAAATCGCCAAACCACTCGCCAAATTATACAAATTGACATAATTTTTATTTTAAATAACGAAAGAACAAATAAATTAGTACAACATTAATAAAAATACAAATAAAACGTTAAAATAAAAATAAGTTGATGACGTAGACACGTGTAACAACATTTCAAAATAAGCTAATATAAAAGGAATTAAGTAAACAGAGTGTTTGTCGCCTGGTATTTTTTAACAAAGCGAAAATAAAGTTCTTTTAAATGAGACATTTTAAATTAATCGTTTTTAATCTGACGTAATTTTGACCAAGCTATTCTTTCTCTTTTAAATATTCACGTGAAAATACTTAATTATAATACTTAGTTAAAATAGTTAGAAATGAAATATTATTTGCGCTTTCCTAACAAAAATAGTTGAAAAGATCCTCTCAAAATATCTCATAAATGTCTAGCACAATTTCTAAATTTAAAATTTTTTGCAATATTATTTTGTGTTCATTTTATGTAATAACTGTAAAGTGACGTAAATATGACGTAATTTCTCCTATTTAAGACTTCTAACGCATGTTAATGAATTTATTATTTTACAATATCCTTTCTCTTTTAAAATTCACGTGTATACTTTTTATGACGTAATTTTCAACAAGTTCCTGCTTTTTATACGCAATTATTTAATTTTAATTTGAAAGTTTATTTTTCTGTTTGTAATAGTCACGTGTAAATAAATTTTTAATTTGAAGCAAACATTATTGTTTCCGTTGTTTATACAGTTGGCAACGGGTTAAATTAGTACAATTTTCCAAAATAAGTAAAAAAATATCTCTCGAAATGCTGAAAATTTGAATTTAAAATAGAAATAAAACCTTGAAAAATGAGTCAAATTTAAAAAATAAAGGAATTCTGCACACCGGGAAATTATAACGTATAAAATGATCTAAAAATTATTAAATTCCGATGTGTAGTTTTTTCTCCTATAAAACTTTTTTAGTGGAACGATTTTGTCCAACTTTAGCATTAAATATCTCTTAAAATAATTCTTCGATTTGAAAACTGTCTGCATCAGCGTGTTTATCAAACATTTCTGTATCATACTACCGATTTTCATATTTTTGTATGCATTATTTTTCTTAATATTAACGAAGAAAGACCTCCGGTCACAAAAAATTCAAAACCGGCGGCGGTGACAGCGGTAGTTACTTTTTTTTAGAATAGAGAGAACTAGGGGGCTCGGCCCCCTACGAGCTACGCTCGCCAACCCCCGTCCAGACACCGCAGACTCTAAATGCACGCTAATTTGATCGGCTTTAAAAAGATTTCGAAAGATTGAATTATAATTAAAAAAACAGTGGCGATCTCCCTATAAATGGACTTCTATTCATTTCTCTTTGATTGGGGAATTTTAACGCCAAATCCGCTGCGGTACTACTTGATTATCCCGTCGACCAATTTCGCCAAATTATATAAATCGCCAAACCACTCGCCAAATTATACAAATTGACATAATTTTTATTTTAAATAACGAAAGAACAAATAAATTAGTACAACATTAATAAAAATACAAATAAAACGTTAAAATAAAAATAAGTTGATGACGTAGACACGTGTAACAACATTTCAAAATAAGCTAATATAAAAGGAATTAAGTAAACAGAGTGTTTGTCGCCTGGTATTTTTTAACAAAGCGAAAATAAAGTTCTTTTAAATGAGACATTTTAAATTAATCGTTTTTAATCTGACGTAATTTTGACCAAGCTATTCTTTCTCTTTTAAATATTCACGTGAAAATACTTAATTATAATACTTAGTTAAAATAGTTAGAAATGAAATATTATTTGCGCTTTCCTAACAAAAATAGTTGAAAAGATCCTCTCAAAATATCTCATAAATGTCTAGCACAATTTCTAAATTTAAAATTTTTTGCAATATTATTTTGTGTTCATTTTATGTAATAACTGTAAAGTGACGTAAATATGACGTAATTTCTCCTATTTAAGACTTCTAACGCATGTTAATGAATTTATTATTTTACAATATCCTTTCTCTTTTAAAATTCACGTGTATACTTTTTATGACGTAATTTTCAACAAGTTCCTGCTTTTTATACGCAATTATTTAATTTTAATTTGAAAGTTTATTTTTCTGTTTGTAATAGTCACGTGTAAATAAATTTTTAATTTGAAGCAAACATTATTGTTTCCGTTGTTTATACAGTTGGCAACGGGTTAAATTAGTACAATTTTCCAAAATAAGTAAAAAAATATCTCTCGAAATGCTGAAAATTTGAATTTAAAATAGAAATAAAACCTTGAAAAATGAGTCAAATTTAAAAAATAAAGGAATTCTGCACACCGGGAAATTATAACGTATAAAATGATCTAAAAATTATTAAATTCCGATGTGTAGTTTTTTCTCCTATAAAACTTTTTTAGTGGAACGATTTTGTCCAACTTTAGCATTAAATATCTCTTAAAATAATTCTTCGATTTGAAAACTGTCTGCATCAGCGTGTTTATCAAACATTTCTGTATCATACTACCGATTTTCATATTTTTGTATGCATTATTTTTCTTAATATTAACGAAGAAAGACCTCCGGTCACAAAAAATTCAAAACCGGCGGCGGTGACAGCGGTAGTTACTTTTTTTTAGAATAGAGAGAACTAGGGGGCTCGGCCCCCTACGAGCTACGCTCGCCAACCCCCGTCCAGACACCGCAGACTCTAAATGCACGCTAATTTGATCGGCTTTAAAAAGATTTCGAAAGATTGAATTATAATTAAAAAAACAGTGGCGATCTCCCTATAAATGGACTTCTATTCATTTCTCTTTGATTGGGGAATTTTAACGCCAAATCCGCTGCGGTACTACTTGATTATCCCGTCGACCAATTTCGCCAAATTATATAAATCGCCAAACCACTCGCCAAATTATACAAATTGACATAATTTTTATTTTAAATAACGAAAGAACAAATAAATTAGTACAACATTAATAAAAATACAAATAAAACGTTAAAATAAAAATAAGTTGATGACGTAGACACGTGTAACAACATTTCAAAATAAGCTAATATAAAAGGAATTAAGTAAACAGAGTGTTTGTCGCCTGGTATTTTTTAACAAAGCGAAAATAAAGTTCTTTTAAATGAGACATTTTAAATTAATCGTTTTTAATCTGACGTAATTTTGACCAAGCTATTCTTTCTCTTTTAAATATTCACGTGAAAATACTTAATTATAATACTTAGTTAAAATAGTTAGAAATGAAATATTATTTGCGCTTTCCTAACAAAAATAGTTGAAAAGATCCTCTCAAAATATCTCATAAATGTCTAGCACAATTTCTAAATTTAAAATTTTTTGCAATATTATTTTGTGTTCATTTTATGTAATAACTGTAAAGTGACGTAAATATGACGTAATTTCTCCTATTTAAGACTTCTAACGCATGTTAATGAATTTATTATTTTACAATATCCTTTCTCTTTTAAAATTCACGTGTATACTTTTTATGACGTAATTTTCAACAAGTTCCTGCTTTTTATACGCAATTATTTAATTTTAATTTGAAAGTTTATTTTTCTGTTTGTAATAGTCACGTGTAAATAAATTTTTAATTTGAAGCAAACATTATTGTTTCCGTTGTTTATACAGTTGGCAACGGGTTAAATTAGTACAATTTTCCAAAATAAGTAAAAAAATATCTCTCGAAATGCTGAAAATTTGAATTTAAAATAGAAATAAAACCTTGAAAAATGAGTCAAATTTAAAAAATAAAGGAATTCTGCACACCGGGAAATTATAACGTATAAAATGATCTAAAAATTATTAAATTCCGATGTGTAGTTTTTTCTCCTATAAAACTTTTTTAGTGGAACGATTTTGTCCAACTTTAGCATTAAATATCTCTTAAAATAATTCTTCGATTTGAAAACTGTCTGCATCAGCGTGTTTATCAAACATTTCTGTATCATACTACCGATTTTCATATTTTTGTATGCATTATTTTTCTTAATATTAACGAAGAAAGACCTCCGGTCACAAAAAATTCAAAACCGGCGGCGGCGGCGGCGGCGGCGGCGGCGGCGGTGACAGCGGTAGTTACTTTTTTTTAGAATAGAGAGAACTAGGGGGCTCGGCCCCCTACGAGCTACGCTCGCCAACCCCCGTCCAGACACCGCAGACTCTAAATGCACGCTAATTTGATCGGCTTTAAAAAGATTTCGAAAGATTGAATTATAATTTAAAAAACAGTGGCGATCTCCCTATAAATGGACTTCTATTCATTTCTCTTTGATTGGGGAATTTTAACGCCAAATCCGCTGCGGTACTACTTGATTATCCCGTCGACCAATTTCGCCAAATTATATAAATCGGCAAACCACTCGCCAAATTATACAAATTGACATAATTTTTATTTTAAATAACGAAAGAACAAATAAATTAGTACAACATTAATAAAAATACAAATAAAACGTTAAAATAAAAATAAGTTGATGACGTAGACACGTGTAACAACATTTCAAAATAAGCTAATATAAAAGGAATTAAGTAAACAGAGTGTTTGTCGCCTGGTATTTTTTAACAAAGCGAAAATAAAGTTCTTTTAAATGAGACATATTAAATTAATCGTTTTTAATCTGACGTAATTTTGACCAAGCTATTCTTTCTCTTTTAAATATTCACGTGAAAATACTTAATTATAATACTTAGTTAAAATAGTTAGAATTGAAATATTATTTGCGCTTTCCTAACAAAAATAGTTGAAAAGATCCTCTCAAAATATCTCATAAATGTCTAGCACAATTTCTAAATTTAAAATTTTTTGCAATATTATTTTGTGTTCATTTTATGTAATAACTGTAAAGTGACGTAAATATGACGTAATTTCTCCTATTTAAGACTTCTAACGCATGTTAATGAATTTATTATTTTACAATATCCTTTCTCTTTTAAAATTCACGTGTATACTTTTTATGACGTAATTTTCAACAAGTTCCTGCTTTTTATACGCAATTATTTAATTTTAATTTGAAAGTTTATTTTTCTGTTTGTAATAGTCACGTGTAAATAAATTTTTAATTTGAAGCAAACATTATTGTTTCCGTTGTTTATACAGTTGGCAACTGGTTAAATTAGTACAATTTTCCAAAATAAGTAAAAAAATATCTCTCGAAATGCTGAAAATTTGAATTTAAAATAGAAATAAAACCTTGAAAAATGAGTCAAATTTAAAAAATAAAGGAATTCTGCACACCGGGAAATTATAACGTATAAAATGATCTAAAAATTATTGAATTCCGATGTGTAGTTTTTTCTCCTATAAAACTTTTTTAGTGGAACGATTTTGTCCAACTTTAGCATTAAATATCTCTTAAAATAATTCTTCGATTTGAAAACTGTCTGCATCAGCGTGTTTATCAAACATTTCTGTATCATACTACCGATTTTCATATTTTTGTATGCATTATTTTTCTTAATATTAACGAAGAAAGACCTCCGGTCACAAAAAATTCAAAACCGGCGGCGGCGGCGGCGGCGGCGGCGGTGACAGCGGTAGTTACTTTTTTTTAGAATAGAGAGAACTAGGGGGCTCGGCCCCCTACGAGCTACGCTCGCCAACCCCCGTCCAGACACCGCAGACTCTAAATGCACGCTAATTTGATCGGCTTTAAAAAGATTTCGAAAGATTGAATTATAATTTAAAAAACAGTGGCGATCTCCCTATAAATGGACTTCTATTCATTTCTCTTTGATTGGGGAATTTTAACGCCAAATCCGCTGCGGTACTACTTGATTATCCCGTCGACCAATTTCGCCAAATTATATAAATCGGCAAACCACTCGCCAAATTATACAAATTGACATAATTTTTATTTTAAATAACGAAAGAACAAATAAATTAGTACAACATTAATAAAAATACAAATAAAACGTTAAAATAAAAATAAGTTGATGACGTAGACACGTGTAACAACATTTCAAAATAAGCTAATATAAAAGGAATTAAGTAAACAGAGTGTTTGTCGCCTGGTATTTTTTAACAAAGCGAAAATAAAGTTCTTTTAAATGAGACATATTAAATTAATCGTTTTTAATCTGACGTAATTTTGACCAAGCTATTCTTTCTCTTTTAAATATTCACGTGAAAATACTTAATTATAATACTTAGTTAAAATAGTTAGAATTGAAATATTATTTGCGCTTTCCTAACAAAAATAGTTGAAAAGATCCTCTCAAAATATCTCATAAATGTCTAGCACAATTTCTAAATTTAAAATTTTTTGCAATATTATTTTGTGTTCATTTTATGTAATAACTGTAAAGTGACGTAAATATGACGTAATTTCTCCTATTTAAGACTTCTAACGCATGTTAATGAATTTATTATTTTACAATATCCTTTCTCTTTTAAAATTCACGTGTATACTTTTTATGACGTAATTTTCAACAAGTTCCTGCTTTTTATACGCAATTATTTAATTTTAATTTGAAAGTTTATTTTTCTGTTTGTAATAGTCACGTGTAAATAAATTTTTAATTTGAAGCAAACATTATTGTTTCCGTTGTTTATACAGTTGGCAACTGGTTAAATTAGTACAATTTTCCAAAATAAGTAAAAAAATATCTCTCGAAATGCTGAAAATTTGAATTTAAAATAGAAATAAAACCTTGAAAAATGAGTCAAATTTAAAAAATAAAGGAATTCTGCACACCGGGAAATTATAACGTATAAAATGATCTAAAAATTATTGAATTCCGATGTGTAGTTTTTTCTCCTATAAAACTTTTTTAGTGGAACGATTTTGTCCAACTTTAGCATTAAATATCTCTTAAAATAATTCTTCGATTTGAAAACTGTCTGCATCAGCGTGTTTATCAAACATATCTGTATCATACTACCGATTTTCATATTTTTGTATGCATTATTTTTCTTAATATTAACGAAGAAAGACCTCCGGTCACAAAAAATTCAAAACCGGCGGCGGCGGCGGCGGCGGCGGTGACAGCGGTAGTTACTTTTTTTAGAATAGAGAGAACTAGGGGGCTCGGCCCCCTACGAGCTACGCTCGCCAACCCCCGTCCAGACACCGCAGACTCTAAATGCACGCTAATTTGATCGGCTTTAAAAAGATTTCGAAAGATTGAATTATAATTAAAAAAAACAGTGGCGATCTCCCTATAAATGGACTTCTATTCATTTCTCTTTGATTGGGGAATTTTAACGCCAAATCCGCTGCGGTACTACTTGATTATCCCGTCGACCAATTTCGCCAAATTATATAAATCGCCAAACCACTCGCCAAATTATACAAATTGACATAATTTTTATTTTAAATAACGAAAGAACAAATAAATTAGTACAACATTAATAAAAATACAAATAAAACGTTAAAATAAAAATAAGTTGATGACGTAAACACGTGTAACAACATTTCAAAATAAGCTAATATAAAAGGAATTAAGTAAACAGAGTGTTTGTCGCCTGGTACTTTTTAACAAAGCGAAAATAAAGTTCTTTTAAATGAGACATTTTAAATTAATCGTTTTTAATCTGACGTAATTTTGACCAAGCTATTCTTTCTCTTTTAAATATTCACGTGAAAATACTTAATTATAATACTTAGTTAAAATAGTTAGAAATGAAATATTATTTGCGCTTTCCTAACAAAAATAGTTGAAAAGATCCTCTCAAAATATCTCATAAATGTCTAGCACAATTTCTAAATTTAAAATTTTTTGCAATATTATTTTGTGTTCATTTTATGTAATAACTGTAAAGTGACGTAAATATGACGTAATTTCTCCTATTTAAGACTTCTAACGCATGTTAATGAATTTATTATTTTACAATATCCTTTCTCTTTTAAAATTCACGTGTATACTTTTTATGACGTAATTTTCAACAAGTTCCTGCTTTTTATACGCAATTATTTAATTTTAATTTGAAAGTTTATTTTTCTGTTTGTAATAGTCACGTGTAAATAAATTTTTAATTTGAAGCAAACATTATTGTTTCCGTTGTTTATACAGTTGGCAACGGGTTAAATTAGTACAATTTTCCAAAATAAGTAAAAAAATATCTCTCGAAATGCTGAAAATTTGAATTTAAAATAGAAATAAAACCTTGAAAAATGAGTCAAATTTAAAAAATAAAGGAATTCTGCACACCGGGAAATTATAACGTATAAAATGATCTAAAAATTATTAAATTCCGATGTGTAGTTTTTTCTCCTATAAAACTTTTTTAGTGGAACGATTTTGTCCAACTTTAGCATTAAATATCTCTTAAAATAATTCTTCGATTTGAAAACTGTCTGCATCAGCGTGTTTATCAAACATTTCTGTATCATACTACCGATTTTCATATTTTTGTATGCATTATTTTTCTTAATATTAACGAAGAAAGACCTCCGGTCACAAAAAATTCAAAACCGGCGGCGGCGGCGGCGGTGACAGCGGTAGTTACTTTTTTTTAGAATAGAGAGAACTAGGGGGCTCGGCCCCCTAAGAGCTACGCTCGCCAACCACCGTCCAGACACCGCAGACTCTAAATGCACGCTAATTTGATCGGCTTTAAAAAGATTTCGAAAGATTGAATTATAATTTAAAAAACAGTGGCGATCTCCCTATAAATGGACTTCTATTCATTTCTCTTTGATTGGGGAATTTTAACGCCAAATCCGCTGCGGTACTACTTGATTATCCCGTCGACCAATTTCGCCAAATTATATAAATCGCCAAACCACTCGCCAAATTATACAAATTGACATAATTTTTATTTTAAATAACGAAAGAACAAATAAATTAGTACAACATTAATAAAAATACAAATAAAACGTTAAAATAAAAATAAGTTGATGACGTAGACACGTGTAACAACATTTCAAAATAAGCTAATATAAAAGGAATTAAGTAAACAGAGTGTTTGTCGCCTGGTATTTTTTAACAAAGCGAAAATAAAGTTCTTTTAAATGAGACATTTTAAATTAATCGTTTTTAATCTGACGTAATTTTGACCAAGCTATTCTTTCTCTTTTAAATATTCACGTGAAAATACTTAATTATAATACTTAGTTAAAATAGTTAGAAATGAAATATTATTTGCGCTTTCCTAACAAAAATAGTTGAAAAGATCCTCTCAAAATATCTCATAAATGTCTAGCACAATTTCTAAATTTAAAATTTTTTGCAATATTATTTTGTGTTCATTTTATGTAATAACTGTAAAGTGACGTAAATATGACGTAATTTCTCCTATTTAAGACTTCTAACGCATGTTAATGAATTTATTATTTTACAATATCCTTTCTCTTTTAAAATTCACGTGTATACTTTTTATGACGTAATTTTCAACAAGTTCCTGCTTTTTATACGCAATTATTTAATTTTAATTTGAAAGTTTATTTTTCTGTTTGTAATAGTCACGTGTAAATAAATTTTTAATTTGAAGCAAACATTATTGTTTCCGTTGTTTATACAGTTGGCAACGGGTTAAATTAGTACAATTTTCCAAAATAAGTAAAAAAATATCTCTCGAAATGCTGAAAATTTGAATTTAAAATAGAAATAAAACCTTGAAAAATGAGTCAAATTTAAAAAATAAAGGAATTCTGCACACCGGGAAATTATAACGTATAAAATGATCTAAAAATTATTAAATTCCGATGTGTAGTTTTTTCTCCTATAAAACTTTTTTAGTGGAACGATTTTGTCCAACTTTAGCATTAAATATCTCTTAAAATAATTCTTCGATTTGAAAACTGTCTGCATCAGCGTGTTTATCAAACATTTCTGTATCATACTACCGATTTTCATATTTTTGTATGCATTATTTTTCTTAATATTAACGAAGAAAGACCTCCGGTCACAAAAAATTCAAAACCGGCGGCAGCGGCGGCGGTGACAGCGGTAGTTACTTTTTTTTTTTAATAGAGAGAACTACGGGGCTCGGCCCCCTACGAGCTACGCTCGCCAACCCCCGTCCAGACACCGCAGACTCTAAATGCACGCTAATTTGATCGGCTTTAAAAAGATTTCGAAAGATTGAATTATAATTAAAAAAACAGTGGCGATCTCCCTATAAATGGACTTCTATTCATTTCTCTTTGATTGGGGAATTTTAACGCCAAATCCGCTGCGGTACTACTTGATTATCCCGTCGACCAATTTCGCCAAATTATATAAATCGCCAAACCACTCGCCAAATTATACAAATTGACATAATTTTTATTTTAAATAACGAAAGAACAAATAAATTAGTACAACATTAATAAAAATACAAATAAAACGTTAAAATAAAAATAAGTTGATGACGTAGACACGTGTAACAACATTTCAAAATAAGCTAATATAAAAGGAATTAAGTAAACAGAGTGTTTGTCGCCTGGTATTTTTTAACAAAGCGAAAATAAAGTTCTTTTAAATGAGAAATTTTAAATTAATCGTTTTTAATCTGACGTAATTTTGACCAAGCTATTCTTTCTCTTTTAAATATTCACGTGAAAATACTTAATTATAATACTTAGTTAAAATAGTTAGAAATGAAATATTATTTGCGCTTTCCTAACAAAAATAGTTGAAAAGATCCTCTCAAAATATATCATAAATGTCTAGCACAATTTCTAAATTTAAAATTTTTTGCAATATTATTTTGTGTTCATTTTATGTAATAACTGTAAAGTGACGTAAATATGACGTAATTTCTCCTATTTAAGACTTCTAACGCATGTTAATGATATTATTATTTTACAATATCCTTTCTCTTTTAAAATTCACGTGTATACTTTTTATGACGTAATTTTCAACAAGTTCCTGCTTTTTATACGCAATTATTTAATTTTAATTTGAAAGTTTATTTTTCTGTTTGTAATAGTCACGTGTAAATAAATTTTTAATTTGAAGCAAACATTATTGTTTCCGTTGTTTATACAGTTGGCAACGGGTTAAATTAGTACAATTTTCCAAAATAAGTAAAAAAATATCTCTCGAAATGCTGAAAATTTGAATTTAAAATAGAAATAAAACCTTGAAAAATGAGTCAAATTTAAAAAATAAAGGAATTCTGCACACCGGGAAATTATAACGTATAAAATGATCTAAAAATTATTAAATTCCGATGTGTAGTTTTTTCTCCTATAAAACTTTTTTAGTGGAACGATTTTGTCCAACTTTAGCATTAAATATCTCTTAAAATAATTCTTCGATTTGAAAACTGTCTGCATCAGCGTGTTTATCAAACATGTCTGTATCACACTACAGATTTTCATATTTTTGTATGCATTATTTTTCTTAATATTAACGAAGAAAGACCTTCGGTCACAAAAAATTCAAAACCGGCGGCGGCGGTGACAGCGGTAGTTACTTTTTTTTAGAATAGAGAGAACTAGGGGGCTCGGCCCCCTACGAGCTACGCTCGCCAACCCCCGTCCAGACACCGCAGACTCTAAATGCACGCTAATTTGATCGGCTTTAAAAAGATTTCGAAAGATTGAATTATAATTAAAAAACAGTGGCGATCTCCCTATAAATGGACTTCTATTCATTTCTCTTTGATTGGGGAATTTTAACGCCAAATCCGCTGCGGTACTACTTGATTATCCCGTCGACCAATTTCGCCAAATTATATAAATCGCCAAACCACTCGCCAAATTATACAAATTGACATAATTTTTATTTTAAATAACGAAAGAACAAATAAATTAGTACAACATTAATAAAAATACAAATAAAACGTTAAAATAAAAATAAGTTGATGACGTAGACACGTGTAACAACATTTCAAAATAAGCTAATATAAAAGGAATTAAGTAAACAGAGTGTTTGTCGCCTGGTATTTTTTAACAAAGCGAAAATAAAGTTCTTTTAAATGAGACATATTAAATTAATCGTTTTTAATCTGACGTAATTTTGACCAAGCTATTCTTTCTCTTTTAAATATTCACGTGAAAATACTTAATTATAATACTTAGTTAAAATAGTTAGAATTGAAATATTATTTGCGCTTTCCTAACAAAAATAGTTGAAAAGATCCTCTCAAAATATCTCATAAATGTCTAGCACAATTTCTAAATTTAAAATTTTTGCAATATTATTTTGTGTTCATTTTATGTAATAACTGTAAAGTGAGGTAAATATGACGTAATTTCTCCTATTTAAGACTTCTATCGCATGTTAATGAATTTATTATTTTACAATATCCTTTCTCTTTTAAAATTCACGTGTATACTTTTTATGACGTAATTTTCAACAAGTTCCTGCTTTTTATACGCAATTATTTAATTTTAATTTGAAAGTTTATTTTTCTGTTTGTAATAGTCACGTGTAAATAAATTTTTAATTTGAAGCAAACATTATTGTTTCCGTTGTTTATACAGTTGGCAACTGGTTAAATTAGTACAATTTTCCAAAATAAGTAAAAAAATATCTCTCGAAATGCTGAAAATTTGAATTTAAAATAGAAATAAAACCTTGAAAAATGAGTCAAATTTAAAAAATAAAGGAATTCTGCACACCGGGAAATTATAACGTATAAAATGATCTAAAAATTATTAAATTCCGATGTGTAGTTTTTTCTCCTATAAAACTTTTTTAGTGGAACGATTTTGTCCAACTTTAGCATTAAATATCTCTTAAAATAATTCTTCGATTTGAAAACTGTCTGCATCAGCGTGTTTATCAAACATTTCTGTATCATACTACCGATTTTCATATTTTTGTATGCATTATTTTTCTTAATATTAACGAAGAAAGACCTCCGGTCACAAAAAATTCAAAACCGGCGGCGGCGGTGACAGCGGTAATTACTTTTTTTTAGAATAGAGAGAACTAAGGGGCTCGGCCCCCTACGAGCTACGCTCGCCAACCCCCGTCCAGACACCGCAGACTCTAAATGCACGCTAATTTGATCGGCTTTAAAAAGATTTCGAAAGATTGAATTATAATTAAAAAAACAGTGGCGATCTCCCTATAAATGGACTTCTATTCATTTCTCTTTGATTGGGGAATTTTAACGCCAAATCCGCTGCGGTACTACTTGATTATCCCGTCGACCAATTTCGCAAAATTATATAAATCGCCAAACCACTCGCCAAATTATACAAATTGACATAATTTTTATTTTAAATAACGAAAGAACAAATAAATTAGTACAACATTAATAAAAATACAAATAAAACGTTAAAATAAAAATAAGTTGATGACGTAGACACGTGTAACAACATTTCAAAATAAGCTAATATAAAAGGAATTAAGTAAACAGAGTGTTTGTCGCCTGGTATTTTTTAACAAAGCGAAAATAAAGTTCTTTTAAATGAGACATTTTAAATTAATCGTTTTTAATCTGACGTAATTTTGACCAAGCTATTCTTTCTCTTTTAAATATTCACGTGAAAATACTTAATTATAATACTTAGTTAAAATAGTTAGAAATGAAATATTATTTGCGCTTTCCTAACAAAAATAGTTGAAAAGATCCTCTCAAAATATCTCATAAATGTCTAGCACAATTTCTAAATTTAAAATTTTTTGCAATATTATTTTGTGTTCATTTTATGTAATAACTGTAAAGTGACGTAAATATGACGTAATTTCTCCTATTTAAGACTTCTAACGCATGTTAATGAATTTATTATTTTACAATATCCTTTCTCTTTTAAAATTCACGTGTATACTTTTTATGACGTAATTTTCAACAAGTTCCTGCTTTTTATACGCAATTATTTAATTTTAATTTGAAAGTTTATTTTTCTGTTTGTAATAGTCACGTGTAAATAAATTTTTAGTTTGAAGCAAACATTATTGTTTCCGTTGTTTATACAGTTGGCAACGGGTTAAATTAGTACAATTTTCCAAAATAAGTAAAAAAATATCTCTCGAAATGCTGAAAATTTGAATTTAAAATAGAAATAAAACCTTGAAAAATGAGTCAAATTTAAAAAATAAAGGAATTCTGCACACCGGGAAATTATAACGTATAAAATGATCTAAAAATTATTAAATTCCGATGTGTAGTTTTTTCTCCTATAAAACTTTTTTAGTGGAACGATTTTGTCCAACTTTAGCATTAAATATCTCTTAAAATAATTCTTCGATTTGAAAACTGTCTGCATCAGCGTGTTTATCAAACATTTCTGTATCATACTACAGATTTTCATATTTTTGTATGCATTATTTTTCTTAATATTAACGAAGAAAGACCTCCGGTCACAAAAAATTCAAAACCGGCGGCGGCGGCGGCGGCGGCGGCGGTGACAGCGGTAGTTACTTTTTTTTAGAATAGAGAGAACTAGGGGGCTCGGCCCCCTACGAGCTACGCTCGCCAACCCCCGTCCAGACACCGCAGACTCTAAATGCACGCTAATTTGATCGGCTTTAAAAAGATTTCGAAAGATTGAATTATAATTAAAAAAACAGTGGCGATCTCCCTATAAATGGACTTCTATTCATTTCTCTTTGATTGGGGAATTTTAACGCCAAATCCGCTGCGGTACTACTTGATTATCCCGTCGACCAATTTCGCCAAATTATATAAATCGCCAAACCACTCGCCAAATTATACAAATTGACATAATTTTTATTTTAAATAACGAAAGAACAAATAAATTAGTACAACATTAATAAAAATACAAATAAAACGTTAAAATAAAAATAAGTTGATGACGTAGACACGTGTAACAACATTTCAAAATAAGCTAATATAAAAGGAATTAAGTAAACAGAGTGTTTGTCGCCTGGTATTTTTTAACAAAGCGAAAATAAAGTTCTTTTAAATGAGACATATTAAATTAATCGTTTTTAATCTGACGTAATTTTGACCAAGCTATTCTTTCTCTTTTAAATATTCACGTGAAAATACTTAATTATAATACTTAGTTAAAATAGTTAGAATTGAAATATTATTTGCGCTTTCCTAACAAAAATAGTTGAAAAGATCCTCTCAAAATATCTCATAAATGTCTAGCACAATTTCTAAATTTAAAATTTTTTGCAATATTATTTTGTGTTCATTTTATGTAATAACTGTAAAGTGACGTAAATATGACGTAATTTCTCCTATTTAAGACTTCTAACGCATGTTAATGAATTTATTATTTTACAATATCCTTTCTCTTTTAAAATTCACGTGTATACTTTTTATGACGTAATTTTCGACAAGTTCCTGCTTTTTATACGCAATTATTTAATTTTAATTTGAAAGTTTATTTTTCTGTTTGTAATAGTCACGTGTAAATAAATTTTTAATTTGAAGCAAACATTATTGTTTCCGTTGTTTATACAGTTGGCAACGGGTTAAATTAGTACAATTTTCCAAAATAAGTAAAAAAATATCTCTCGAAATGCTGAAAATTTGAATTTAAAATAGAAATAAAACCTTGAAAAATGAGTCAAATTTAAAAAATAAAGGAATTCTGCACACCGGGAAATTATAACGTATAAAATGATCTAAAAATTATTAAATTCCGATGTGTAGTTTTTTCTCCTATAAAACTTTTTTAGTGGAACGATTTTGTCCAACTTTAGCATTAAATATCTCTTAAAATAATTCTTCGATTTGAAAACTGTCTGCATCAGCGTGTTTATCAAACATTTCTGTATCATACTACCGATTTTCATATTTTTGTATGCATTATTTTTCTTAATATTAACGAAGAAAGACCTCCGGTCACAAAAAATTCAAAACCGGCGGCGGTGACAGCGGTAGTTACTTTTTTTTAGAATAGAGAGAACTAGGGGGCTCGGCCCCCTACGAGCTACGCTCGCCAACCCCCGTCCAGACACCGCAGACTCTAAATGCACGCTAATTTGATCGGCTTTAAAAAGATTTCGAAAGATTGAATTATAATTAAAAAAACAGTGGCGATCTCCCTATAAATGGACTTCTATTCATTTCTCTTTGATTGGGGAATTTTAACGCCAAATCCGCTGCGGTACTACTTGATTATCCCGTCGACCAATTTCGCCAAATTATATAAATCGCCAAACCACTCGCCAAATTATACAAATTGACATAATTTTTATTTTAAATAACGAAAGAACAAATAAATTAGTACAACATTAATAAAAATACAAATAAAACGTTAAAATAAAAATAAGTTGATGACGTAGACACGTGTAACAACATTTCAAAATAAGCTAATATAAAAGGAATTAAGTAAACAGAGTGTTTGTCGCCTGGTATTTTTTAACAAAGCGAAAATAAAGTTCTTTTAAATGAGACATTTTAAATTAATCGTTTTTAATCTGACGTAATTTTGACCAAGCTATTATTTCTCTTTTAAATATTCACGTGAAAATACTTAATTATAATACTTAGTTAAAATAGTTAGAAATGAAATATTATTTGCGCTTTCCTAACAAAAATAGTTGAAAAGATCCTCTCAAAATATCTCATAAATGTCTAGCACAATTTCTAAATTTAAAATTTTTTGCAATATTATTTTGTGTTCATTTTATGTAATAACTGTAAAGTGACGTAAATATGACGTAATTTCTCCTATTTAAGACTTCTAACGCATGTTAATGAATTTATTATTTTACAATATCCTTTCTCTTTTAAAATTCACGTGTATACTTTTTATGACGTAATTTTCAACAAGTTCCTGCTTTTTATACGCAATTATTTAATTTTAATTTGAAAGTTTATTTTTCTGTTTGTAATAGTCACGTGTAAATAAATTTTTAATTTGAAGCAAACATTATTGTTTCCGTTGTTTATACAGTTGGCAACGGGTTAAATTAGTACAATTTTCCAAAATAAGTAAAAAAATATCTCTCGAAATGCTGAAAATTTGAATTTAAAATAGAAATAAAACCTTGAAAAATGAGTCAAATTTAAAAAATAAAGGAATTCTGCACACCGGGAAATTATAACGTATAAAATGATCTAAAAATTATTAAATTCCGATGTGTAGTTTTTTCTCCTATAAAACTTTTTTAGTGGAACGATTTTGTCCAACTTTAGCATTAAATATCTCTTAAAATAATTCTTCGATTTGAAAACTGTCTGCATCAGCGTGTTTATCAAACATTTCTGTATCATACTACCGATTTTCATATTTTTGTATGCATTATTTTTCTTAATATTAACGAAGAAAGACCTCCGGTCACAAAAAATTCAAAACCGGCGGCGGCGGCGGCGGTGGCAGCGGTAGTTACTTTTTTTTAGAATAGAGAGAACTAGGGGGCTCGGCCCCCTACGAGCTACGCTCGCCAACCCCCGTCCAGACACCGCAGACTCTAAATGCACGCTAATTTGATCGGCTTTAAAAAGATTTCGAAAGATTGAATCTCTCTATTCTAAAAAAAAGTAACTACCGCTGTCACCGCCGCCGCCGCCGCCGGATTTGAATTTTTTGTCACCGGAGGTCTTTCTTCGTTAATATTAAGAAAAATAATGCATACAAAAATATGAGAATCGGCGGTTTTATACAGAAATGTTTGATAAACACGCTGATGCAGACAGTTTTCAAATCGAAGAATTATTTTAAGAGATATTTAATGCTAAAGTTGGACAAAATCGTTCCACTAAAAAAGTTTTATAGCAGCAAAAACTATACATGGCAGTGTAATCATTTTTAGATCATTTTATGCGTTAGAATTTGCCGGAGTGCAGATTGCATTAATTTTTTTATTTTGGCTCATTTTTTCAGGTTTTATTTCTATTTAAATTCAAATTTTCAGCATTTCTAGAGATATTTTTTACAGATTTCAGAAAATTGCACTAATTTAAACTGTTGCCAACTGTATAAAATGTGCAAGCAATAATGTTTGCTTCAAATTGAAAATTTATTTACACGTGACTATCATAAGCAGGAAAAAAACTTTCAA
Source organism: Maratus speciosus (assembly GCA_963932465.1). Taxonomy (NCBI): domain Eukaryota; kingdom Metazoa; phylum Arthropoda; class Arachnida; order Araneae; family Salticidae; genus Maratus; species Maratus speciosus. The sequence continues at coordinate 338,609,297 of OZ010789.1, forward strand.
ATTAGAATTAAATAATTACGTATAAAAAGCAGGAACTTATTAAAAATTACGTCATAAAAAGTATACGCGTGAATTTTAAAAGAGAAAGAATATTGTAAAATAATAAATTCATTAACATGCGTTAGAAGTCTTAGGAGAAATTACGTCATATTTACGTCACATTATAGCTATTACATAAAATGAACACAAAATAAAATTGCAAAAATGTTTAAATTTAGAAATTGCGCTAGACATTTATTTAATATTTTGAGAGGATATTTTGAACTATTTTTGTTAGGAAAGCGCAAATAATGTTTCATTGCTAACAAAAGTACTTTCACGTGATTATTTAAAAGAGAAAGAATAGCTTGGCAAAAATTACGTCAGATTAAAAACGATTAATTTAAAATGTCTCATTTAAAAGAACTTTCTTTTCACTTTGTTAAAAAATACCAGGAGACAAAGACTCTGTTTACTTAATTCCTTTTATATTAGCTTATTTTGAAATTTTGTTACACGTGTCTACGTCATCAAGTTATTTTTATTTCGTCGTTTTATTTGTATTTTTATTAATGTTGTACGAATTTATTTGTTCTTTCGTTATTTAAAATAAAAATTATGTCAATTTGTATAATTTGGCGAGTGGTTTGGTGATTTATATAATTTGGCGAAATTGGTCGACGAGATAATCAAGTAGTACCGCAGCGGATTTGGCGTTAAAATTCCCCAATCAAAGAGAAATGAATAGAAATTCGTTTATAGGGAGATCGCCACTGTTTTTTAAATTATAATTCACTCTTTCGAAATCTTTTTAAAGACGATCAAATTAGCGTGCATTTAGAGCCTGCGGTGGCTGGACGGGGGTTGGCGAGCGTAGCTCGTAGGGGGCCGAGCCCCCTAGTTATAATTAAAAAAACAGTGGCGATCTCCCTATAAATGGACTTCTATTCATTTCTCTTTGATTGGGGAATTTTAACGCCAAATCCGCTGCGGTACTACTTGATTATCCCGTCGACCAATTTCGCCAAATTATATAAATCGCCAAACCACTCCCCAAATTATACAAATTGACATAATTTTTATTTTAAATAACGAAAGAACAAATAAATTAGTACAACATTAATAAAAATACAAATAAAACGTTAAAATAAAAATAAGTTGATGACGTAGACACGTGTAACAACATTTCAAAATAAGCTAATATAAAAGGAATTAAGTAAACAGAGTGTTTGTCGCCTGGTATTTTTTAACAAAGCGAAAATAAAGTTCTTTTAAATGAGACATTTTAAATTAATCGTTTTTAATCTGACGTAATTTTGACCAAGCTATTCTTTCTCTTTTAAATATTCACGTGAAAATACTTAATTATAATACTTAGTTAAAATAGTTAGAAATGAAATATTATTTGCGCTTTCCTAACAAAAATAGTTGAAAAGATCCTCTCAAAATATCTCATAAATGTCTAGCACAATTTCTAAATTTAAAATTTTTTGCAATATTATTTTGTGTTCATTTTATGTAATAACTGTAAAGTGACGTAAATATGACGTAATTTCTCCTATTTAAGACTTCTAACGCATGTTAATGAATTTATTATTTTACAATATCCTTTCTCTTTTAAAATTCACGTGTATACTTTTTATGACGTAATTTTCAACAAGTTCCTGCTTTTTATACGCAATTATTTAATTTTAATTTGAAAGTTTATTTTTCTGTTTGTAATAGTCACGTGTAAATAAATTTTTAATTTGAAGCAAACATTATTGTTTCCGTTGTTTATACAGTTGGCAACGGCTTAAATTAGTACAATTTTCCAAAATAAGTAAAAAAATATCTCTCGAAATGCTGAAAATTTGAATTTAAAATAGAAATAAAACCTTGAAAAATGAGTCAAATTTAAAAAATAAAGGAATTCTGCACACCGGGAAATTATAACGTATAAAATGATCTAAAAATTATTAAATTCCGATGTGTAGTTTTTTCTCCTATAAAACTTTTTTAGTGGAACGATTTTGTCCAACTTTAGCATTAAATATCTCTTAAAATAATTCTTCGATTTGAAAACTGTCTGCATCAGCGTGTTTATCAAACATTTCTGTATCATACTACCGATTTTCATATTTTTGTATGCATTATTTTTCTTAATATTAACGAAGAAAGACCTCCGGTCACAAAAAATTCAAAACCGGCGGCGGCGGCGGCGGTGACAGCGGTAGTTACTTTTTTTTAGAATAGAGAGATTTTATTTGTAATGGGTTAGCACTATTTTGGAAGTATTGGGTTGTGTAAAAAAATAATGGTGATTTCTCTTATTTTACTTTTCAAACAATTTATTTTAGGTGGATTGAAATAGTTTTAGAGCATTTTCAAAGTTCAGTAGTATACTCTCAGACATTGGTGTGTGTATTAGCTTCAACTTATGCTTTCGATTTCTCATTAAGAAAGAATGTTAAAGATAGAAGATCCTTTACGACCTTCCCCATACACAAAACTCTTATTGTCACCATAACATTTTTGGAAGCATTGATAAAATGGGTGTTCACAAGTCGTAATTGGGATCAAAGGTATTGTTGAATTCTGACATTTTCCTCCGGGATGGATTTCTGCAGCTCTGAAAAAGACACTTTGAAGTTCAGGGTAGGGGGTAACACTTCTAGACTCTTTATAAGTATAAAATCCCAAATCTTTTGAGTGGACATTTTGATAATCCGGGGGAAAGCTCCCCCTGAGTTCAACGCTGTAGTGTAATTAATGTAAAAACCGTTTCCGATGTTTACCATATCATTTTGAATTCGTATAAAAAATATGAGCTTTCCCACAGTTTTGTAACTGCCTTAAATATCCCGTACAATGACGAAAAACAAAAGTATAATACTAAATAAGTAGATAAAAATCTGCCACTCAAAATAATAAACAACAACGTAATATTCCATCAACAACTTATTAAAAATAGTTGAAAAATTCAATAACAAAAATTGCCATTATTTTGAAAAAACCCAGAAGAACATCAAAACCTTTCAATATCCCTCTGCTCTTTCTCTGACGATGAACAAGACTAGAAATAAAAGTATCCAAGAAAGAAAGAAACATTGATCTCTGGAAATATTCTTTGAGTTTAAGTTTGTCCCTAAGTAAGTTATGTATTATCCCTTTTCATCGGGTAGTAAACTTGGCAAGGAATGTGTATGCGAAGGATTCTGCTCTTTTGAACAGGTCAGCAAAATTTTGAGCACCAGCCTCCTGTTTCTTGCTTTCTAATTAACGTAAACTCTTTTAGAGCTGGAAAGACATCATTAGCAGTACAACAGAAGATAAATCATATTCAGATTTCTCAAGGTATTTTGAAAGTGGCAATAAAAATTCACAAATAACCAGTCCAAGAATAAAGTTACTTTTATTAATTTCATCAAGCAGATTTAAAGTAATCGATAATATTGTCCAATATGAAATTATAAAATGAACAAAGATAAGGGTCGCGAAATTCAACCAATGTGGCTTTCTTTATGGCTTTTGTGTAAACTCATCTTTTCCTGTAATTGTCAGCAACAGTTGGTCTCATATAAGTCCAAGATGAAGAGGTTTTACGATTAACCTAATTGGAGTAAAATCTGTGCAAACAGAATCGCTAGGGATTAATAAACAACAAATTCATTGCAGACCGATTTCCATCTTAGCAGGTATACGTATATAGTTATCCTTACGTCATCGGGACCATAGAATGTTTCTGTTTATGAAAAGATTCCGTGTTCACAGAAAACCTCCCAAGAAGGAATCGTAACTGGTAAAAATTCAATTTTAGATAAGTTTCAAGTCTTAGCAAGTATAAATGTTACAGCGTTGTTTTCGTCGAATCTTGAATTTCTTATCTTTGAGACAGATCATCTTCACAAATTTTACTACAATATATTTATGCCCATCAGAGGTGTTTTATAGTCTGAATGCGTTTTAACGGTTTTAGAGGTTACTGCGTAGAAACGGAACGTGTTTATAACGAAAACCTGTCTAAAATAGAAAAAGTTCATAACACCGGCGAAAGACATACCTTTGAATTATAACTTCTAAGACGAACATCTGTCTAAAGCGGAGTGTTTTATAGCTTCTTTGTGATTCGGTCTTAGCAGTTTTGAATGTTGTTGTATACATGATTCAGTAAACAGTTCTTCGTACGGGGCGGGGGGGGTTTCGGACCCCCTGGACCCACCCCTTGGCTACGACACTGGTAAATGATCTTAATCAAGTGCCAGAAATGGCTAACACGACAGGAACAATAAAACAAGATGATAGGATTTTCTATGGAGAACACTCTTAGAAAGAAAAAAAATTCCAAACATTTCTGGTCTATGTAAAAGAAGGTGTTCAAAAAGGTATAAGTGTATACGACATATTTTTAATCGTTTTGCCACTGTTAAAGAAACTCTTTGTAATCTTTCTCTTGACAATGGCATGTACTCGGAGACCGCTGACCAGGTCCCTACCTACCAGGTTTAACCCAGCTGAACGGGTTTGTAATTGCCTTGAAAGTGGGGCGATGCATTGTGGTACATACGCAAAATCACCGCAGGCGGCGGACCACACCGCGGTGACCACGACAATGGCATGTACTCAGAAACCCACTCACAAGCAGAGGCGGTCTTTTTACTTTATTGTGATCAACCACAAGTCTATTGTCTCTTTCATTAATTAGACCAGCATCCAAAATTTCAGCTGTTGTAATGGCAGCTGTAGCACGGAGACCGAAACCATGCCTAATACTTTGCAATGCAACATTGCGCAATTGTAACGTATTATACTGAGTTGTACTTGAAGTAGAAGGTACATCAGAATCATCACATGGAATGTGAAAATGATCTTCAGGTTCTTCATCTGTAAAATCAGTCAGCTCTTCATCGTCGTCGAAGAAAAGAACTTCATTTGTTTGTAATGTTAACTCTTCCTTCCTTTTCTGCTCATATTCAGAAATTCTTCTTAATTCATCTTCTTGCCTCTTCTGCTTTTTAATTTGTTTCCTGTGCTCAGGTAGATCTGGTAATCCAATTTGATGCTGTCCAACAGATCCAACCTTTTTTCTTTGACTATTAATAAACACTAGTACTTTGACAGGGATCTTCATATCCTTAGAACAAGAGCAGGAGATATGCACTTCGTGTTTACAATCAGCACCACCTGGACATGGACCCTCAAATTCAGAACATAACTTGATCTCACACTTGCAATTGAGGATGTCAAAGAACTTGTCTAACGTTGCTATGAAAGCCTCTTTCACTTCCAGTTTTCCTCTGCCAAGTGATATGTTTTTGGCATTTTCCCAGTTTTCTTCTATCTTCTTCAGGACTGTAACTCTCGAATTTAAAATTGGCACCACAAAAGAACTGCTCGCTCACTCCCACTGTTCAAGCACTTTTAGATAAACACCCTTTGCAAAAGTGGCTGCTGGGTAATTTCTGATATTCTCTCCACTCTGCTCTCTTAGCAGAAGCCCATACGTTAGAACATCACGTAGAATTTGGAGTTCGGAAAGCAGCATTTCTCGACCAGTTCCAATTAAATTACTCATTTGAGTTGCTGTTGCTAGTCTTGTCTTCCTTTTGTTATCCATAGTTCCGAATTTCTATACTTTGCAAGTGGAAGAAATTATTTGTTACTGGAAAAAGAAGAAAAGAAAATGTCACTATTTGTATGATATTAATAAAACTTAATAAAAATACACTCAGTTGCAAATGAGTATTGATAATTTAAAAACTTTTACGAGTGGAATAATTTTTTTTTACAGATGTTATAGTATTACATAAGTATATTCTTAACCTTAGAGCAGAAGTACAAACAGAAATAATGATAAGAAAGCAAGCACTTCTTGAGAGAAGACAGTTCGCTGCGCTTTTTACATGAAACGGGAAAATCTCACGAAATTGAAGTAGCTATTTACCAAGCAAACCATTGTAATTTCCAGTTCATGTAAATATATTTGTGAATAGCTAACCAAAACACAACTTTTTCACCCCCCTCATTTTTTGAAAAAGGAAGTCGAAAAAATCGACATGCCCTAATACCAGGTAGTTCAAGGGAATTCAAAAATTCTGTTGGATAGTTCAGCACTTGTTCTGCATCACATGTTGTATCAAATGATTTGTAAACATGAATTGTACCTGGCAATTCTTTTAGCAATTCTTTGTTTGTAAAATTTACAGCATCATTTTTGGAGCAAGAATTGCACGTTCACTGAGCCATTGAGGATTCCTATACTGCTGAATTAAATCAGGGAACACTGCTTGTTTCAACTCATCAAGTGATAAAACACATCTTCCAGCATCTTTTGCTGATATAAATCTATGCTCATCAGAAACCATGGCACCATTACCAAGCTGCAAAAGTTTACCTGCAAAGTCTTCTTCTGAAGAATCTCTGTTAATATGAACTCTCATGTTTGTTGTTAATCTGAGTCTTATTATGCTGTTCCAGAGATAGGATGATTTAATGCAAGCTTTCATTTCATCTGCTCTTGTTCCCCGTGGAATCACAGGCAGTGTCTGACGAAAATCTCCAGCCAAAACCAAAATAATGCCTCCCATGATATGACTGTTATGCCTTATATCTCTTAAGCTAACATCCAAAGCTTCTAAAGCAGACTTATGTAACATAGTACACTAATCCCAGATAATTAATTTGCATTTCTGCAAGACTATTGCCTTGTTTGATCCCCTTGAAATGCTGCAAGTTGGTGTCTCTGTGCTTGCTAGATTTAGTGGTAATTTCAAAGCAGAGTGAGCAGTTCGTCCTCCTGTCAATAGTGTAGCAGCAATACCAGATGAAGCGACTGCTAGAGCAATTTCTTTCCTAAGTCGCACTTGTGCCAAAAGCAGGTTAATAAGAAATGTTTTTCCTGTACCACCCGGAGCATCCAAGAAATATATACCACCATGAATGTTAGACACTGCATCCATAACTTTGTCATATGCTTCTTTTTGATCTTGAACCAATTTCGGTTCATTTTCTTCCAAATATTTTTTAAGTTTATCCGCATCGTAAGATAATTCTGCAAGTAATTCATTATTTAAGCTTAATTCTTGTTCTCGAGAAGGTTCTGGTAAGCCATAAGTTTGTAAATACTTACCACCTAATGACTGAATCTTTTTCTCGATCATTATGAGAGTCTTATTGAAAATAGTCTGATTGTAACTAATATCTGTATTATTCTGTTGTAGTTGAACTTGGTGAAGTATATCTTCAGAAAGATTTTCTTTATGGTTCTCCCATAATTGTAAAGGATTGGACATGTTACATGATATAAGTATAACTGCAAAAAGGTTACGTAACATCTTTGGAGATCGAGTGGCAGCTGCCTCTTCTAAAGTCTTGTTCCAGTTTTCATCATTTTCAAGAAGTCCCCTCAGATGGCAAGCTTCTTTGTATGTTTCACAAAGCCTATTGTCAACTGTTCTGAGATATTCAAAAGATGTTGGGCCTCGAACTTCATGTAGCAGCAATCTCAGGTGAAAGCATTCAGAATTGTTTGGATGTTTGTCAGAATTGTTTGTCAGAATCGGTACACCGTGTATACTCGTCCAAGTGCATCGGTGGACTTTATTCCTGGGAAGCCTGGTACATTTTTTCTGTTACTGCGGCGTTTCCATTTCTTGTTATCTTTATTCCATGTGTAATACCTTGGCACTTTATGGTACAACAAAGTGCAAGCAAACTCATCTTCGGTACAAAGCTTGAAAAGGCCGTAAGGGTTGTTTGTGGAGGATTTTGTGCACGTTCTGTTGCATTTTCAGTTGTGAAATAGATCCTCTGTCCATTTTCAAGATGAACACCCAAGTGCATTACTGCTGGGTGACGTTTATGAATATTAAAATCAAGTATTCTCCAAACTGCTTCATTGCTGTTTATGTATCTTCCCATTTCATACTGCGTGACCTCATCATAATCATTAGCATTATTGCTGGTAATTTCATAAATGGCCATGTCTTATCCTTTATTGACATATTTACAGATGTATTTTATGGATTTTACAGAATTGCAAAACTCTACATTAATGTGGGCATTAAAAATTCTGGATAATATTGGACAATACGGCACGATCCATGTATTATCTATTACAACAGGTGATCCCCGAACTGTTATATTGACTGTAAAACCGCCATCCTGTGGGCTTCGTCATCGATATGATGGATACCCATCTTTTCCTGTCTGTGTTTCTTTTAAAAATGGACGTGGATATCTTTTAGTGCATGTTCCATCTTTCATGCAAGTAGAATGTAGATTTAAATTGCCACAGGGTCCATGCACCATCTGCGTTTTGACAACATTAAATAAATGAGGGTCATCATCAGGATTTGGAATTTCAGCACTTATAAAACTGTCGACTCTCTGTACGTGTAATGGGTCTTGAAGCCATACCAGAATGTGAGCATGTGGCAATCCACGTTTTTGCCATTCCACAGTATAGAAAAAGCATCTTGATTTTCCAAAAATGTGACCTTTATAATGTATTAGATTCATTAGTGTCTTCAGTTTTAAGTGAAAAACTCTGGCCAACAAATCATGACGGTCTTGTGGTTTTTGTCCCACGAACAGCTCATTTTTTATCTCTGGCCAAGAGGGATTGCAGGTGAATGTGATAAAAAGATCAGGACGACCATAATTCCTTACGTACGTCATTGCATCTTGTGTCCTTTCTTGCATGTATCGTGGTCCACCAGTAAAAGTTGAAGGTAAAATTATTAACTGTCCAATTTCTGAAGCATTGCCATCATTCATAATAGCATCCCTCAAATGCACATAGTCTTCTACCCTGAGTGACCTCTGATTCAAACGAATATACCTCAATCTTTCTGCCTCTATCTTTGCATACATGTTAACTATGAACTGGTGGAATAGATCTTTACCTCGAAGCAATATATTGAAACTTGAAGTACGCATCATAATTCTGTAGGAGTAGAAATCCATAGCAGAAATTTTTTTAGTAGTAAGTTCACCAGTATTGGGATTTGCCTGTCGGAGTTCAAAATGATAACCATCCTCACCTCTCGGAAATAAAATTGGATATTGTAAGGAATCGTATGCTCTGTTAGTTTCAGCAATTTTCTGTAAAGTACCGCTTCTTGTTTCTAAGACAATATCTCTGTTTCCGTGTTGCTCTCCTGACATTATTAATGCAACTTCTGATGTCATAGAGACATTAAAGCGTCTCTCATGTTCACCAGGGCTGTTTTATCAGCATGTATAATCAAATTGTAATCAGGTCTGGCTTTCTCCATAGCAGATTTAAAGTCAATTACATATCTGTTTCCTTGTTGAAACATTTGTTGAAGCTGCAACACTAACTTTTGATTTGTTGCTGGAATGTTCTTACAACGAAGTTCAGCCTGTTCCGCATTGTCAGACACAAAGTAAATCTGCAAAAATTTAAGCTCCTGATCAGGCAACGGTTGAAGGCTTCCAATTCTATGATACACTTGTCCCTGTATCTTGAATGTAGGTATATCTGTTGTTCTCGCCTAGCATCACTTTCTTCGTTTGTTTCACGTTGGCGTGATTGAGACATCAAAATCCTGTGTTGTTCTCGCCTAGCATCTCTTTGTTCGTTTGTTTCACGTTGGCGTGATTGAGACATCAAAATCCTGTGTTGTTCTCGCCTAGCATCTCTTTCTTCGTTTGTTTCACGTTGGCGTGATTGAGACATCAAAATCCTGTGTTGTGCTTGCCTGGTATACCTTTCTTCGCTTGTTTCATGTTGGCGCAATTGAGACATTGAAATCCTGTTTTGCTTTTGTCTTGCAGCCCTTTCTTCAGATGTTTCTTCTTCTCTTCTCCTACGTTGTCCCTCTCTATCACTTTGTTGCCTGTTCCTGAAACATTTTTTTTTCTTGGTGGTCGAGGCATTTTTTAGATATAAGCACCCACATAAAATAAATAAAATAAAAGACCTGTAGAAACCAAATCCTAAATATACCTAAATTTGTATATTCAATCAACAAAAATATAAAAGCACTGCAGAACAGCCGCCATGAACATAGAATAGAGAAGGACTTCTCACGAAATAGGTTTTAGAAGAAGAAAACCGTTCCTTGAAGATTTGTCTAATAGATGGCGCTGTGTCGCACGGTTGTACTCGGTTTCGTCTGCTTCAATTTGCTCTACCAATAACTTCTTTGATCATTGAGATCCAGCCAATGAACGTTGTCCGCTAGAGGCGCTGGTATGTACATGGTTGTATACTAACCGTTGCCATCCCTTCATTTAAGACCAAAATCGCGACACGATATTCACACTATTTCGTGTGAAGTCCTTCTCTATTCTATGTTCATGACAGCCGCTAAAGCATCGGTATCAAAATATACAAATGCAGTAAGTTATCGTTGCCAATTTCGGAAATGAAATACATAACTGTACGTGAAAAAATTGAATACGTGAAAAATAATGTAATGATCAAGACTACCTTATCATATTATCAGACTTGACAATCCGGTGAAAGTCTATGGGTGATATTGTCCCAGATAATTGCCAACTTATTCACTGACTTTGGCCCGTAAGTTACGCCACCTGGTGCATACTACTGGTAACACTACGTAAACAAATGTATAGTGAAAATGGAAAATATTGTGTTATTGGCATTAAAAAATATTTTTTGAATTCCACTAAAATAAATACGTAAAGTCAAATTATTTCGCACAATTATTTTCTGGCTTTTAAAAATGTTGAAAATGAAGATTTAAATGCAAGATTTATTGGCACTTTTTCAGTAAAAAGAAATTTGCGTTTTTTTTTTTTTTTTTTTTTTTTTTTTTTAAATCTTGGCGCAATTCGGGCTTCAAAAAATGAGATTTGTTGCCAAATGATACAAACAGTTACGAAAACAAAAATTTATGAACTGTTAGCTTGTTTTATAAGAATTTACATATATAAATTTAATTTACAGATATTATTATTGTTTTTTATACACAATTTACTTATTTGTATATAAAAATCAATACAAAAACCCTTAACGGGTTAAAAGTTTGTGACGCAGCATTTTATCTTATGCTCTAAGAATTTTAAATACGGAACTTAAAAATAATGATATCAAATTTTGAGTGACGCTATGCTATTAATTATAATCTCTCTATATATTATTTATTTCATCTTTTTATTTTTTTACAATCGCATGTGCAAAAATTATGTTCAATTAAAAAAATAATGTATAAAAGTTTATTCATTGATGCTTTAACATTTACACCTCTCATAAATTCGAAGTATGAGTTTTAAAAGATATGATATCAAAATTTTAGTGACGCTTTGATGTGGCTTTAAACGATTTGTTTTAAAATTAAATTTAAATTATTTTTGTTTTGGCTAAGATATATTCACACATCTAAATAATAGTTTTAATTTTCCAATATACTTTAAATATGCCACTTTCACTGAATTTATATAATGCATTTAAATCTATTTATTTGAATAAATTGATTTATCCTTTGTCCAATGCTATTAAAAATTTAAAATAAGATTTACATAAATAATTTTTTTGCCTCATAGTATCCATTTGAATACATTTCACTTAGTTTGGATACAATGACGCAAAAAAATTATTTGCGTAAATCTTATTTTAAATTTTTAATAGCATTGGACAAAGGATAAATCAATTTATTCAAATAAATAGATTTAAATGCATTATATAAATTCAGTGAAAGTGACATATTTAAAGTATATTGGAAAATTAAAACTATTATTTAGATGTGTGAATATATCTTAGCCAAAACAAAAATAATTTAAATTTAATTTTAAAACAAATCGTTTAAAGCCACATCAAAGCGTCACTAAAATTTTGATATCATATCTTTTAAAACTCATACTTCGAATTTATGAGAAGTGTAAATGTTAAAGCATCAATGAATAAACTTTTATACATTATTATTTAATTGAACATAATTTTTGCACATGCGATTGTAAAAAAATAAAAAGATGAAATAAATAATATATAGAGAGATTATAATTAATAGCATAGCGTCACTCAAAATTTGATATCATTATTTTTAAGTTCCGTATTTAAAATTCTTAGAGCATAAGATAAAATGCTGCGTCACAAACTTTTAACCCGTTAAGGGTTTTTGTATTGATATCATTACTTTTTTGAGGTTAATGAAAAAAAAATAATAAAATAAAAAAAATAAAGACCAATACAAAGAATTCATAGTTCAGGATTTCCATTCACCTTAAATCTCTCCCCCCTCCCTTCCCGCAAAAAAGGATGACCATACTTCAATTTTAAAGAGCACCGTGCAATGAGATTTTTATAAGAACTCTTTGGTAAGATATGGAAGTAATGTACAGCATGCATGCTTAGAGGGTATTTCTGTTGGTTTGTTTCAGAGATATAAAAAGCTATGTTAAATTTTACTATATAAAAAATTTACTTTGTTAAGAAAAATAGCAAGAAATATTACTCTTTAAACCTTTATATATATATATATATATAACAATCATCGCTCACTTATAAAAGTAATTACATACATTTATATTAAATCCAAAACTGCAAATTTCTGCTTCTCCCTTTTCTCATTCCTAGTGCAAAAAATTAAACATTCTAAATTCTTTAATTTTATATAAAATAATCTTTCACCATCCCTATTTAAAATTCTTTATTAACAATAATAATAAATCATATAAAATAATCCCCTGAGCTCCGAAGATTCCACTTCTGCTTTTGCACCCACCTCTCCAGCTTACCTAAATAATAAAATCTTTCAAAATTAGTTTGAAAAAAAAAAAATCTGCAACATTTGTTGCTCACTAACATAAATAAATAAATAAGCACTAACTTCCTTAATGTACAGTCGTGGAAAAAAAAGTAAACACCCCCTACTAACTCCTCAACAAATTACAGTAGAAGAAAGTTACTGGTACCGAACGATTGGAAATAAAGTCTACTTTTAAATTATGCATATGAAATTTGCTTAAGGGGTCATCTACATATTAAAACGAACCATAACTTTGTTTTTTTTTTCAATAGCAGTACACAATTTTTACAGCATAAATGAATTCTACACCATTTAATTAGCCTAAAACAAATTTTTATGCAATTCGTACTATAAGTTTCCGAGAAATTAATTATTTTAAAACGAGTGTATTTTAAGGGCTGTATCCAAATTGAAGTTCGGTACTCGATTGTTAACCGAGAGAGCCCCCTTCTTGATCAAGGCACCTTAAGCGTCACTCAAGCAGTCTATGAAGTCTGCTAGATTACAGGATAGCGTATAGTCCAGGCAATAGGGAATTTTACCTAGCAAAATTAATGGTAGTTCTGGAAATCGGCTTACTTTGTTTTTTGGGTCGTTGAATCCGAATTTGTAACTTCCCACCAAAATTGCCCCCGGCAACCCTCCAAATTTTGGTAACCCCCCCCCCCCAAAAAAAAGGGGTTTTTATTAAAAAAATTAATTTTTTATTGTTTTAGGGGAAAAGTATCTAGAAATTCAGAAAGTAGACAAAATTTGCAACAAATTAGATATATGACATTATGACTTAGGATGAAGAGGAAGGGGGGATCTGCCTCGGAACATGCGCGCGGTGCTGCGTGGACCAAATTGCGCAATTCCACTTAACCACTCGCACGTTTACATTTGCCCTCCCATCTCCCCTCCGAACTTTCCTTATAAGGTTTACTTTAAGTTTTTTGGGTCGCTGAATCCGAATTTTTAACTTACCCCCAAAATTTCTCCCCCCCCCCCCGAAACCCCCCCAAAATAGTTGTTGTTAACTTAAATTTCTTATTGTTTTAGGGGAAAAGCATTACGAAATTCAGAAACTAGACAACATTTGCAACAAATAGGATATATGGCATTATGACGTAGGATAAACGAGGAGAGAGGGGGCTGCCTCGGAACATTCCCCGCGCGCTTTTCTCAAAAACCAAATTTTTTCAAAAAATCAATTTTTTGTGGGGTTGCCGGGTGAAATTTTGGTGGGAAATTACAAATTTGGATTCAGCGACCCAAAAAACATAAAGTTGAAATCCAGAACTAGTATTAATTTTTCCATGTAAAATCCCCTATTGCCTGAACTTCATAACTTAGTGCACATAGCGCCGCAGTGTATGTTCAGAGGCAGCCCTCCCCCTCCCCGTTCATCCTACTCCATAATGTCATATATCGTATTTGTTGCAATTTTGTCTAGTTTCTGAATTTCGTAATGCTTTTCCTCTAAAACAAGAAATTTAAGTTAAAAACAACTATTTTAGGGGGGGTGCTTCAGGGGGGGAAATTTTGGGGGGAAGTTAAAAATTCGGATTCAGCGACCCAAAAAACTTAAAGTAAACCTTATAGAGAAAGTTCGGAGGGGAGATGTGTGGTCGAATGTAAACTTGTGAGTGGTTAAGTGGAATTGCGCAATTTAGTTCACGCAGCACCGCACGCATGTTCCGAGGCAGATTCCCCCTTCCCCTTCATCCTAAGTCATAATGTCATATATCTAATTTGTTGCAAATTTTGTCTACCTTCTGAATTTCTAGATACTTTTTCCCTAAAACAATAGAAAAAATTGATTTCTTTAATAAAAACCTTTTTTTGGGGGTGGGGGGGGGCAGGGGCATTTTACCAAAATTTGGGGGGGTTGCAGGGGTAAATTTTGGTGGGAAGTTAAAAATTCGGATTTAGCGTCCCAAAAAACATATAGTAAGCCTTTTTCCAGAACTACCATGAATTTTGGTAGGTAGAGCCCCTATACGGTCTCTATTGCCTGGACTATGATTAATTTTGTTTTTCTTTTATTGCTACTTTTTTATGTTAGTGTGGTGATCTTTCAAATGCTATTGCACAACTAGGCGATAAACGCGCTACTCCGTAAGTGGCACGGCAACCCTCCAGTGTACAGGCTGAATTGATAAAAAGTCCTTCCGGCCAGTGCCGGGAGGAAGAGGTAGCTTTCATATTCCTTATTTTAAAAAAGCCAACTTATATTATTCAAACACACGAAGCTCAATTAAGTGGAAACCGAATGTAGGAGATTCAATACTAATTTTTATCAATACTAAATCATTATGAATGAGAATTTCGCAAAATTAGTCAGCTTTATCCAAGCTGCTTTTATTTAAAGTAACTTATATTTCGCTGCCAAATTCGGCGATTTCTTAAAGTGCCTGCCATTTTAAGACAACATGGTGGATGAGGCTAACCAGTGAACTTGGTCGAGACCTTAGTAATTGCTGTGCACATGCTCACTCACATCGGAATCGGTTGATACATACGAGTGCTGTCGCAGGCAAAAAATCAGATTTTTCAAAATATCACCCACGTTAGAAATTGAAACTGCTATATCTGAGCCATTTTTTAAGATAAAGACAAACAGAAAATGCTCCTGAATCCTTATATCAAGGTCAAATACTTAAGAAAGAAACCTTTTTCAATTTCTAATTTTTTTGCACCTCACTTTAAATATATATTTTTTTAATTTAATGGCCGCCATTTTGAAACAAGATGGCTGATGAAGCTGGCCAGCGAACTTGGTCGAGATATTGATGTATACTATCCGCATGCCTTCTTCCATCGAAATAGGCGAATACGTGTGGTATCGCGAGACAAATACAAGATCGTTTCAAAGTGTTAGCCATGATAGAAATTCAAAGTGCTATAATTCAACCACTTTTTAAGATATAAACAAAAGAACAAATTTTCAGAAACAAAAACTGCTCCAGAATCTTTGTATCAAGGCCAAACACATAAAAAAAATCTTTTTCATTTTCCAATTTTTTAATACCTCATTTTAAATTTTAAATTACATTTTTTTTAATGGCAACCCTTTTGAAACAAGATGGCGAATGAAGCTGGCCAACAAACTCGATCGAAACATTGGTATGTACTATGTACAGACCAAGTTACATTCAAATCGGTTCATAAATACGCCTGTTATCCCGTGACAAAAATCAGGGCGTTTCAAAATGTCAGCCACGCTAGAAATTCAAAATGCTATAACTCAGCCATTTTTTAATATATAGACGAAACAAAAACTGCTCCCGAATCTTTTTATCGAGGTCAAACACATAAAAAAAATATTTTTTCAATTTTCAATTTTTTGGTACCACATTTCAAATTTAAATTTTTCTTAAAATTTTAAATGGCCGCCATTTTTAAACAAAATGGCGGATGAAGCTGGCCAACGAACTCGGTCGAGACATTGGTCTGTACTATGTATAAACGAAGTTACATCCAAATCGGTTCATAAATACGCCTTTTATCGCGTGACAAAATTCAGGACGTTTCAAAATGTCAGCTTCGCTAGAAATTCAAAATGCTATAACTCAGCCATTTTTTAAGATATAGACAAAACAAAAACTGCTACGGAGTCTTTGTATAAAGGTCAAATACATAAGAAAAAAATATTTTTCCATTTTCAATTTTTTGGTACCACATTTTAAATTTTAAATTTTTTTTAAATTTTTAAATGGCCGCCATTTTGAAACAAAATGGCGGATGAAGCTGGCCAACGAACTCGGTCGAGACATTGGTATGTACTATGTATACACACCGAATTACATCCAAATCGGTTCATAAATACGAGAGTTACAGTGTGACATAGGTCAGATATATATATATATATCTCCGAACGTCTGCAATAGGTAGCTTTTTGTAATGAAAGCTACCTAAAAGAGTTTTTGTAGTCGGAATATGCGGAATGTTAAAGAATAGTGAATGGTTTAATGAAAGCAGAATAAAAACTTAATATTTAATTTAAGATGCGAGTCAGATTAATATATTAATTGAAATGGTTACTGGGTAATCACTTTATTAGTTTATACAAAGTCTAATTATCATGACAGCTACAATGCAGCTGCTAATGAAATTTTGTGAAACCAATCTTTTCTAAATAGTAACATGTCCTGAATTGTTCTTATTTACAATAATACTTCATTACCACAAATACCATATAAGGGAGCTGGCTACTTTTATATTTTTTATAAGTAAATTATTTAAAGCTTTCTTTTAAGCATATTAACTTTAAAATTAAATAAAAACAAGTATCTTACTTTTGCAAAAAAGCTGTTTTATCTTATTTATCTATAAACTTTAATTACTAAATAAGGAAAAGTATCATGATGAAAATTTTTACTTTTAGGAGCTCAAAACAACCAGTCAGGATAAAATGGTTCATTTTGAGCTAATCGTGATAATTTAAGTATATAAAGTAGAATTTTCTATCAGTCAAAAATATGTCCAAGACTGAAATCAGTCCTGAGACTGAAGGTCTTGCAGCACCCATGGCTGTAATCAATTAGCCTAAAAGAAATGCTTCAGGGTTTTTTTAGTTTTTATTTTCTTCTGTTTTTCTTTTGTTACAGAGATAAACGACAGTAAGAAATTTTTTTCCCCTTTAGGTTTAATTTTATAAAAAATAAAATACTACGATGTTTTAATTTTTGAAGCTGAAAAGAGTTATATATAAAAAAAAATAAATAAAATAAACAAAAGATACCCATATTTCGAAAAAGATGACATTTTAAGTCACTTTTCGTTTATAATGTTATTATAAACGATTCGCAAATGAATCATTTTATAAACGGGATTGGAAATCTTAATTTTGATTTCGTCAAACCTTTTATTTAAATTGTGCTTTCTTTAAAAATGAAAGATTTTGTTTAATTTCTTTAAAAGAAAACTCAAAACACAAAATTAAATTAGTAATCTATCATTATTACACTCACATATCACAAGAAATACCTATGCCACACATGAACGTTATTTTGTAAGGAAAACAGTTATAAGTATTGTTGAAAATAAAAACTATTCAGAACATTATACTAATTAGAAAGGATCGGTTGCAAAGAATGCAGTCTGGATAATTAGAAATTGTACTCACTTTCTCCCCTTGGAATACCATTTCAAGATCTTTGATAGTTCTTATTTCTTCAGTCAACTTCGCGTATCGCGTAGTGATACATGGCGAAGTCTTATGGCGAACGCGATGAATTTTCATTTCGATACGAGAATTTTCGATAAATATCGAATTTCGATACGAGAATTTTCGATAAATATCGAATTTCGATACGAGAATTTTCGATAAATATCGAATTTCGATACGAGAATTTTTTTTTTAAATGTGAAATATTTTCTCCTTAAAAAATGTTTACTTGCTATGAATAACAATGAAATAAAATATATATAATTACAAAATACTGCTCCATTTTAAAAAATCAGTCTAAGTATTTAAAAGCACATAATAAACTGTTTTTGTAGTTTAAAAAAAGATTTATTGCGAATATTCAGATTTTTAACTGTGACCTAAACCGCGCAAAACCGATGTGCAACGTTCTGTCTGCTAGCCCATAGAATGACATGTAATCCGCGATCCTAAGAAGTCCAATTTTTTATGCGGATTATATAAAAATTAAGAGTTTTCCTAGATACTAGGTTAGTCTTATCCACTTAATCAAAAACAGATTCATTTTATATATTAATGTTTTTAAAAAAATCTAGACCGTTTCGGAGAAAAAAAAAGACAAACTTACACCATCGAAATTGCTTTCAAAATGGATTTACAGATCTGAAAATATGCTGCACGTAGAATTGAAAAAAATTCAGAATAGGATTAGACTGCAGATATGAGACTGTTTTTAAAAAATCAGAACAATAGGACCTATATTCGCGAAGTTATTTACAGGCGGCTTTTCGCATTTTCTTTGATGTCGAGTTAGCTGTATATATGAGTTCCGCCATCTACGAATTCTACAATACGATACGATTTTAGGCTTAAGGCTGCGTCACTCGGAATACTACCGTCTTCCATGATAGATAAATTGCTTTTTTATATTGAATAAATTGTATAAATATTGAAAAATATTGCTTCTTTATATGAAACAGTGAATAGGTTTTTATGTAATCTGTTCCACAGCCAAAGCTATAGCTTTTTGCAGCTATAGCTGCAAAAAGCGCGATGCTGGAACAATGTGGTATCATTTATACGGTTTAAAAATGAAATTAGTTTTGCGCCAAAGTACACTTACTGTAATAAGCGGGCGTAATACTGTAATAAGCCAATTGGCTGTAGGTCTGGTTAATGAAGAATCCCAAACCAAGATTTAAAAACACTAAAGTCGTAGCACGACAATAATTTATATTTTCGGGTAAAAATTGAAGAACACGTATAAATTTAAGTGATTATTAAACTTTTGCACAGATGTCATATATTGGCGCGATTTTTTTTTTCTGTCGCCAATGTCATATACGCAGCGGGTACTTAACTGGCGACAAAGTGTCGTTATTTTGCTTGATATGGTAACCTGGATGTTATTGTTTATGATGTTGATGTTTTCGCCAAATTTACTGTATATAGCATCTGTGCCAAACTTTTTTTATGTTTCCAATTTTTTAAAGTGTTTATGGCTTCAGTCCATTTGTTTGTCCTATCCGTATTCTAACTTTCCTAAAATACTTTGATTGTCGCGAAATTTATGTATGTTATTAAGTTTCACTGTTATTATTATTATTAAGGCTGCTAATTGCAAGATTCGTGCTTAGATAAATTTTAGTACATTATGAAGTGCATTGAACTTCTATATATCATATACAGACATACATAATTTCTCATATACACAGTAAAAAAACATAACACATGTGAGTTACAACAAAGATATTAATTATGCGCCAAGATATGCCAATTGGCTGTGGATCCGATTATGAAACTTTTCATGAATGGCTAGTGTATTAAAAATCGCAGAAGTCAAAGTTTACTCTGATGTGTAAAACATTGTAATCGGAAATCTTTCGTGAATGATAGAGAATCGAGGCAACACGGAAAAAATATCTCTAAAAATCGCACTAAAAATCGCTAAATTGCAAAATCGTAAATGGCGAAATTTACTATATCAGGCTGAAAGTTTGAAACCAAATTTTATTTCGGAAAGTCAAAAAAATCGCCGTAGAATTCTAAAAAACACTAAAATTTGCATTGAAAAATGCGTTAAAAATCAATAAATATTTTTAAAAAATCGCAGGGGTCAAAATTTACTTTAAAGGGGTAAAAAATATTTCATAAATGACAAAAAATCGACGCTAAACTCAAAGAATCTCGAAAAATCGCATTGAAAATCGCTGAAATTCGAAATTCGTAGCGTACAAAATTTAGTACATTAGGCTGAAAGTTTGAAACAAAACTCCTTTTACCAATATCAAAAAATAGCCGCAAAATGAGAAAAAACACTAAAAATCGCATAAAAAATTCGCTAAAAATTCAAAAATCGCGGCACGAATTCCGAATAAACTTTTTTGAAAAGAGAACAAAATTTACTATATTGGGTTAAAAGAAAGAAACCGTATTCTTCTCACTTATATGGAAAAATCGCCTCGAAACTTAAAAAATTGCTAAAAATCGCATATAAAATTAAATAAAAAAAATCGAAAATCGGGCTTCGAGGTGCAAAACTTCATATATAGGCGTACATTTTCCCCAAATTTGTAGCTCTACGTGCAGTGGTCTCTTCAGAACACCGTCGACACACTCACTCACTCACACACTAACTTCTTTCCTTATTATTATAGATAAATGATATTAAATTATAATGGAATTTTTTAAAAATCCACAAAATTATTTTTTTCTTGAAACTGAAAGTATAAAAAAAACGGAAAATTGAAACGGAAAAACATAAAAGTAGGATTCGACATAGACAGATTTCGCTGTATTTTAGTTCCTTGATCTTTATCAGGGCCTGATTATCACAGGGGTACATAGGGTATGTGACCCAGTTCTCCAGTTATAGAGGGTTGCAAAAGGCTTTTTGTGTACTCTCTAAAAAATATACGTTGAAACAAATTCTGTTTACGGTTTTCGTTAAAAATATATTTCACTTATTTGACGTGCGAAATTTGACTTTCCATAAGACTTTTAGCATTAGTGTGAAATCCTGCAAATTCATTGGCTATCGCTTCACCGATAGCCAATGAAATTGAACGGAACTTCTTTCCCTGAAAGGACAAGTACAAGAGTAAAATACTGTGTAAAGCCGGCACATGGTATTTTGGTATCACAAAGCATATGAATGATCTAGCCCATTGGTTAAGACTAGGGATGGTTAAGATTTTGCATTTGTAATCCTAAAGTTGCGTGTTCTGTCCTTTCGCTGGCGTTTTCACTTTTTTAAAGTTTTGTTTTGATTTTTATTAAGTCAGTTAGTCAAGATCAGTCGATCTTTATTACCAATTCTTTTGAATTTTTTTTTTTTATCAATTAGATTTTTTAAAATAAATAATTAAATTAAAAAAATCAGTTAATCTATTTTTTAATAATTAAAGTAAACATTTATTAAAATGCAATAATAAATTTCCTAGGCTTACATTAAAAGTATTTTCATGTTAGAACTTTATAAAGTTTTGATCATTTTAAATTTATTTGTTATTATAGAAACAGATAAATGCAAAATTATCAGAATTAATGTATTAAAGGTTTTTTATTTTAAAATTATCCTTCAGACATAAAAATCTTTATTAATTTATGATAGGTTACATTATAATTTTTTTATTTTAAATATTACACAAATATTTACATTAAATTTTAAAATTCATAGGACTTATAGGGTATTTTTCTAATAAAAAAATTCTTTAATAATTAAAGTGTAAAAATAATATTTTCTTAAGTCAGTTAGTTAAAATCAGTTGATCTTTATTACGAGTTCCATCGTAATTTTTTTTTTTTTTTTTTTTTTTTTTTTTTTTTTGTCAATTAGATTTTTTAAAATAAATTTAAATAATTAAATTAAAAAATTCATTTAATCTATTTTCTAATAATTAAAGTAAACATTTATTAAAATGCAATAATAAATCTCCTAGGCTTACATTTAGATTGCTTTGAATTTTTTTTATCGTAAATATTATACAGATAATTAAATTTTAAAATTCATGTGACTTATAGGGTATTTTTCTAATAAATAAATTTCTTTAATAATTAAAGAGTAATAATAATATTTTCTTAAGTCAGTTTAGTTAAAATCAGTTGATCTTTATTACGAGTTCCGTTGTATTTTTTTTTTTTTTTTTTTTGTCAATTAGATTTTTTTAAATAAATTTAAATAATTAAATTAAAAAATTCATTTAATCTAATTTTTAATAATTAAAGTAAACATTTATTAAAATGCAATAATAAATCTCCTAGGCTTACATTAAAAATATTTTCATGTTATATTTTTATAAAGTTCTGGTGATTTTAAATTTATCCGTTATCTAGATTACTATTTTTTTTTTTTTTTATTGTAAATGTTATACAGATAATTGAATTAAATTTTTAAATTCATATGACTTATACGGTATTTTTCTAATAAATAAATTTCTTTAATAATTAGAGAGTAATAATAATATTTTCTTAAGGCTGTTCTTAACTGCTCTGCTCAACAAGCGCAAAACGTTTTGACACATTTACAAATTCATTTTTTAACGAAAAGGTATAAAATTGGAAAGCCTGGCCATGGAAGCTATTTGGAATTGAACTGTTTTTTTTTCATTTTTTGATCAATCAATTACCTATTGAGTTATAAGCGATTTTGATCACGTGACAAACACGTTTTTCGCCCGGTCTTTAGTGCTCTTTCTTCCTTCGCGCAGAAATTCGGTTCAAAACGCCCACTTTGACACTATTTTCTGAAATATCTATCGCGTTTGCAAAAAAAAAAAAAAAAAAAAAGGAAAAAACAGCTCAATTACATAGTTTCTGAACAACAACACCATCTACTTTCATGCATTTAATCTATTTTTTATTAATAATGTAATAATAATATATTCTTACCTTACATTAAAAAATTTTTTTGTTGGAACTTTAGTAAGTTATATATATATATATATATATAATTAGCAGAAGTAATTTATTAAAGTGTTAATTTCTCAAAATTAAGTATTATCTTTCATATATAAAAATATTTATCAATTTATCAGCTGCTTTCTAATTTTTTTATTGTATTTTCAATACTACTAAATTCTTATCATATATAAACTGTATGATTAAAATGAATATTTATTAAAATTTAATTTTAATATCTTCTAAACTTTCATGAAAAGTACTTTTATGCTAGAACTCCAGTAACATATAAATAGTAATTAACAGAATTAAATTATTAAATTATTCATCTTTAAAAATCAATTATTTATTCTTTATATAGGAATTACATTAATAATATATATTTCGATGATAATTTAACCATTGAAGACAGTAAATTACTATACTTTAAATAATTGAATGTATGGTAAAAATGCAACAAAACAAATATATATATATATCTGTGATTTAATAATTATTCGCAAAAAGTTTTATTATATATATATATATATATATATATGTTGCAATAAAAATGTAAAAATGTAATATACATCAAACATGAACAATGAAAAATATTTTGCTATTAGTTGCAATATATATAATATATATTTAAAATAAAGATTATTATTATTATGGAGATTTTTGTTTTTATCTTTATTTATTAATTTATTGTCAGTAGTTTTACAATTTTTATTCCAAATGTAATATTGTGATTAAATTTTACTACATAATACCACTTAGGAGCTAATGTTATATAATTAAAATAAAATATCTATTTAAATGCAATAATAGTATCTTTTAAACTGGCATAGAAAAGTACTTTTATATATCTAGATGGAACTTCAATTACTTATTTTAGTTAAGCTACTAGAACTTTAATACTGATTGCAAACATCTGAGTAAAAAAAAAAAAAAAAAAAAGTTCTAAGCAGCTTATTATAACAATCTCACTATTTTATCATAATTTAACTAAGTCGATATTGTTTTAGAATTGTTAATAATTTTCTCACTAGAAAATTAAATCAAATTTAATAATTAATTATATATTATGTAATTAACTGTATAACAATTGATTCCGTGCTCAGTGTGAGAAATACATAAGATTTTTTTAATGCATCAAGTTATTATTATCAAGAAATACAATTAATGAAATGAGTAGCAGCGCTGTTACTCGTAAAATGCATTTTTTTCCTTTCAGGGAAAGAAGTTCGGTTCACCGATAGCCAATGACATTGTCGGATTTCGAACTAATGCTAAAAGTCTTATGGAAAGTCAAATTTCGCATTTGACGTCACTGAACTATCTCAGTATTTGAAAATGAGTTTAAAAGAAAACTGCAATATTACGTGAAACATGCTTATATGAACAACTTGAGTCATTAGGACTCTAGAGTAGCAAAATAACAATTTTTTTTAACATAAAACAACAGCGTGAAATTTAAACTACTATATGATTGTATGTTACGGTTGTGGTGTATTTATTTCATAACTGGAGATAAATTTCTGAAGAAGGGCCCTCATGTGTATGTGTGCCCCGGACTCCATATTAGGTTAATCGGGTTCTGTCTTAAATATTTATTAAAATGCATGATAGCTTTGAAGGAAGTTGAGATTTTTCTTGCCCCCCCCCCCCCCCCCCCCACCCACCCTTAAAATTAATCAATCATATGGGAGTCCATGTAAATAATTTTTTAAAAGTTTAACCTTTAACTGATATTACCGGTCTCTCAGACCGCGGTTTTTATAGTTTAACTTGCAATTTTCAGTTTAACTACAAACATTACCGATATTTTGTTCCGTTTGGATCTTTAGTACTATCCCCAGATACTTTTGAATAGGTGAATTTTAATTATAACAATCCTGTACAAAAAGTTTAGTACAAAAACACCATAAGATGAGTTAATCGTGCTTTTTATTCATCTTTCGATGGAGCGGTCTCACAGACCGCTTCACACTAGTTATGTAACAATTTCTGTGACATCAGTTAAAGGATAACGATCGACTTTTTTATATAATGTTCATTATTTCAAATCTGATACAAGGGATATTTTCTCTGCCTCCATGTTCTTTTCCTCATTCGGGACGGTGGTGGGGGAGAGGGTAAAAACGTATTTCAGAATCTATGACGACACCATCAAATCCACATTATCACCATTAAATGATGATTTTAGAAATAAAATTTTGGAAAGGGGTGAAACGCAGAATATAAACACAAATGCGTAGAATTTCTTTTCGAAATTAAGTTTCCTCGCACTTCAGTGTGGATATGTGTGCGGGGGAGGGCAAGAGGCGCAAAAATACATCTTAGAATATCTGGTGAGTTTCAGAGATGCTCATTGTCAAAATATAAATTTAAGATACGGATGATTATTTGAAACTCGAACCCATTGGAAGATTCTTTTGTCTTTTGTTCCCTCTTCTCCCACCCCCCTCCCAGAGTGAGTTTGTGCTCGGAGGCAAGAATAATATATCATGGTTTTCGTGATGAAATTTTCCAAAATGCTAAGTGTTCAAATATGCAGGCCCCGATTAACCTATGAAGCTATGGGAAGCACAGTGTCATCTCGGGGCCTCCCTTTCATTCGAGAAGAGTTTCCAAATTCGACGTACTCGGAAATTCACCAATGCTACAAATATTATTCCAAAGAGTGGCTCAGTTGAGTTCACGTACATTTCATTAAACAACTTTTTTTTATGTTCCCCTTACACAAAAATTGGATACAATCAAGAAAAATATGCAAAAATAATTTTGCGTGGTATTGACATAAATATGTAAAATTGATAAAAAGTTTGAATTCAGCATGTATATGTATACAACATAAAATATCAATATTTTGAAATAGTTTTTTCAATTTTGGAAATAACTTAAATTATTATATTTTATATTGTGCATACAAGCCAAATTCAATAATATTCAAATTCAATATGTAAAATAAACATACATCTAAAATATGGACAAACTGAAAAGTTGTGATTATGTGGTTCAAACTGATCTATTACATAAAACTTAATTTGTTATGAAAGGTATTTTTATGAAACACTTTTTAAATATGTATATATACATAAATAAGTTAATAATTTGAAAAGAAATTTCATAGAATTTTGGAACAGAATTAATTCAATATAAAATTTGGGGCCCCTGTTTTCTCAATTTTGGGCCCCTTCAAAATTTTCTAAGAAAAGCACATGCTTCTCGTGCCTATTCGGTAATCAGGGCCTGCAAATATGATCATAATATTAAAATTATTTTTATTTAATTCTGCTCTCTTCCCCGCCAGGGAAAAAAGGGTGCAGGCATAAAAACGTACAGTGAGCAAAAAAAGTATTTGCACACCAGGTAAATTTGTTGTAGCATATGTATGAATAAATACAAAGCAACTAAGAATTAAAAATACCAACACTTTTACAAAACAAATAAACATATTTAATATCTGACTTAATAATTATATTTAAAATATGAAAACATAAAAAAGTAGCATTTGTACTGCCAAAAAAATATTTGCACACTAGCAATAAAAATAGAACTAGAGGAATTATTTATAAGTTAAAAACAGTGCTAATATTTAGTATGCATTCGCTTTGCTTCAATTACAGCTTGTAATCGTCTGGGCATTGATTCTATTAATTTGTGACATGTTTCACTGCTGATTTGTAGCCATTCTTCCCTAAGAGCTTGCTTAAGTTCTGATTTGTTAGAAATTTTCCTTTTCCTTATTTTCACCAGGGCTTAATTTGCGCCGGAGCCCACTAGAGCCCGGCTCCGGTACTTCTCTGTTTTTAGTAAATATTTAAATATTGTTCGGAATTCACCGGAGCTCATAAATACAGGGCTCCGGAGCCCAGTGCAATAGCGCTTCCGAAAAACTGAAGCTTAAATTACCTTTTCCTTTCCTTCCCATCTCCAAGCTTTTGCATTCTTTTTACCAAAACACTTATATGTGACGTAATGTGTCACACACGTAGGAGATGGAGATAAAACGGACTCAATTTTTATATCAGTTTTTAGGCTTAGACTGACTCGAGCTCAATCTGTATTACATTTAAAATTTTATTTATTCGTGTATTCAAAAAAAAAAATTATCTTTTAAAATTACGTATTATATTCCACTTCAAATCATTTTAATGCTATTTTGATCAGAATGAAGGGGAAACAGAAATCGTATTTTTCTATTTCAAATTTATATCGGAGACGTGTCGATAAGGCGCCACTCAAGAGAGTGAACAATAAATTTGCTTTCAGTTCGATTTTCTTTTGTGACAGTAGGATAATTTTTTATTGCCTGGGTTTTCTTTTTATTATTTCGATATCTAACCTGAAAAGAATATTTTCTGCTTTATCCAACAAGCATCAGCTTGACGTTTTGTTTGTTCGAGGTTTTTTGTCTTCTCTTGCGTACGAGTATAAAAATCACGTTAGTGATTTTTCTATTTATTTTGTATCATGAACGGTACCCACGCTAAGGCTCTCTGCACCTATACGAAGTCACTTTCCTTTGTAAGTAGATATAATTACCATGTATTGTTATTCTGATAGAAAGCAATCGAGCAGTGTTTCCCCTTTTTCTATAAAAGCATAGATTCTTTCCGATAATGTTGTTAAATTTTTAATTTTATCTGATTTTCAGGAACTCACCGCAAAAGATTGTTATGCGAAAGGAAATGATTATAGTTATGCACCTTTTACAGGAAATTGTAAAACATTGTTCCATTCTTCAGCATATAAATATTCATTTCTGTAAATTTCATTCATTTTTTCTTAAAAATGCATAGCTGCGAACTATCCCTTTTTTGTGTTAACACCATTTCCTAATCATAATCGTTACCCTATTTAATCGCAGAATTCTGCAATTAATTAACATAAACAAGTTGGAAATTGCTCGTCAAACGTGGAAAATAAGGTGCGCGTTCGTACTATAACTAGTTTTATAAATATTTTTTGCACCGCTTATTGTACTGAATGTATATTTTAGTGCACTTCATAAGTGCATATCATTTTCGTTCTGTTCGAAAGCCTATAACATCATTAAAATGCACTTGAAATATATTTTTTTCCCATTGGCGTAATGTAACGGAACACTTTTGACTGTCCCTGTAATTAAACTATACATCCGATTTTCATAAAATTTGAAATACTCGACAAAATTTTGCAACAATTATACATTTAAAATTTCAAATCATTCGGAAGGCTGTAACATTATTAAAATGCACTTGCAATAATTTTTTCCCATTGGCCGTTATGCAACGGAAAACTTTTGTCTGTCCCTGTAATTAAACTATACATCCGATTTTCATAAAATTTCAAATGACTCGACAAAATTTTGAAACAATTATATATTTAAAATTTCAGACCATTCGGTTGGGTACTTTTTGCTCTGTTATATGCGGACAGACAGACGGACTGAACGACGACTATAGGTGCTACGTATTTACATAATTACGAACGCACCTAAAAATAGGCAAAGATTTTTACTATTCAGAAGAAGTGATAACTAAAAAGTGGAATAGTTGACAGCTAAGTATATGCTGATACCGGGTGTCCCAAAAAGGACTGACTGATTTTAAAATTCAATAACTTGCAAACGGTGACAGATATTAAAAAAATTCTTGCAGGAGGGTTATGCATAAGGTCAAAAGTTTTATTACAGTGATTTTCAATTTTAGTTCGATTTACAAACAATAGATGGCGCTGTAAGCAATAGTCGCTAAATTCAGGCTCGATTTTTGGTACTTCGTGGCCCGGATAATACATTTCCATCTCCTTTTTCTGCATGGAACAAGATAAAGGACCAGAAATCGAGCCTGTATTTAGCGACTATTGCTTACAGCGCCATCTATTGTTTGTAAATTGAACTAAAATTGAAAATCACTGTAATAAAACTTTTGACCTTATGCATAACCCTCCTGCAAGAATTTTTTTAATATCTGTCACCGTTTGCAAGTTATTGAATTTTAAAATCAGTCAGTCCTTTTTGGGACACCCGGTAGATATATTTAAAATTTTTATTTTACTAAAGAAAAAAAATGCTTTAAATTTTGCAATTAATGTACGAAATATAAATATGCAGATTACAGGGGCAGGGGGGGAAAGGGGGGTTGGAACGGTACAGTTGTTGTACCGGTAGCGCAGAATATTAGGGCTCCGGAACTTTTTTTGTTAGAATTTAAGCCCTGATTTTCACATCCAAAATATGCCATAAATTTTCAATCAGATTGAGGTCTGGTGATTGTGGTGGCGTTTTCAATTGATTTTTTACATTATAAAGCAACCATAACCTCGTAATATATGCAGTGTGTTTCGGATCGTTATCCTGTTGGAAATAATATGAATTAGGAATTCCTAATTTCAGAGCAGCACTATTAGATAAATGATCTCGCAATATATTAACATATTGTTTAGTATTCATATTGCCTTCAATAAAGGTCATTTCGCGAACTTCGTTAAAAGACATGCATCCCAAAATCATTACATGACCACCGCCATGTTTTACAGTTTGTTTCAAGTTTTTAATTTGAAGAGAAGTATTTGGCTTTCGCCATACAGTTTTCTTACCATTTGAGCCAAAAATATTGAACTTGCTTTCATCGGAAAGAATAACAGTTTTCCAACACTCTAGTGGTTTGCTGACATAAGCTTTTGCAAATTCAAGTCTTTTCACCCTATTTGTTTCACTAATAAATGGTTTTTTTCGAGGGGCTCTTCCTCGAATATTTGCATCATGAAGAATATTTCTAATTGATTGTGGTGTAACTATTGTTCCCGACGTTGAAGGGACATCAACAGCTAATTCTCGAGCACTTAGAAAAGGGTTTTTTGAAGATTATTTTATGATGGCTCTCCTTTGCCTGGTATTTAGCTTTCTTGGACTCCCAGTTCGCGGCTTATTTATTGTCGAACCAGTTTCTTTTTTCTTCTTAATTACATAACGAACACTAGAAAAGTTTAGATTTAATTTTTTACCTATTCCTCGGTAACTTAATCCAGAATTGTGAAGAAATATAATCTTCTCACGGGTAGCAACAGACAGTTCACACGTTTTCGGCACCATTAGAACAAAAACTCCCCAGAATCCCTGCTCCAGTTAATATATTACGTGACTTTAAAGTGCGGGGCTAATGTACTGCGGGACTGATATGCTAAACATTTGCATAATGTTCACATTTAATGCCTTTTTTAACAGTCAGTGCTTCTTGTGCAAATACTTTTTAGGTATGAGAAAATATTAATTTATTTTTTAAAATGTGTAATATTACTGTTTAAGGAAAATGGTAGTTATTTTTATTTTCTTCTTATTCAAATAAATGAATAATTAAGAGAATAGTATCAAATTTGCTTTCTATGGTTACTTATGCAAAAAATCGTCTGCGTGCAAATACTTTTTTTGCTCACTGTATCTCAGTATATCTATCACGGCTTTAGAGATGAAATTTGGGAAGCGGGTGAATTGAAAAATATAAACACCAGATACGAAGATTTTTTTTTCCATATTCCGCTACCTCCCCCTTCACCAGATATTTTTTTTTTACACTTTAATAATTCTACAAGTTTTTATATTCACTAAATCATTCATTCATCCAATCAATCATTCAAGTATTCATTTATAAATGCAGATATACTTATTCAGCAGATTAAACAACGTTTTGCATTTTTCTTTAAAAGCAATGCAAATAAGTAAATACACGTCAAAAACATGGACATCACGTGTCCCATCACACTCGTTGCCATCTATTGAAATACCCTATTGGTGTTTAAAGATAAAACAATCAACAGAAATGAAGTATGTATTACATTTATTAGAAGATAAAGTATATTATTAAAATCTTTATTGTCTCATTGCAAATATTCGAAATTTTTACGGATGTTGGAAAGGAATCCATATTGTAAACATGCCAGAAATATCCACAATCACGATCAGATTTTTTTAGAGCACTTTCTTTTATTTATGAAATGAAATGCTATACGAGTCCTTCCTATCTATATTATAAAGGACAAACATATCTGTGAGTAACGCATACGTCATTTTGCGAATGGCAACACTTTGAAATTTGAAATAAAATTTTGGATTTGCAATTTTTTCTACTGCAAATTTTTAAACTTCTAAACATCGCACATTTTAAATTTTTACACCGTCGTATAAGGAAAAAAATACTCTTTTAAATGCAATTTGTTTGAAAACTGTATCTCAATTTATTTTTCAGATATTAATTTTTTTGTAGTTTTTAATAACATTTTTCTTATCGTGGCAACAACCTCATTTCATTGAAAGTAAACGGAAAATAGTCGAAAATAGGAGATATCTTTCTGTTGCCATTTTCTCATAAAACCTAAAAAAAAAGGTTGAAATTAAAATATGGGCTATGTCAAGAATATTGTCTGTTATTCTGTGATAATGACGTCATATGCACACTTTTCTATAGACGAAGTTTAAAACTGGATTGTAAAAGTGGATTGCTTTAGCGGATGCAAATGACGTCATTTTATAAAAAAACGTGTATTTTATTTTTTAAACCTGAATTATGTTTTGTAGAAGTGCGTCATTTTTACAGCCCAGCTGCTTTGAAATTCTTCACAGGTGAAAATGCTTCACATTTAAAAATAATGTAATCGAAATCACACACTGTTAAAACGCAATGTTTTACAAAAATTTAGAGTATCTTTATAAAGTATATTTTTCAATCTTCTGACCATCGTTACATTTTCAATTTTCGTCGCATAGAGAAAAAATTTACTTTCAAATGCAATTTGTTTAAAAACTTTATCTTAATTGACTGATGTATTATATTTTCTAAAATAATTTTTAAGCATGATTTTTTTTTAAAGTTTATCTTATCACGTGCCGGTTTCAATACATAATAATAATAAACAATTTTCACATAAAGCAACAAACATTTTTCAGCATTTGTTTCTGACTATTTTTGCATAACGAAATTAATACTTCCTTTATAAACAAATAAAAGAATAACATTAAAAAAATCACCGATCTAACATATTTGTGAAAGACAAATTAACGAAATTAATACTTCTTTTATAAACAAATAAAAGAATAATATTGAAAAAACAACAAATCTAACATATTTATAATGGTACAATTTAAATTTTTAGATCACCAAATAGGATTTTTTTTTAATGGAATAACTTTGCAAAGTCCATCTCAGTTTACTGATTGTCTATAGTTTTAAAAACAATTTTTAAGCATGAAATATTTTTTAATTTATCTATATCGCGCGGAGCTCGATTACGAAAGATTAATCCGTTTGCCCTTAAAACAAAATACAGACTTCATCATTTTCTTACGGCTAATATCCATTAAAAAAATTCCCTATGAATAAATAAATAAAATAATATAAATAAAACACAAATTTACCAGACATGTATAAGCTCTGAAATTATCAGAATATAAAAGGATGCCATAAGTAGCAAAATCTTGGCAAATAACTCTTAGCATGCGGCTAATAAGAAAATATCGCTTTTGATAAATTTAAAAAATTTATTTGATTGTATAATTCGTATTTTCCATATGAAAAATGCTTTTTAATGTAAGTTGTCAATCTAAAAATATTATGGAATATAAAAAAATTATTAATTTTCAATTTAAAAAAATGATTTCACCTATATTCTTTAACCCGGGAAGCCCGGGTACGATCCCCTAGTTATATTAAGGAAATAACACTTTTTTTCAAAACTTTTTTATATCTTAAATTTGTCCGGCAGAATCTTGTCTGCATATGAAATTGAAACATTCTTTTTTCGCGTTTACTACAAGACTGTGAGTACTTCGCTAACTTTTATTGCCGAATATTACTTGCATCTTGTATGCTTTATATTAATGCAATAAATATAATATATATATTATATAATAAATATATGTAGTATTTAATTAGGTTTTATGAATTTTTGGTGACTATATAGTTAAATAAAATAATCTGATACGAAATAGGGGCAGTAAAGGTAACCATAAATGATATATATATAACCAAAAACCCTTATTCATGAAGATAATTCAATGTGTATACATTTTTTTAGCTCAACATGAATATAGCTATTTTCCCCTTAAAATATTATTCAAACCTTTGCATTAAAAACAAACGTTTTATTATATCCGTAAAAAAAATTCAATATTTTAAAGATTAGATTTTTAGCTTATTTTTATTTACACACACATAAAAGAAAAAAGAAAACGTTTTGTTGAAAACGTAAGCATTTCATTAAAGAAAGATCATAGGAAGATAGAAGTTATTCCATGGATGAGAAGTTTCTTCCTCTTTGTCACTATGGGCGCTGCATGTATGTTTATCTATGCCGTAAGGTTCCAAATCAGCGCCGCGTCGCGGCCACTTCATCGTTAGGACCGCTAGAGCTGGTACTGTTTGGACGTTTTGGTTTTGGTTTACTGCTCCACGCATCGAATGTCTGTGAATCCGGTCTGTGTTTGTTTTTGTTTTGTCGTAAACTATTGCGCGTAGAGCCAGGTCAGCCGGGCCCTCAAACTCACTGTTACGTGATTAATTCAGGTTCACAATTATGGAGCTTGCTTTACTTAATTTGGATGGTCCTTATGAACCAATTAATTTTGATGAATCGCTATGTATAAACTCTCGACATGCTGCTCACTGCAGCATTTACTCCCCAAGTTCTTTTCCTATTTTCAAAACATATGAATCTAAAGCCTATATTTCGGTTTGTTTTAATGTTTTTTGAACAAGACCCTTTTTATCATATGTTATTATGAGTCGCCAGTTGTATGTTTTTCATTCTTAATTTACCTTGTACGCTTAAATTTTTCCTTTACGACGATTTCTTCAGTTTTTAAAAAATGTATGATTTATAATCAAAATATGACAAAAATCAAAATTTTCTATTTCTCGTCAATGGCGATCTGCACGGCTTGCAGCACAGATGCTAATGTAACAGTACTTGCATCATCCCAGCTATCTCCCACCCTGTTGCATGCCAGGTTTCAAAATAGAAAAATCCACAAACCAGAACGCTTATTTCAAAATTATTGTTGGCCAAAAAAAAAAAAAATTAAGCATAAACAAATTTATTTCTAACCGTACAAAAACAGTTTAAAAAATTGATTCAAGATTCTAATTAATAACAGAAAAGTTACACAGATCACAATAAATCTATACAGGGTAGATGTTCCAGTTTTGACCATACTCAATTGGTTTGTCCAATATTTAACCTGTGAATTGATATCAACCAATGATTTTCATTCTTACACCTTAAACAATCTCTTTTATCATTCACAATCTCATTTGTTTATTTTTTCATAAAATCTGACTTGCAAAAAAAAAAAAAAAAAAAATGTGTGAAACTGTAGTGTGTGTTCACATGTACTATTAAGATTTTTTTCTTAGCTAACAAGCTTTCAGAATCTTTCAACATTAGGCTGTTATCGGCTCTATTTGTTCTGAAACAAATTATTATTAGGTTTTATGATATAAGATATAAGCTTTCTCTCTATTGCAATTTCACATTTAAATCATTTTAACAGTTTAATGGGGGATGGCCAAAACTGGTGCTCTAAATTTGCTATATGTACCAATTATGGCCATGGAAGTGGCCAAAAAGGATACAACTTATGTTCCACTTTTGGTCACATGATTCATTATAGTGAGAATTTTAGCCATTAAATAAATTTAAGGGCATCTGAATAAAACAAAATCAATTAATTTAGTCTTGTTTTGTATAGTAATGGCTTCAATAAAAAAGCAAAACTGGTGACAATTTTATCAAAAAGAATTTGTTATACTCTGTCCAATAGATAATTCACTTTAGAAAGAAGGACACTGTGCTAGTCACTAAAGAATAACATCGATAAAACCAAAGGGGATGGAAATGATATGTAATGTTTACATATGATAAATAAAATAAAACATAAATTTTGAAAGATTTTATGAATTAAAAAACACAATAAAATTACAGCATGATTTAATGATTTCTTGTACTATTTTTCCTAAAGAAATGAAGTTTTATAATTTTTGAAAGATTTCGGACACACTGATTTAGAAATACTAAATATTGTGAAAATTTTTACTAGAGATATCTAAATAGAAATAAGGATGTGTTTCACAATTTTTAAAAAGAACAGCAATTCATTTTACCAAGTTTAAAAAATACAGAATTATGTGCTCTTAAAAAATGGCTTGCCCTAAGATAGGAAATAAAATTAAAGCCATTCAAAATGTAATGCCAGCACTAAAAGCTAGCAAAGTTTTGGAGTACCTCGTTCTACCTTACACCACAAGTTTGCAGTACAAACACCACTTTTCTCTAACAATGCTAAATCTCAAGTGGTAGGTCCAGGTACTAGGAATTGAAGTTAAAAATTAATTAGCAGGGGTCGGCCCAGACAAAATTTAGGGCACCTTCACAAAAATAAATTTAATAAAATGGGCCCCTTCACAAAAATAAACTTAATAAAACAGGCCCCTTCACAAAATTCCTTTTAATAAAATAGACCCTTTACGTAACATTCCTTTTCATAAAAACTGTTTTAAAATGTGTAATTTGTAAATAAAACCACGTCACAAAAAACAAAAACTTTAGCAAAGGGATTTAAAGAATGTTTTTGTTCATAAATTCTTGGTTCAAATTTTAGTAACTGGATTTCAACTTTCATTACAAAATGTTATTTTTCACAAAAATATAATAAAATTCACAAAAATAACTTCTACTTTTCACAAAATGGGCCCCAAGAATAAAAATCTGCATCGACCCCCGATTAGAAAAGTGGATTTTACAGATTGCCAGAATACTATTTCCTATAAAAATAAAACAACTTTTTCATTCTTTCCAGAAAATTCTTAAAACCGGCAAGATAGAAACTCCAGTTCAAGATGGAAGACCAGGCATGAAATGGTCTGATTTCCTTGTGAAATCACATCCTAAAATAACTAGCAAAGAAGCAGAATACATAAATAAGGTGCAAGCTAATATAAATTAAAACAAAATCAGAAATTGGTATCAAGAAATCTTTGGTGAAGATTCATTTTAAAGAAGCCACAATCCATAGATAAATATAAAACTGATGAAATATAATATTTTTATGTCCTATAGGCACTCTTGTTCCTTTTATGAATCAAATTAAATATATTTTTTGTTTTTTAATTAAAATTTTCAGTTAAAGTAAACCTAAGGATATTTTATTTGATATTTTTATCAATTCATAAAGAAATTTTCAAATGCAAAATTTTCTTAACATAGCAAACAAATATACGTGTGGAACAATAGATGCAGGGGTCGCATTATATAGGGAAAATTTTATTGTTCATACCAGAACTCTTAATGAGTTACCTTCATGATCATTTTATTTAACATATTATAAAGAAAGGTGCGATGAAGATATTATTTCCAAAATAGTGGTAGGAACAATAAAAGTTTCCCTATAGAATGCGACCCCTGTAGATGTTGCATAAAAATGCTTTATTTTTACTTATTATCAATTAAAATGTTTGTTAAACTGCATGATATTAGAGTGGCCAAAACTGGTACAAATTGAAATAAATTACTTAATGACATATTACTCACAATCTAAAATATTCTGTAGAAAGTTATTATAATCAACAGAAAGACAATTAAATTTACTAAAGAATGATGTTATTATGATTTAATATGCTTCATTCAGTCAATAACTATAAAATTTCTATTTCAATTTTTCTCTAAATGTGGCTAAAAGTGGAACATCTACCCTATATAAAACTGTAACAATATGTTTTAATAATTGCACGAACCAGAACGATATTTACCATAATTTCACTAACCGGAACAATATCTGTCATAATTTCACAAACTGGAATATCGTTCCTGTTTGCTTCGGTACATTTTGAGCACTGAGGCATGTGCAATGAACTGTCTATGAGAATGATAAGAGCTGCGCCTCCTTGCAGCTGAAAATGAGAAAGAGAAAAGAGCCTTTTCCATCCACATGCATTCAGGACTACATAAATTGCTCAATTCCCATTGAATATTTCTATTCTAATATTATGTTTCTAGATGCAGATGCGCTTTGATGGCCGCCTTGGTTTTCCTGGAGGAAGGATTGATGAAAAAAATGTAGATAGTCGTGCAGTTGTTGATGGGTTAAACAAAGAACTTGTAGAAGAAACAAATTTGGATAAAAAGTATTTTTTGACCAAAGAAAATTACTGTATTACATATCGGCATAAAGAAACCGATGACTGTTTTCATTTCTTTTCAAAAGAAGTTTCTGTAGAAGACTTTTTGGAAATTGAAACGAATTCTTTAAACGCAGAAGATTTTGGAAAAGAGGTTACTATTTCGTATTTTATTTTTTCCTTGGTCTATTAATTGCTTTAAAATATGTAAATCAGAATTTTTACATTATCGACATAGATTAATTTAGCAAAAAAGCATTGTAAATAACTTTAAATATATTTTTTTAACAATACTTATATTTTCATTTCAGGTTCTAGGATTTATAAGAGTTCCACTATTTACTATGACAGATCAAATTAGAGGATTCCCTACATTTCTTTTAAATGAATTTGCTGGCTGTGCAAAATATCAGCTTTTGTATTTGTTATTGAATAAGAAATTAGTCTCCTTTGATTATGTAAAAGAATCCCTTTTAAAGTTACAAACATAGTTTTTGATCATATTTTTATTTACTATTAATTTTGTTAACTTTTATATTACGTTCAAAACTGTGCTATATCTTGTAGAAACAATTTAATAAAGATTACTCTTAAATTGTTTTTTTTTTCGAGAGTATCTTGTTATTATTTCACTTTGTTGGAAAACATCAAAAAATCTTATAAAGGAGACGGATAGATAAGTGTCCTTTTTTTTTCGTTCATGCCACATGACATAATTTTTCTTAAGTAGAACACACATTTACAAGTAAAGTAATAAAAAAGATATTTATCTGTAAAAATATTTTTACACCTTTAGTCTTTTTGGTATGCAACATTGTTTACATATGTTATTTATTCATTAATAAGTCGCATCTAGAATGTCAGAATAGTTGATTGACATTATAAAATCTGCAATAGGGTCAGGTGGGATAAAATGGGTAGTTAAAAAATATTGTTTAATTTTTTTCAATTTTCTTAACATATTTATAGTTTTCAAAATTACATATGATTGCTTGATGTTTAAGCTTTTTTCTCCTACTTTATTTTTGTTTTTATAGTTTGTTTTATTTGCGTTGAGTCTATTTGAGTAAAACCGTTTGAGGACAATTTCATGCCACAAGTGGTCTGATTAAACCTCTTCCTGCAGCGCATAATATTTGATATAAACTCATTTGTTTGGTCTCATTTTGTTCATTAAGCACTTCTAATACTTTTCCAAATTACAAACAATAGATTGTCTTTTGTTTTTGTTGTTTTATCTTAAATTTTATAAATGGGATAAAATGGATATAGTGTTAGGCTTAACATTTGTAGTATTTTTAAAGTGTTATATAGAACTTCTATGAATAAAATTCTTTAATTAGAATAGAATAAGTTTAAAAAATACTTTAAAATGTTTGTATAATTCACTGTGTTATTCTCAAGATCGGAAAGACTTGAAATTCTCAGTACATAATTTAGTCAAATCATTGCCCATTTCTAGAAATATTCCACCAATCTGCCACATCTCCCAAATAATCTTAGTAAAAACTTCAAAGCTGAAACATAACCATGCCCGAGCAAGAACAGATGAAGTTCTAACAAATGAAGACATTATGAAACAGTTTAAAAATGATTCTGATAACCAGAACACTCAAACAGGGGCGTGCCTAGCGGGGGGGGGGGAGGTGTAACACCCCCCCACTTATTTGGAAGAGTTGGTAAAATTTAGAATAGTCGGAAAGTTAAGAACACACCCTGCAAAAAGTCCCTTCTCCCGTCATCAGTATCATTTCAATTCTCTGTTGTCCGTCTTTAAAGGGGAAAAGAAAGAACTTCTGACGGAAAATTGTGTATGATTCTGTGTGGGAGGGAGGGGTTGTCAGAGAGCAGAGGTGATAGATAGAGAGAAAGAATGCGTCTCTGAGAATTTGAGACTTTCGTGAAAGGAAGGGGGAGGGGGGCTTGTTGCAATATCTATTGTAAGTTTTCCCATGTAGCATTTTTAATTGCTCCCTGCTGCTATGGGCTGATTCATAGAATTTGGTGACCTCTTGGCTCTGGATTTGGCGCTAGTTATTTGAGGTTGCTGCATTTAAAAGATGAAGTCACGGACACAGAAGAAGTGCTATTTGCAAAAGTTTGTTTTTGTCGCATGATGGCGAATAATTCAGTGAAAATTTTATGCACACACTGTGATCACCTACACACACATTTCACAGAAAAAAATAAATTTATATCACCATATAAGAAAATTTCATCCGAATGAAAACATCGACCTCCAGAAAGGAAAACGGATTCAATGTACAATATGTAGATATTTCTGTATTTCTATTAGAGGCCTGCATAGTCATATTCAAACAGATCACCCAGATGTAAAATTATCTTTTGAAAAGGCTCCTGTATCGTCCTCCCCCCCCCAGAAAAAAGCCGGTTTTATTCTTCAAATTGTCATAGACACATGAATTTTGTAGACAG
This sequence comes from Maratus speciosus, assembly GCA_963932465.1. Classification (NCBI taxonomy): domain Eukaryota; kingdom Metazoa; phylum Arthropoda; class Arachnida; order Araneae; family Salticidae; genus Maratus; species Maratus speciosus. Next base: position 338,648,593 of record OZ010789.1, read on the forward strand.
GTACATCTGGAATAGTAATCATGCTTAAAGTACGTGTTACTCTTTTTGTGAGTGGGTGGGGGCGACCATCTTTAAACCTCATTCGTTGAAAATTCCTAAATTAGAGCATTTAAGCATCATCACTCTTCTGGTTGGTTCTAAATGTGCCCAAAATTTTTAGTGTCTATGACTATTTGAAGACTCAAAGAAAAATATTTTTTGTCCCAGGGGGGGGGGGGGGGAAGTCCATGTTCTCTTGAAATTTTCAATAAAAGAGTACTTAATCTTTCTTTAATCTTTCAAGAAAGGAATACTTTTGCATGATTATTATTTAGCTCTGCTTCCTCTTGAAATCGGTTCAAAACGCCGACTTTGACAGTATTTTCTGAAAGCCTTTAACAAAAGTAAATATATATATATATAATAATGGTAAACGTATTTAGATTACAAAGTTTCTGAATAAGAACACCTGCCAGTTTCATGAATTTCCGAACAAAAATGTAAAAATGTCCGAATAAGTTTAGCTCCTGCTGGTATAAAGAATATCTATATTTAGGATACAGCGACCAACTGGATGTCGCATTTTGTTTTGCGTGTTCACTTTGCTCCGGTGGCCGGGGACTGAAAATGCAAAAAAAGCTTGGATCAGTGTTGGTATTTGTGTATGGCATAAGATGAAAGGCAGAGGACAAAACCGTAAAGGCAAGTTAATGGCTCATTTTACGAGCAATGCTCATAGAGCTGCAGTGTATAAATTAAATAATTTGGCCCAAAAAAGTAAACAGGTTGACAACTTTCTATCTAGTCAACGTAGAGTGGCAGCAGGTGCAAATTCGTCTAAGAAACAGAGAGATTATTAATATACTTCTAGACTGCACCAGATATCTAGTCGTCAAGCACTTGCATTTCGGGGACGAGAGAGTGACAGCGGTAACTACATTAGCTCATTAGATTAATGGCCAGGTGGATTCCAACTTTAAAAAACTGGATTGATGATAATCATCTCCGCCCATACCATGCCAACTATATTAGTAATAAGTCGCAAAACGACTTTATTAGGGTTCTTGGATCATGTATCCATGAAAAAAAAATTGTTTCAAATGTCAAAAATTGTGGATTTTTTAGCGTTATGGCTGATAGCACACCCGATCTCTCTCATCTTGACCAGCTCTCAATTGTAATCCGATACGTGACCCCAAAGTTTCAGTCAGAAGAAAGGTTGTTAAAACTAAAAGATTATCTGGATAAAACAGGCGAAGGAATGGCTAAGCTTATTTCTGAAATTCTACAGTCAGTTGCAATATCGCTTTTCCAAGCTCGTGCACAGTCTTACAACACCACGTCATCTATGTCCGGCCGCATGTAGGCTGTCAATCAAAACTTTCAGAAATAGCAGCTAGATCTATTTTATACATACCCTGCCTCGCGCATAAAGTGAATTTATGTGTTGAACATGCATGCGAAGAAAGCAATATAATAAAATTGTTCTATGACAGTATTCAGGATCTCTATAACTTCTTTTCACTGAGTACAAAGCGATTTGGCATACTGAGAGAAAAAATGGAAGTTCTTCAGAAGAGTCTTACCTTGAAATCTTTGTCAAAGACAAGATGGACTATGCGAGCGTATTCAGTCAGAGCTATTTTATCGTCCTATGATGCATCATCCATACCCTGCAAATTATTTCTGAAGACATGAAGGTTGACAAGGATGCTCGAGCTAAGGCGGCAGGGTTAAGAAGCAAAATGGTGTCATACGATTTCATTGTTTCTTTACTTGCAATTAAAACAACTGTGTTTAAGACCAAATTAGGAACAGAGCAATTGCAACGTGAAGACCTGAACATTTTAGAGGGAACCGACATAATGCAGAAAATTTACAAAAGCATTCAGAAACTCCGGAATGATGATGCAGCGGCAATAAAAAACATCCTTAAGGAAGCTGACAACATCTGCAAGACACATGGAATATATCAAGATTATGGGTTCAATTTGCAGCACAGGCGACGGAGGCCTCCATTGAATATCGACGAAAATCCTGAAACTGCAGTTCTGTTTACACGAGAGAATTATTTTAAAGCAGAAATTTTGAAGGTGGTAGATCGGCTTACAACTGCATTTGGAGACATTCATAAGTTAGTATTTGAAAAAGTTAAACCAATGGCCTGTCTCCTTCCATCTAGGATCAAGTATAGCTCTACCGAGGACATTTCTAAACTATGTCAATTATTCCCTGATGGTCTCAAAGATGTAGATAACTTGGAATGTGAAACGGATCTCATGTCCTCAGAAATAGCTAGTTCTGAATCGGATACAATTAACGCAGCAGCGCAAAAACTTGCGGGGAAGGCTCATTTGTATCCTAACCTTTCTTTGGCCTACAAGTTGGCCTTAATTATTCCAGTAACTGTGGCAAGTAATGTAAGAAGTTTCAGCAGGTTAAGTTAGTAAAAAATTGCTTGCGTACCATCAAGTCGAAAGAGCGACTGGACGAACTAATGCTATTAACCTGTGAAACAGACATAACTGTCATGTTGGATTTAGACAGTGTAGCTGGAAAATGGGCTATTCTGAAGGATAGGCAGGCGATAATTTAAAAATGCAGAAGGATAATTTTTAGTCTCTTATACTAATATATGTCTTATTTTTAGCAAGCAAGATCATATAAACATATTTGTCTTTTTTATGTATTTTAAAATTTATACACTTACATTACACAACAGCATGCAGTTTTATTTATAGAAACATAAATTCCGAAGTACTTCAACATTCTTAAATTGTTACTCACCCCCCGATCTTGCAGTCGGCAAAATTCAGTTCACCCCCCCCCCCCCCCCCCCACTAAAACAGCCTTCGGCACGCCCCTGCACCCAAATGGCTAAAATGGACAAGAAGAGAAATTGTTAAACAAAGCTCAAATTAGACTATAATGTGGGGAAGATATCCCCGAAGTAAAAATAAATGTATCTGTTGGTGCATGATTGAAGGTCCAATATTTGGGAAGAAAGATAAAGAAATTCATTGGCAAAATTAGTAATATTGAAGAAGATGAAACATGAATATGAAGTAAAATTCAAGATTGGTTGCATTTTATGTTTTCCCTGATGCTGAAGGTACAAAGGTATATGTCTATTTATTACTCTTGTGAACATGATAGCAAAATTTCAGAACTACTTCCAATTATTTTATTATTAAGATAAAAATTGATATGACTAGTTAAATATTATTGTGTTTTATTCACATAAAATATATCTAATTTCAAACCAAAAGCATTTTACTTGTCTATATAATAAATCAAAATTTTGTTACAAATTAGATATATTTTATGCGAGTGGAACACGATGGTATTTAACTGGTTATATCAATTTTGGTTATATATTTTATAATAAATAATTGGAAGTTTTTCCAAAACTTTGCTCTAATGTTCACAAGAGTAACAATGGACATTCTTCCAGAATATTATTGAAAAAAAAAGCAGATAATAGAAACATTAAATGAACCAACATTTAATAATCTGGGTCATTATGCTTTTGATAGACTTTTAACACTTATAACAAGGTGAGAATAAGAGTTGAAAAAAAATGCAGCCAGAAAATGTTTTCATTTTTACCTAAGCTGGATTCATAGTAAAGTTTCTCATTTATCAATTAACTTAAATTTCATATTTAAAAAAAAAAAGGTTGACATTTCATAAGACTTATATAACATTGTTTTCCATATTACTTCATTATATAATATCTGGAAAATCTATTTATATAGTATTTATTGTTGAACTTTTATATACCCATTTTACCCCCACACTATACCCATTTTCACCTACATGGGGTAAAATGAATATAGCAAACATATACCTATTAAATGTTTTGTTGTAGACATACTTTTACAGCCCAATAGATAAAAATTGTGTATTTTCATTCGAAGAATGCGCAATGTAAAGAAAATACCAAAACCAAATACAAAATTTTAACCGAACATCTAAAAATTGAGAATTTTATACCCATTTTACCCCACCTGACCCTATGGGTATAACCTAGAGAGATGGAAAACTTTTTTTTTTAATCTTTTCATATTATCTAAAGATAAATCTCCATATTGTTTAACCAAGAGCCTTTTTTTTTTTTTCAGGTCAAATTCCTAGTGTAACTAAAATGTGCAATGTGCAGTGGCACCTTAAGACAAAAACAATGTTTTAATGATGATGGATAATTTTCAGTTCTTTATTAAAAAAATTTCAAAAATACTCGGAAAAAAAATCAAAAATTTTAGGACAATGTACATATAGAATGAATTGGATCATTCTCCCCACACTCAGGAGCCTGTGTGCATCTTTGCATAATGTTTTGGAATGAACATAATCTAAATGTCATGCATTAGGTACAGATTATTGTATTTTCTAAAATGGATGCTGCACTTTAGTCAAAATTCAGTTTGTTTCTATAATTCAAATATAAACTAATTCAGCATTTTTTTTCTTCTACAGCTCCCCCAAGGATGAACTTCAAAATAAAAACTTCTGTCAGAAAATTTATTTTCTAATTTTGATCCAATATCCTGATTTTTGTAGCTTTCTAGATTTTGAACTTGTTTCCATCTTGCTTAAAACTCGAGTTACAGACAACTGAACATTAGTATGTAGCGCGCTGGTTGAAATTAAATAAACACAAACTCGTCAATAACTCATAACACTTAATAAATAACAAAGTGAACTGTATCACACGTTTAATTATAAACCCTCTTGGTTTCACACTCTTAGAATAGAATAAATTACATGTCAACAAAAAAGAACGTTGCCATTTTTTAGAAATTAAACTTACACAAAAATGCTCGCACTGAGCGTTGGCAGACAATAAATAAATTTCGAACATACACCCCCCGCCTTGAAATCTTCAAGGGGTACAAATAAAAGAGTTATATATGTTAATGAAAGGGCAAAGGACAGAGTTTATGAACCGCTCGTTTAAAATTTCCGGCAGCAGTTCTTACTATGGCGACTCTCACACGACCGTCATGGCCCGGAAATGTCTGAATAATTCTTCCTGACTTCCACTGAAGAGGGGGAAGAAGTTCATTTTTAATTAGCACTAAGTCACCAACATTTAAATTTGCTGTCGCACGCAACCACTTGGGACGTTGCTGGAGACAAATACTCACCACTTCATCGCTTCCAGAAGTGCTGAAATACTCTCTGGGTTAATTGCCAACGGCGAAGTCTATTAGGGGGAATTTCAGAAACGTCAAGTTCTGGAATAGCCATCAAGGCAGCACCAGTCAAAAAATGACCTGGTGTCAGGACTTGTAGATCACTTCGATCGTTCGACAGAGGACATAAAGGTCTAGAGTTCAAACAGGCTTCAATTTGTGACAATAATGTAGAGAATTCTTCAATTGTAAATAGTGAATTTCCCATTGTTCTACGTAGATGATATTTCACAGATTTTATGTTAGCTTCCCACAGCCCACCAAAATGTGGAGCAGACGGGGGATTAAAGCTCCAGATGATACCTTCATTAGCCACATAATTCTGTAATGTTTGATCCTTACTAATGGAGGATACGGAATTGTATAACTCACGCAGTTCCCTACTTGCACCCTTGAAATTTCCTGCGCAATCACTAACCAACTCAGCTGGTTTACCTCTACGGGCAACAAATCTTTTTAGAGCAGCCAAAAATGTGGAAGCTGTCAAATCCGAAACCAATTCAAGATGAATAGCACGAGTTGAAAAACAAATAAAAATAGCACTATAACTCTTAAACGACTTGATATTTCTACGATTTCTCTCCTTGCACATAAATGGGCCGGCATAATCAATTCCAGTCTTTGAGAATGAACGACTTGGCCTAACACGTATGGCTGGAAGATCCCCCATTATTTGAGTGCCAACAGATGGTGAAGCATGAAAACATTTTAAGCAACTCCTCACTATTTTTCTTACTGCATCTCGACCACTTAAAATCCAGAAATTGTTTCGAAGAACAGCTAAAAGAAGCTGTGGACCAGCATGTAAATAAGTTATATGATAATGTTTGATAATTAATGCAGTTATATGATGTGTCTTAGGCAATAATATTGGGTGTTTCTGATCTTCTGAGACATTAGCATGTCTCAATCTTCCACCAACACGCAAAATACAATTATGATCCAGGAATGGGTTTAAAGACAAAAGTTTACTTGAAGATTTTAAATATTTGTGATGACTTAAATCAGATATTTCATCACGGAAACACTCGTTTTGAACTATTTTCAGAATTTTCGTTGTGGAATTTGAAAGCTCTAACACTGAGAGAAAACCATTTACTCGATTTGATAACGACTTTCTTGCATTGTCTACAAATCTTAAGCACCACGCGACGATTCATACTAGTCTATTCCAAGAAGAACATCTGAAAATCAGATGATCATCATTAAGTTTAGAAATATTTACAACACAATTCCTCTTTTCTTCCTTTAGGATAATTTCTTGTACATCCTTGCCTTTAAATGATTCATTAGACGGTTTATCCCATGGCTCTCTTAACCATTTAGGACCATGAAACCATAGCTCACAATTCACTAATTCCGATGGTAGCATACCTCTTGTTCCGCAGTCAGCTGGATTTTCAAGCCCGCGAACATGATTCCACGAAATATTAGGCAGTGTTTCTTGGATTTTAGCAACACGGTTTGCTACAAAGGTTTGCCATCTATGAGGCTCTGAAGAAAGCCATGCCAACGCAACTTTAGAATCAGTCCACACAAACACTTCACCCTCCTTGAGACTTAAGTGATCCAAAACAACCTTTAGCAAATTTGTCAAAAGAAGAGCTGAACAAAGTTCCAACCTTGGGATTGACTGAGTCTTAATGGGTGCGACCTTAGTTTTAGATGTCAAAAGATTTACGGTGATTGTCTCATTCTGAGAAACTCAACGCATATATATTGCTGCACAATATGCTTTTTCAGACGCATCACAAAAGGCGTGAATTTGAAGGTTTATCTTATCTGCAGATAATACAAATCGAGGAATTTTCAACTTAGAAATTACCTTTAAATCATTCCAAAAAGATGTCCACCGTTTACTATGTTCTTCACTAATTGGCTCGTCCCAGGTAAGTGAAAACTTCCATAAGTCTTGCAGCAGTATCTTCATGAAAACAACACAGGGGGAAAGCAAGCCTAGCGGATCAAACACCTTTGCAACTTCTGACAAAATATCTCTTTTAGAATATCTGTCCTTTTTCTCATGGTCTAAAGCAGTGAAACAGAAGAAATCACCCGTTAAATTCCATTGAATTCCTAAAATTTTTATCCTGCCATCATTAGTCAAGAGCAATGACTCTGTACTTTCCTTACATTCTTCAGAAATATTCCTCAGTACTCCAGGTACATTTGAAATCCATTTTCGTAAATTAAAGACACCTCGTTTCATTAATAATGTCAATTGACTAATTAGTTCCACAACTTCTTCCTCATTCTGGCCGCCAGAGAGAAAATCATCAACATAAAAATCTTTCAACACAGCTGCAGATGCCAAAGGAAAATCGTTTTTCTCATCTAAGGCAAGCTGATGAAGAGCTCTTGCAGACAGAAATGGGGCAGATGCCGTACCATAAGTGACTGTTGTAAAACGATATTCCTCTAACGGATCCTGGGAATTCTCTCTCCAAAAAATTCTTAAAAAATCTCTATCTTCTGGATTAATCAAGATTTGTCTAAACATCTTCTCTATATCTGCTTGTACAACAATAAGCAAAGCTCTAAATCTTAAAAGAATTGGAAAAATTTCCTGTTGTATACGGGGTCCGACCATTAGAATATCATTCAAGGTCACACCAGAGGTAGATTGAGCAGAGGCATCAAAAACAACTCTTAATTTTGTCGTCGTACTTGATTCACGAATTACCGCATGATGAGGTAAATAAAAAACAAATGTAGGGACTCTTTCCGATTTGGATATTCGTTCCATATGACCCAAATCCGAATATTCCTTCATAAACTCTCGATAGTTTTTATAAATAGACTGTTGTTTTGAAAGCTTATGTTCCAAAGAATGAAATCGGTGTATGGCTAATTCCTTAGTATCACCTAATTGCGATGGAGAATCTTTAAATGGAAGTTTCACAACAAATCTTCCAGAACTATTTCGAAAATAATTGCTCTTAAAATGGTCTTCACATTCTTGTTCTTCCTTAGAAATTCGAACTAGCTCAGGAATGGAATCTAAAGACCAAAACTTTTGAACTAAATCATCTAGCTGAAATTGAATATTATTAACAGAAAATGTACGTTGACTTGTATCAAAAGAGGTAGTTCCCGTAATTATCCAACCAAGTTTAGAACATACGGCGAAGGGTAGAGTTTCTTCTCTTTTTATAACTTCCCCTTTAAGCAATGTAAAGAAAACGTTAACACCTAACAAGATATCTACTGGTCTTGATTCAAAGAATATTGGGTCTGCTAGAACTAAATCATTGAAATTATTCACAATATTTGAAGGAATAGAACTATACGGCACATTTGATGCGATTCTTTTTATCACAAATGCTCTAGTGGCAAATCTCACTTCAGAATTAAAATGGGGAGTAAAATTTAAATTTACCTCTTCATTAGATTCAGCATTATAAGAACCTAAACATGTAATCTGTACTTTAGTAGATTGCCTTGGCAAACATAATTTACGCATACAATTTTCACTTATGAAAGAGGCTTCACTGCCACTATCCAGCAAAGCGTGACAGTTTACAAGATTACCCAGTGAGTCACGAACCTTAATCATTGCTGTACAAAGTAGAGTTTGCTTATTTTGAAATGAATGTAATCCCGACACAGAGTTGTTTGGAAATTCAAAGATGCTAGTACAAGAAGTTTGATTTAATGACTCAGTTGGTCTCGGCTGAAATTCTGGTGCGTTCGGAGACAGAGGGCCAGTCGGCGTTTCATTTACACTATCTGAATAAGATTTCGGGTCTCTTGGAAGATGTAAAATTGTATGGTGAGGCTTATGACACACTTTACATTTACTTAAACTCTTACAGATTTTTGCATGGTGTTTATCTAAAAGACAATTGTAACACAAGTTGTTTCTTCTAATCAATTCTATTCTTTTATGTGCACTAAACTGCAAGAACTTAGGACATTTATACAACGGATGTGATTCCTTGCATACACAACAACTATTATTAGAAGACAACAATGTCGTTACTTTACCTTTCTTTATTTCCCTTAGTGAGGATTTGCTGTTTTGAAGGGTTCTAGCGTGATCCTTCAAGAAAGATAATAAGTTATCAAGAGTTCCCACCTCCTCCTTTTTTAATGTTCTTTCCCACCAATATCTCGTATTTTTATCTAATTTATCTGTAATTACATAAACTATCATTACTTCCGAAAATCCACTAACGTCTTGTTCAAGTACGCTTAAAGAACGCACACATTCGTTTATAACATCTACACTCTCTAAAATAGACTGTGCATTATCCGATATACAAGGCATTCCAATTAATTTCTTAATTAATGCATTAATTAACTCACGTTTATTTGAATATTGCTCCTTTAATAATTCTAAAGCTGTTTTATAGTTTGAATCAGATATTGGAAGACTGAATAATTTTAAGTGCGCTGTTTTTGCATGCCAATTTCAAATACTGCAATTTTTGACAGTCTGATAAACTCTCATTATTATCCACACTAGCTTTAAATAAATCATAAAATGATATCCATTCTTCTAAATTACCACTAAACGAAGGAAGCGTCAATTTTGGAAGCTTCACTTCTGGTATTTGAGATTTAGAAAGGCTATTATTTTGATTCGATTCATTTAAAGTAAATTTTGAGTTTTTCCGGATAACACTTAACCAAAGATTGTCAAGTTTATCCTGCACGGATTGTTGCTCATCAACAAAATTATCTACATCTTCTTCTTTGCATTGTGAAAAAATTGCATTAAAAATTTCATGTAATTCCTCATTTAATTTTTCGATTTTATTTTCGAATAAAGCAAGCTGACTAGAATCAGCATCATCTATCGAACTAATAATATTATTTTCGAGTTTAGTTACAGTAGCTTTTAATACTCGTTTTCTAACTAAAATATCTTTAAATTCTGCCATAATGAGATAATATTAACAAAAAAGACTCACCGAATAGTATACATGTTTAAATAACGCATCTTCTTTATTTACTTATTGCATCATAACTTCAGAACGATGACATGATTACACTTGAAAACGAAACTCCTCTTACCGTTCGTTCTATCACTCAATTCAACAACAACAAAAATATCAAATCTCCGGTAGACGTAACCAAAAATTATGTAGCGCGCTGGTTGAAATTAAATAAACACAAACTCGTCAATAACTCACAACACTTAATAAATAACAAAGTGAACTGTATCACACGTTTAATTATAAACCCTCTTGGTTTCACACTCTTAGAATAGAATAAATTACATGTCAACAAAAAAGAACGTTGCCATTTTTTAGAAATTAAACTTACACAAAAATGCTCGCACTGAGCGTTGGCAGACGATAAATAAATTTCGAACATAGTAATTTAAAAGGTACAATGTGGAATTAAAATTTTAGCTTTCTTGTATAATGATAATTTTTAAATTGTTGCCTCAATGTAAAACATCATAATGCAGAAACATATGCATGTAATGTTACAAACTTTGTTAAAATACAAAGTTCTTTTAAGAAATGAACATCTATGATTATAGTTGCATTATTTGTCATTTTTTTATTAGTACAAGTTATGAGTTGTCAATTTTTTGAAGATTTTTCTGTACATTACAACTAAAAATGTCAAATTTATGTACACAAAAAATGTATTTTCACTTTACATGAATATATATAATACAAAACAGAAATTATAAATGCTTTTACTAATAAAATTTTACAACTCTATCAATTATTGCTTTCCTCTTATAAACAGTAAAAAGTTAAGTATCTTTGTATTTTATATTTATTTTTTTAAGTAAATGCATACTTTTATGTGTATATAACATTAAGTGTATTTACTAATAGTAAGTCAACAGCAATCATTTTAAAGGTAAAGCACTTGAAAAATAATTTTGGCGAGGATTCTACTTCAAATACTCCACTGTGGGAAGGTTTTTTTTTAATTCATGTATAAATTTAAACTATGTCATTATTTCAAAGTTATTATAACATTAGTGTCTATGGAAGTTTCATGGGGACTGGAGAATTTGACGTTATTACTAAGTTATCACTATAAAACTGGGGATGCTATTACCAGGTTCGATTGTACATACCAATAAAAATTATACAAAATGCTCTTATGACTGAAAATATTCTTGATGTCACAATTGGCTTCTCCTCATTTGGTGAAGAATGCAGTAACTGACTTCAATTGAGAAAGTGCCGTTTTGCAATGCATAGTGTACATTAAAAGATCAAACTCGTCACTGCAGGAGTTAAACTAAAATTACAACATTTTATTTACAAAATGAATTTTCACAGTATTTTTTGTATGATTTTTGCATTGAAAGAGATTTGAATATTGTTTGATAAGTGCTTTTTTAAAAATAACCACCAAACCTGTTTTTTCTGAAGAAATATCATGAAAACATTAGGTTTTCTAATTTGTTATAAATCTCATAAGGGTATTTATATTTATATAGGTATTTTACTAAATGAGATTTTATCCAACTTTTACAATAAATTTCAATCTTTTGTAGTTGGCAGGCATGTCAATACTTTATTAAGATAGAATATAAAATCTTGTGTATAACGGTCTTATTTATTGTAATAAAATGTAGTTTTAAATGCACTTGTAGATATACTAAAATCTTGAAATAGCACAATTGTTGGAAAAAGAAACAAATTCAAAGGGGCAATAAGGGATTCAAGGAGGCTCTGTGCCATCTTCCTAAACAAATGTACATTTTCTCTCTATTCTAAAAAAAATGTCACTAATGCTGTCAATGCCATAAATTAATTTTTTGTGACCGAAGGTCCAGGCTGATATTAAGAAAACGATTGCATATGAAAATTGGTAATTTTATAGAGAACTGTTCGAAGCAGAGTGTTTTTAAAGCAAAGGATTATTTTAAGAGCTATTTAGTGTTGAAGTCAGTCAAAATACGGGTTAAAAAAGCTTTATAGGAATAAAAACTATGCATAGGAATTTAGCCATTTTTTACAGGGACATATTTGACGAGCTTACAATGTAGTGTGCAATCATTTTTCAAATTTATTATTTTTAGGTTTTTTTTTTTTTTTAAATATTCAAAATTTCACCATTTGAATAGAGATTTATCTCATGCTTTATATTGTTGCCAAATTGTAAAATAGCACAAATAGTGTTTCCTTTCAATTAAAAAATGTGTTTACATGCGACTATCAAAAACAGAAAGAAAACTTTAACATAGAAATTAAATGGTCACGTGTTAAAATCAGTAAGTGGGGAAAATTGTCATAAAAAAATTTGTTTACACAGGGGTAAGAGTGATCAAAGATTGCACGGAGGGTTTCTTTTAATATTCCTTTCAAAACACTTTATTCTTTAATTAATAAATCTAAATCGTTAATTTGTAATAATTAAATCCTAACATTTTTCAATAAGAACATAGATGGCAGCACCATTAAATTTAATTTTATTACAGTTGGAAGATACTGTTTTAATCAAAATAAAAATATTCAAGAGCTGCTTTTCAGATAATTTTAACGGCATATGTTTGTATAAATGAAAAGCATATTTAATTACATGAATTTCAGCTAAAAAACTAAACCCTTAAAGCAGCAAACAGATACGAAAGTTTTTTTAATTAAATCCATCTGACTATGAATCAGGCATGAAAGTGAGAAATAGAAAAAAGGTGGAATTTTTTTTCCCTACTATACAATGGCACCAAAATTGTATAATTTAGGCACATTTTAACTGTTATTTATATAATAAAAGGAAATATAACTGTACTGAAATATAATTTATGGTCATTTTCTTTTAATAATTTACAAATTATTAAGAACAAAAAATAAATTTAAACTAACCATAACTTATAGATTCTTTTGAATCAAAAAAGAAAATTGAAGATGCTAAAGATGTAAATCCAAAAATATCTGAAGACCTTATGTGAAGTAATTTTTATTCAGAAATAAACTCTGCAGATTTGAGTAGACAAAAGTTTGATTATTAAATTTTCTAAGTCCCCTCCCCACCTTTAAGCTTCCAATATTTTCTTCGCACTTTTGCATCAATTGAAAGAATGGCCAAAATCGCTTTAAAAAAGGTGGAGGAACTCTTTCATGCCTGTGAAATGCAGTCAATTTAAAATTTCACAGAAAAAAAAAAATTTGATAAAATGTTTTACAACTTTTGGCCTTAAAATGGCAAAACAAATTACAAAATTTCTGTAAAATTGAATTTATTAGATAATGAAATCTATTCCACATTGAACCGGGAACCTTTTGATTTGGAGGCAGATGCTCTACCATGGACTTATCAAGCCTGCGTGAAAAAGACTGAAATTACAATTCTGTTCTAAAATCTAAATTGCAAAAGTGGTCGGATGTCATTAAATTAATTCATTTAATTAAAATAATATTAGACTTTTTAAAATTTTTATGATTTGACGTGTCATTGGAGGTATTCAGCTATAAGCATGCAAAATTTCAAGTGTCTAACTTAACAGTTTTTAAGAACGAGCTCTGTGACGGACGGACAGCAGACAGGCAGAGGAGCAAGATAAATAGGGTCTCATCAGATGAATGAAACAATAAAAAGAGACAGAATTTTTTTTTTTAATAACTAGCTAAATTACCTGGCGTTGCCTGGAATTTTAAGAATGTTTGTTTTGAAAAACCAATTTCAAAATTTAACATACAACATAAAAAAAAAAATTTTAAACAGTCGAAATGTTGTACACATGAATCAAATGAAAACCCAATATAAAAATATTTTCATACCAATATTTTCATAATAGAGTTTTTATTATTTTTTCACACTATATGACGTTATATATTCACCACATCCTTTATATTTCCAATATGATGTAATATTCTATTTTTTTTATTTGACAAATTAACTAAATAATTATAATTTTCACAAGGAAATCATAAAACAGAAAAATTGACATCACTTTTGTTTTTAATTTGTCAAACTATTTATTTCCAGTTTTCACGTGGAAACCTTGCAGTAGAAAAGTTATGATGTAATATTCCCTTTTTTTTATATTCGTCAAACCATTTATTTCATTTTTTCACGTGGAAATCTTGCAATAGAAAAGTAATTGTTTTGGTAAGAATTTTATTGTGGATTTTTAATTGTTGGCAACAGCTATAACGAAAAATGTTTAAATTTGATTGGAAATTGCTGTTAAATTTGTGGTTTTTTATTAATTAAAAATTAACTTTAAGTTATTCCGATTCCGGATTATTTTAGATACCTCGGCCATGTTTTGATACACATGTACATAACATTTCACAATTCTGGCTACCAAATTGTGGATTTGTATAGAATTACAGACAGACAATTTTTCATTTTTATATATCAGATCATTAAAAGCAGTAAATTAGGAAAATTACACCATATTTAAAATACACAAATAATAATATCTCTAAACAGTTTCAATTTAAAAGTATATTTACACAAGAGATATTTTTCACATTTTGAAAGTCTTTTATACCTATAGTTGGCAATTTTAAAACAGTGCAAGTAATATTTCCTTTCAATTAAATAATGTATTTTCATGTGAATATTAAAAAGGTAATGAAAACTTTGAGGAAAATTACATCTTCTTTAAAAGTTTTCATATAGCATCATTATAAAATTCCTGGAGCCAGGCGACATTGTTTATTTAGTCATTTTATATAAAGTAATTTTAAATATTTAATTGATCTTATTTAACCAATCACGAAAACAGACATTAACTTTCGCAATAGTAGTTGATTTGGTCTTAAAATCCCACACTCAAAGGGAAATGAATTGCAACCTGATTGCAGAAGATTGCCACTGGTCGTTGAATTATAATTCAATCTTCTGTACTCTTTTTACAGAAGAGCAAATTAGTGTGCTTTTAGAGGTTGGCAAGTGTAGCTTGTAGAGGGGCCGAGTCCCCTAATGAGGAATTTTCACGTTTTCTAATTTTATCTTTATACAATGGAAAACGAAAAAATATGAAGGACAGTGTCTATATTTTTTCATTTTGAGCTATAATTACTGACTTATAAGGGTTTTTATATCGCACTATTTACCGTCTGGCGGAAACGATACTTTTCCTACGCCGGTCTTGTGACGTCATAGTTCATGATAACAAACACACAACACGGAGCGATGTGTTGGATTCTGCGCTTGATCTATCGACTTTCTTTTTTTCTCATTATAAAATTCATGTGCATTACATTATTTATTTTGACTGACATTGCACATTCATTATAACTATGTGCATTATATTAGTAGTTTTTATATTCTGCCTAATTATTAATACAGGTATGCAAATTACGGAGTATTGTCTAAATTTCTTATTTGAAACAGATGCTGTAATTTAATTTTCAGAACGTGACATTTAATTATTCTAAATTGTGAGTAATTCCTTTATCAGTTATCAGAATGACATAAAGCAATTTTATATGCATATTTAGTAGATATAAGAAAAAAATCTTTTAGTTAACATTAATGTATTTATTTGTTTGAGTTATAAAGGAACAAATAACCTGGGCTGTTAAAACCGAAAAGATGAATTTACATCGATGGAATAATAATAATAATAATTGCCGAATCTAACTCTAGGGCAGTTTTCACATTTAATGAAAAATTTATAACATTTATTCTTATAAAATGATTTAAAACAATTAAACTTTAAAGGAAGAGGAACTAAAATTTTTCGTCATGGGGGCTTCTGAACGTCCCGTGGAAGGTAATTTTTAACTTTTCTTTTTATATTCATGTGGTTAAAAAAAAAAAAAAAAAGAATAAATAGAGGTGGAGCACTTTTAATGAAATTAAATCCTTCATTTTGTGGGGAGTAAAAAGGTGGTAGAAGCTTATTTTTGAATTTTTAATACGTCATTTATTTATGGTGATATGTTAAAACGTGTCTCACACGAACGATTCTGGGAAAATATTCTTAGTTTTTCTTAATTTAGTATATTTCATGCTTATAGTCTCCATTAGGACAATTTTCACACTCAAACTGGTTTCTTTCTGACACATTTTTTATTTCAATTTTATTCGCAAATGCACAAAATTGGCCGGTGTTCTTATTCAGAAACAATATAACCGAATAGTGTTTTTTTTTTTTTTTTTTTTTTTTTTTTTTTTTTTTTTTTTCTCGGTAAAGGCAGAAAATGCTTGTGTTTTGAGATGTTGATGTTTTGAAACGAATTTCCAGACGTTACAACGCAGGAGAAGAAAAAAACTGCTGTAATGAGACAGCAATCACTTATATCTCAAGATTTAAATAATTTGAAGAAAAATGAAAAATTGTTCAGTTACAAATCACTTCGATAATCATGCCTGAAATAGTTATACTTTTATATTGAAAAATGAGTCACAAAATTTTATGTTATTGAATAGGAAAAAATATTTTTTCTAGATTATCCTTACAAAAAGAAGGGGGGGGGGGGGGAGCTTTCAGCAGACTACTGACGCATTTGATCCGAAATCTTGCACCTCCCTAGAATTTGTTCTCTGGTCCCATGGAGGCGTACATAAAATTATTTCATCATGCTATAATGTACAAGCATGCAGGTAAGGGATGGGGAGGGGGTGGGTTGTTGAAGGAGAAAACAGCACAGACTTGATTTTTGGAATTTCTTGCGAAGTCTGTGGTCTGTGCACAACGGATTTTGAAAGTCATTGTCCCAGTGTTTGTCCTCTGATATGGTTCACTTCTGACTTCTTTTAAAACATTCTTTGATTTTGTGTTCGAACTTATCGGGCCTGAAGCCAGGTTATTTTGAATAAAAGTTTACTTTTAAATTTGAGTATGTTTTAAAATTTCACTCTCTAGGAAATATAAAAACTAGATCTGGAACGAAAACTTAATATATATTCTTAAGTTCTAATATACAGTAAAAATAAATAAATAAATAAATACAAACCCATACCTAAGAATAAGGGTTGTCACAGGCGTTTCTTTATTGACAACTATTATTTCTAGACAATAACCTTTCTAGTAAAAATTTACCACGAAGGTTGTTTTGAAACAGTGGTAGGAAATGTAACCAAAAGAAAAAAAAATGTCGTTTGTGGCAATCCTGAGAATGGAATGTCGTAAAGCAATTTATGCAAAGTAACAACATTTTATATATCTTTTAAAATATGATAGGCCCTCTCAAATCTGCACGTTGGTGCAGATTTTAGACAACTATTTTGCTTATTTTATACATATATATATATATGTACTATATATATATAATTTTTCTTAACTGTAACATTAAAAAAGCTTTAACTAATATTTTACTAGGAGAATTTATGTTTTTAATTTGTTGAAAAGAAAGAAACTAATGTAACTGTTTTTTTCTTTTAATCGAAACTTTTCTTTAATACTGGAAATAATGCCATTTTATTTCCATTAATACAGCGAGATTGATGAAATGTAATAAAGATGAAAGAAGAAATAAATTTGGATGAAAATTTTTTTTCAAAATGCTCTCAAAACACAAACTTATAGAAAGAAAACGCCACCTGCTTGCTCCGTGCGCCTGCAAGCAAAATGTAAACATTGGCATATCGTGAACAGTGACGTCACAGCCAATCACACAGCGTTTTCTAGTGGCCTGTTTACCCCTTAACTTTAAGCTTAATTTAAAAACTATTGGCCCGTTTTTTTTGCATTTTTGAGGAAATTTTTGAAATGTATGAATCTGTAATTATCAGAAAAACATGTAATTGATTGATTTCCCCATGTGTGCAAATTCCTCATTATCCTAAAAAATTGACACAATAAGCAGTTGAAGAGTATAATTGCATTGAGTTGTATATAATATAATAGTTCTTAAAAGTCAGATTTTCTGAATCATTAGGAAAATCTTATACACTTAAAAAAACAAATATAATCCAACATTATTGTAGATTTCAGAAGAAAATTAAAATGTCTTGCAAAATTGACGTTAATGACCCTAATCTGACAATTTACTAATTATAGATATGTTTTATCTCCAAATACATTTAAATGAAGGTATTATGTCATTTTAACACACTTATAGTAAAAATTTTTAATTTTATTTATGAAAAATGTGCATTATCTGAACAGAATGAAGTAAACTTCAGATGCAAAATATGATTTCGTAAGAAATACTACCTATTGCGGTCGTTACCATGGTGCGACTTTTGAAAAATTCCTTCATAACTTTTCATTATAGGACCCCAGGAACCCAAAACCACCCCCACCTAAAAAGTTTATATATATATATATATGTATGTACTAAATTTTGTCCGCACGATAAAAGTCGCAATTATGCACGTATCTTCTTCAAACTCGCCAACAACTTTCACATAGTTAATATCTCGGCGGGGATTGAAAATGGGCAAAATCGGCCCAAGGGAATGGAAATAAGGAGGGCTCAAAATTTTGAATACCGTCTTAACATGATTCTGATAAAACCAGCTCTTACACAACAATGACAGGAAAAAAATAAATATTTTTCGTTATAGCAGTTGCCAACAATAAAAAAAAGCAATAAAATTCTCACCACAACAATTGCTTTTCTATTGCAAGGTTTCACGTGAAAAATTAAATTAAATAAATAGTTTGACGAATTGAAAACAAATTGAATATTACGTCATAAGTTTTTTAGAGCAAGATTTCCGCATGAAAACTCAAAATGAAATAAATAGTTTGACGAATTAAAAAAATATATTGCATCATATTGGAAATATAATGGACCTCAGCAGGCGAATATTTAACGTCATGTGAGTTTGAAGAAACGTATTAAAACATGATAAAAACCCGACTATGGAAATATTAACATTAGGTTCTCATTTTGAGGTTCTCTGAATTTGTTTTAGCCATTTTTAAACCTATTCTATATGCATGCGTGTGTGTATTCGTGTAATTATAATTTTCACAAAATGTTTAGCTCCCTAGAGCTCATTCTTAGTGAAGGAACTGGGTTTATCTCTAATCTTAAGTTTTGTTGGTGAATTTAGTACTTAACTTCGAAATCTACCTCCGCCTGTAGGCCTGAGCTGGCAGGGATTTTTTTTTCTTGCACCTTTTTTAGGGTGTGGTAACAGCAAAAAAAATTGCATTAGGAAATTTTAAAAATAAATAAATTTGTATAATGATAAACTACAGCAACTACAGTGGTTGAAAAGAGCACTCATAGAATTTTTTTAAGTAGCCAGTAACTTTACTCTTGTTCTAAAACGTATGTACAGAGTGTGATCTTAAAAATCTGGCATCAAAGTCATCTCACCCCCCCCCCCCTCCTCTCCCTTAAAAGGAATAAAGAAACTTCCAACTTAGGGAAGAAAGAAAAATAGCAATTTTCTACGAATTTAAAATCTTCGAGATCGAAAGCAATAGATTAGCAGACAGTGAGATCACTGAAACTGTGCTAAAAAGAACAGCTGATAATGCTGGTAGCAGCTTTGAGAAGTGGGGACAAGAATCTGGCAGAAGAAAATGTATTACTGGAAAAATGCGTAAATTTGACTGAAAAATTAATATCTGCTTTAGAGACACAAGACTGTATTTATGAAATCGATATTCTTCACCTGTATAAAATCCAAGAAAAGCTTGTTAAAGAACGGCTGAAAGAATTGAAGCAAATGAAATTGACATCGGTGTTTCTGAAATTACATGAGAAGAAATGACTTCCCAGTTTATAAGAATTTTTTTTTTTTTTTTTTTTTTTTTTGTAGCATAGAAAATATTAGGTTTTATTTATATTTAATTTTCTTTTTCTCACATAAATATCACTTAGTTATGAGCTAAATTGTGAATAAAAGTACCATTAAGAATATCGAAAGTACTTTTGATATTCTTTCAGAAATCCGGAATTTTAAAAAATCCAGCTTAGTCTTGGTCACACAGATTCCAGTCTTTTGAAGTTATACTGTATGTATATTGTTTCATGCAAATTGATCAAAACTTGTAGATTTGTATAAGGAACATTTGCTCAAACATTATTTTATAGATATAGATTACTGATAAAAATATGGCATTCAATTTAAACATAGTCCCTTTCTTTTGTTACTTTATGTCTTTCTCAAAAAGAATGAACACACAAAAAGAAATTCTGTAATTTTTGCACTCTATTTTTGTCACTGAAGGAATGAAAAAAGAAAGTGTGAATTATAAGAAAATAAATAAAATGTTATCAGACAACAAAATTTACCTCTCTCTCTCCTATTTTTCCAATTTCTTTTTTCCCCTTGTTTCTATCTTTATTAGAATTGTTTCCTGCCTTAAGATTGCATTACATTCTATCCATTCATGCTCTACTGCATTCATATTGCTTTGTATGATAATCTTCTCTTTTGGCATCTTTTGTACAACTACTGCATATGTCATAATGGTGATAATATTTTACCTCAGAAATTTTAGTCCAATACCAATGTCATTGTCATGAAAAAAATTCCTTATGTAGTAAGTTTTTTATTTTATTTATTGACAGTCATAAATGAACAGTTTGATTTTTCTAAAAAAGTCAAATTATTTTTAAAGTATTTAATTTAATAAAATATTGAATTTATGACGGTGAATAAAGAAAACAAAAAATTTGAAACACTATCAAATATTTCAATAATGATGATGATGTAGATTTCAGACTAAATTTCCCAAACATTTTATCAAAGGGTAAACAGCATTATGGCTTATGCATTTTTTTATGTGCCATTACAACTGAAGGACTGGAGGAAAAAGAATGATAGTCACAGATAATTAGATTATAGTTATTCATCATTCTTACAGTAGCATAGCAACCAAAATCATGGAAACCTTTTGGAAAAACTATTTCTAAAGTTTGATAGTGCATAGCGGCAGTGTGTGTGTATATTAACAGAAAGATAATTTAGTCCAAAATATGATGCAATAAGCATCAGAAGGATATTTCTAATTTAACAGCAGTTGTCAAGAAGAAAACAAACAAATGGGGAAAATTAAGAATACAAAAAAATTTTACCCAGCCAATTAATTCTTATTTGAATTAATAAGATTAATAATTCTTCAATTTTAAATTCTTATTTGAATAAACTTTAACGTTATTAGCGGTCTTAAAAGGCCTTCCCATGGAGTGAACAAAAATTTTTAGTTCTGTGAC
This sequence comes from Maratus speciosus, assembly GCA_963932465.1. NCBI lineage: Eukaryota > Metazoa > Arthropoda > Arachnida > Araneae > Salticidae > Maratus > Maratus speciosus. The sequence continues at coordinate 338,669,774 of OZ010789.1, forward strand.
TGTTTTAAAATTAAATTAAGATTCAGTTATGTTATTTGTTAATTTCAGGGTTGGCAAAGTGGACCCAGCCCACAAACACCCAGCTAGGTTTTTCTCGGCGTGTCCACCAACAAAAACCCGCCTGGGTTTTTGCTAAAAATCATTTTTGAGTCTGCAAATCCCCCCTATAGTATTTAGAAATACAAAATACAAGTTTACCTTTTAAGCCCAAAACCTAGGTGGTTTCTTTTATCAAAATAAGTCGTATTTGTGGTAATTAGGTGGTAGTTGATTTCAGAATCTTTATTTTTTAAATTTATTTTTTTTTTAAATATATTTCAAATAATTTATACAATTTAATATATTTGTAATTATAACTGATCTTTTTTATAGTTTACCAATCAAAATCACATTCACTTTGATTTTTATGGTAGTATTTATAAATCTTTAGTAGTTTTTCACACTGCTCTGAGACTAGTCTGTTCCGCAATTTATACCATATGAATCCAAATGTAGAGAAAATCTTCTCGATGGAAGCAGAGCTAGATGGAACAGAATGCAGAAATCGGAAAAAACTACAAAAATCACAGTCTAACTTTTTTTTTTTTCTGTACTTTTTCTTTCAGAATTTTCCACCATTTTGAAGCTGAAAATTGTGACATAATATTTTCTGAGAAAAGTGATTTAGGAAAATAGTCTGTCTTTAATTTTAAATGCCAATATTGCAGGTAACTACTCTGAATGGTACTTCATTACCATGCTTCAGCTTCTTGCTCTTCCGTTGAATTATTTCTACTATTCCCTCTAAATTTTGCATTCATTATATTAGCTAAAAAATGCTCAGGCCGGATAACCTGTTTATAGTGTTTCAGTATAACTTCCTTGTGTCCATGCTATACGGTGCCGTAGGCAGCGGGGGACCCGGTTTGAGGTTTGTGATTTCATCACAATATTTTCTGAGAAAAGTGATTTAGGAAAATAGTCTATGTCTTTAATTTTAAATGCCAATATTGCAGATAACCACTCTGAATCATACTGCATTACCATGCTTCAGCTTCTTCCTCTTCCGTTGAATTAAGCCTTTCCCCTCTAAACTTTACATCCATTATATTAGCTAAAAAATGCTCAGGCCGGATAACCTGTTTATAGCATTTCAGTATAACTTTCTTGTGTCCATGCTATACGGTGCCGTAGGTAGCGGGGACCCAGTTTGAGGTTCATGATTTCATATTATTAGAGGTACTGATAAAAGGAGGGGCCCCCTAGCGGGCGAAGCTAGCTAGTTTAATTATTATAGTTACTAATTATTATAGCAACTTTAATTATTACAGTTACTACAAAAATAAAAATTAATTATTCATTATAACAGCTAAAATATATTTAAAAGTGATAAGATAAGAACTCACTTTTATCACTTAATAGTACTGTGTTTACTTGCATAACAGCAGACCTGCCAACTGCTACGAAAAAATCGTAGTTGCTACGATTTGGACCTATAAACTACGATGCTACTAAAATCGGTCTTAAACTACGATTTACGCATTTTTTGTTTCTAGTTGCGAGTTTTATCCCGCGCAGTACATTTTTCAGGAGTGATTCTGTTATGAGATTTCCAAAATTCCAATGTATTCATTTCCGAAAGTTTAAAAAAATCCGTTAAAAAAAATGGCCATTAGTCTGAAAAAAATCTGGGCTACAAAACAAACTTCTTAACATAAAACACTCTTTATGTATATTAACCAGGAGTGAATCGTGTTTCTGTGAATATTTATACAGGAATTCTCTTCCTTAGAAACAAGGGTGCCATTTTAAAAATTTCTGAAAGGGGGAGGGGTGGTTCTTTGAGGGGCAAGGTCGCACGATTTGCGAATTTCGTCAAAAGTTCATGGTAAAAAATGCAGATTTCAACAAAGAATCGTGATAGAAAAATATAAATTACGATTGTGGGGAAAAAAAGGGAATATTTTGAAATGATCGCGGGAAAAAAATCGCGAATTTCGTCAAAATTTACTGCACTGGGCTAAAAGATTGGAACCAGACTCCTTTTACAAGCGTAATAAAAAAAAAAAAAAAAAGAAAAAGAAAAAAAAAATCTGCGAAACGAAAAAAAACTAACAATCGTATAAAAAGTTTCAGAGGAAAAAATTTACTCTATTGAGTTGAAAGACTGAAACCTTATTCCTTTTACGAATGTCAAAAGATGGCTGCGTAACATGAAAAACCAACCAACCAACCTCCAGATTAATTTAAATTTTGTGTGCTACGATTTCTCATTTTGAAAGGTTGGCAGGTCTGTAATAGTCACACTTTTTTTGCCAATTTTTCATTGTGAAAGTCTAGGTGTGACTATTATGCGGGGGAATCTACAATACAATATTGTACTCTCTAATGCTAAAACATTACTGGTATAAAAAAAAACACATTATAATAAAATTAGTAAATTACCAAGTGTTTCCAGATTATGTGCTGTTCATTAAATATAATTTTTCTTTTTAAGATAATATTTTTATAGACATAAAATTTACAAATAATCTTTGTGAAAATTTTGACAAAAAAATCTCATAATAAATCACTTTCACTGAATGTATCAGTATCACTATTGTAATGTGAATTGGTGTCTGAAAAATCTCCGTCATTCCATAAAATGTCATCTTCGCTTCCCTCCAAAGCATCGGAAATAGCCGTCTTCTTAAAACTTTTTGAAATTATATCGCTTGTTATTAAAGTCAAGCTTTGTAATATCAAACAACACATTAGTTCCAGGGATGGACACCTTACTTTTCCACTGGGAGTTTTTCTTTGCCCCCCTCCCCCCCATTCACCATCCAATCTCCATATACTCGTCTTATACTGTCTTTAAATGGTTTGTTAACTGATACAACCAACAGTTGCAGAATCGATGTGAGTCCTTCAGAAATTATCAGAAGATTTGTTTTGCCTTCTGAAAGTTCCTTCTTTACATCATCAAAAAGATGTCCTTGGAAGCTATCAAGTACCAGCATGGCTGGTTTTTTGAACAATGATACAAACCTTTTCTTCCAAACATAACATTGCAAACCTAATCTTTCATCATTTTTTTCATCCATCCAATTTATGCTAAGAAAATATTTTGACGGTTTTTTCTGCATCAAATCGGAGGTGCAACTATTCTACGAGTAAACAAGGTATTCAGTTAATTATAATAATAACATTATTATTAGTATTAATATTAATAATATTAATATTATTTTATAATATTAGTTAATAAATTTATTGTGATATTAGTATTAAGTTAATACTAATATCAGAATAGAATAAATTTTTTAACTGATATTATAAATAATATTAATTAATAATAAATAGATCAAATGTAATTAAAAAATGTAACTTAATGAATATATTTTTAAATGAGTACACACATATATTATATAAATATACAAATATACAGAAAAATAACTAAAACCCAGGTGGGTTGGGTTTTTGTACAAAAACCCAGGTTAATTTGGCTTGATTGCTGGGTTTATTTCTGACAAACATGTTTTTTCAGCTGTCCCTTTACAATTTCAATTGCGTTAAGGTCCTAACTATTCTCAGGCCATTCCAGTTGTAGGGTGTGATTATCTTGAAATTACTTTATGAATACAGTAGCAGCATGACATGTAGCTGAATTTACTTAAAATAATTGATTATCTTGGAAAAGAACATGCATGAAAAAAACTTAGGGTTCAAATATACCATTCATGTACATTTTTGGCATTTATATTTCCATAAATCACACAAATTATGTCCTTACTTTTTAATCTCATTCAATACCCTAACTGTGCATTTCACGGAAGGTGCAACACAATCAGATGCAAATCTTTTTAGATTTCTTTGCTTGCATACTTTAAGCCATCACTATCCATCATAGACTTTTTTTTTATATCATCACTCAAAATAACCACTGTTTCTAAATTTGGCTAACATACATTTTAGCCCAATTTAATTTTTTCAACCATCGTTTGATTGATAAAAACGTTTTTTTTTGAAAAATTTTAGCATTCTGACCAAAGTATTGCAGTCTGTAAAGAACTGTACTTTGCTTCTACTTTGCATTACATTGTGCAATTTAATTTTGTATTCATTGAGACGATTTTTTTTCCCACCTAAACACAAGCTACTTACTCTTTTTACCATCAGTTGATTTCATTCACCTTTTACTGTATATACCAGTCTCATTTTATGCAACAACTGTAGCCTTCTACAATTAATGATACTATTGCACATTGGGCAACCAATCAATGCTTTGCAATGTTTTTAAAATAAATTATTAAGCTTTACATGCTCAATAATTGAAAGGATGCATACAATTTTACCAACTTGACAGTAATTATAAAACGCATTGCTAAAAGTCCCCCTATCGCTATCAATACATGAAATCAATAGATTAAAATCTACCCTAGGCTTAACTGACTCGGTGCCAAACAAAATAAAATATCTGTTGTTCCAAGCATTCATCTATATTGACTGTATTCAAGTGAAAGAAAACTATTTCACATCAACCTAAATAAGTTTTATGCCTTTTTCTGATTGTTAGATTACAGCTTTTGAAAAAATGTTAATAATTGAACAAATTGTATTGCATGATATTCTTAACTGGGTTATTTTTCAAGTGATACACACTTTATTACAAAATTATTACTATTATTACAAAAAAAAAAAAAAAAAACTGTACAAAACATTAAAATCCATAAAACCATTTTTTCAAAAGAGTTTCCTTTTTTTGCTCACTAGTGTGCTTTTACTTTCATCATTCTTCCTCATCAACCTTATCATCAACTGTTTTTCAAAGGATTATGTTCATTTTTGTTAACAAACGATAGAAAATTAAGCAAATTAAGATGAAATTTCATTTAAGATGGCATTGCCATCTCAAATTTTACAAAAAATGGAGTATTATCATTTTTTCAATATGGAGATTACATTAATTTTTGTTACCAAATGATAGTAAATTAAGCAAATTAAGATGAGATTTCATTTAAGATGGCATTTTCCTCTCAAAAAAGAAGAAAAAAAAAGAAATGGAGTATTATTCCCTTTGTCCCTTGAATTATTTTTAAATATTTTTAAGATTAATAATTTTTCTTTACACAGAAAATATAATTTATATATATATATAAAAGTACTAAATATACAAAAAGTTTTATTACACTCAACACAAATATGAAAGAAACCTAACAATTTAAAAACTATATAGATACTTTTATGTACATATTCTGAAAATATAAACACAAAATAAGGTTGCCATTATATCCCAAATAATTTTTAAACTATTAAACAGTATTTTGAAAAATATTTAAAATCTTAATGAAATCAAGAATTGTGTTAAGAAAGTTTGATGCACATAAATCTGAAAACAGCAGCATTCTGTAAATAAATGATTTAATAAAATATAAGTTATAATACAGTGACATGAATCATTGCAAATGGATTACATGTATTTTTAAGCAAACAATATTATATATATTAAATAACTTTAACATACCAGGAAGAAAAGAGCACAAAATGTAAATTTTTGTAAAATGAAGTTTTTCCATGCAATTATTATTTTATTTTGGTACAATTAGTTACATTAGGATTTAGAGAATTAAAATTTTTCCGAACAATTCAGAATTGTGACTCTTTCAGATATGCCAATGTTTACTCCCAACTGTGGATTGTTAATATTTAAAAAGACTTTTCTGCCTCCAATCAGAAAACTTTACAAAGATATCAGTATTGAATTATGTAAAATATATTATGTGAAAGCATTTTTATGAGTATCAAAAGGTATCTTATAATAATAGGGCTTCATGAAAGGAAGGCTGGTGAAACCTTAGCACCATATTAATGCTAAATGTAACAAAAGAAATTTTTAATTTAATGTGCATCCTAGTGTGATACTTTTTTTTTATTTGATTTTTTAAGTGCTTCCTTAAAGTGATTTTATTTAAAGCAAATAAGCTAGCAAACAACAAAATTAGATATTACAATTTCAAGCAATATTTAACACCTTTTACAGCAGCTAGAAGTTAACAGATTAACTCTTTTCATAGTTGAATCTTCACAAATTAATGTACAATTGACACAAATAAGACTAGAATTTTTTAGATGGCATTTTAAGAATATTCAAATTATTTTACTAACATTGAAATATAAAAAACATTGTAAAACTGGACGCAGCTATTTCTTATTTTGTAACCATATCCCATCTTCTCTGTTGTTCTGGAAATTGTGATTGAATCAGTTTTATAACTTAATATTAGTGAAATCTTAATACCTATATTATTTTAAATATGAAAAGTAGTGTATGCAAAAAAGGTCACAACACAAAGCAAAAACTATGCAGTGTCGAAAAGGAGAAGATTTGTGCTCTTAAGAGAGAAAAAAAAAAAAAAAAAAAAATGAGACAAATATAAGCTAGAAAACAAGCAGAATGTAAAATATGTATCATGTATGAACAAGTGAGTCAAAATCAATATCAATAAGAAGCAACATATTCTTATACACTATATACAGCTTGACATTTTTTATTAAAAATATATTTATAAACTTAATAATGATATAACCATATTAAAAGGAAGTTTCATTACATTCAAAATTTCTAAGGTGATAATAAGCAGAAGTGAAACAAATACAAATCTTACTCCAATCCAAGGAAGAGGGGGGGGGGGGGGGGTGGAGATCGACAGTTCTGTGTGTTCCTGGTGATGCTAGGTGTATTCAAAATTTAGTGTCAAATTAGCTGTCTCACAAATAGAATGAAATTTTTATGCCAAATCAATGTGTCAGAAAAAATTATTTTATTATTTGAAAGATAAACAAGCAAATAAATATTATAAAGTAATAAATTTAAAACAAAAAAAATCTAGGAAAAATTATGTGAGCATAAAAAATATTTATCAAGTTTTAACGCTAACAAATCTTTTCATATATAAGAAAATTTGTAAAAAGAAAAAAAAAATTACAAACGAATATTTAAAACAGTGAAAATTATTATAATTTCAATATGGAAAATATATCATCTGTAATTTACACAACAAATTACTGCTTTGCATTAATATTTTGGCAATATGAAGACATAACAACTGTTTTAGATTATTGAGATTGACAGAAAGCACATGTTTACACATAAAAACAGAAGTTTTCAAATTTTATTCCAATAGCAGTAAACTATGACATTAAAAAACACAAAAATTCTAAAAACAAATTAAAAAATATTGCAACAAAAGAATAATTAACTAAGAATAATTAGCTACAAAATGATTATACAGATATGGTTATGAGAGAGTAATCCCTACCCCACAAAAAAAAAATAAATAAATAAATAAAATATCCAAACAAATTCAAATATTTGTACCGGTAAATGAGTATCAAATTGCAAGAAACAATGCATGTAAATTCAAAATTTTGATGAAAGTAGAATTATTAATGAATACCTTTAATAATAACTTTTGCAAATTATGAATTTTTGTGAATGCTGCTTTTCGTGAATTTATCTTGCAAATTTGATTTTTGCTTCTTTTAAAGTGGAAACTTATTACTTTGCTTAAGCTTAAAAAGAACCCAGATTCCTAATTTCCCCCACCTCTCTTATCTTTTATGATATTTTAAAGAAATTTTACATTTTAATAGCTGCTTTCCATTTCTTTAATAATATTAACAAAATCATTTTCTCTTTCAAAGTCCTATAACAAGTATAAATAAAGCTTACCTGAAGATGGAAGTTTATCAAAATTATATTTTGTAAAGAAAATACATTGATGTTGTTGAAACAATTATCAGATTAATAATCATTAAAACAAATGAAGTATTATAGTAGTCCACATACATTTTAAAAATCTTTTGTGCTGCATAGATAGTACTTGCATAGATCATGTTGTACTAAGTTTTCAAACATTTTTCGCTTTAATTACATGAAAAACTACTAACATCAAACTGTACTTTGAGAAACCAACCTGTTGAACTTGACAAATGTTAGCCAAACTTTGGATCACTTTTATTGCTTTAACATATTCTTATTCATTTCTAGATATTAAAGGGAAGACATTTTTTAAGATTGATTAAATGAACTATTTATACCAGGAAAAGCTATTACCTTTATAATATTAATTACCGTATATACTTGTCTATAAGTCAACGCCCACAATTCTTAAGCAAAATTTTGAAAAAAAATTGAATTTTCGTGTATAAGTCGAACTACATTTCTGGTAGTATGTTGAAAAAGGACTTGTAATCGAGGATAAAAAAAAATAATCAATTTTCATTAAATTAGTAAACATTTTTACGTTTCTAATCTTTTTTTTAAATTCAACATTTTAAAACTGTATAATTATGTAAAACCAAAGAAGCTTAAATTATTTTGAAACCTATTCACATCAATCCAATGATACTTAAAATGAAAAAAAATTTTCAAAAATCTATTCAAGTCTTATTTACAAGGGTAAACAACTTCTTAGACTGCTAAAATATAGTACTTCTTTGTATTTTAGGACTTTTAGGAGAGATACCTAGAAACATTCTCAAGTTGAACTCTTTTTAAAAAGGGGGATTAAAATGTTGAAAGAATACCCCTGCATTCAAAAGACATTCTTTCTCTATCCATTTGCCGATTATCTGCGGGGTTTTTTTTTTTTTTACTAACTCATGTATAAGTAAGTCGACCGCCCCTTTTCAACTCTCAAATTTTGTCTAAAATTTTTTGACTTATACACGAGTATATACAGTACTCAAGATTCAAGTTTGATATTTCAAGATTGAAATATCAAAAATAAAAAATTGTATACACTGCTTTCTAAAAGGTAAGCAAACAATATTCTCTTTTATTATTATTATTTACTAGATGAAGCTCATTATGATGGTAGAATGAAATGTGCAAATATATATATATATATATATATATATATATATATATATATATGAAAAAAATAAGAATCATTCCCTAGAAAAAGCAAATTATATATTTGTTAAAGATATCTCCTTTCTGAAGCATTAGAATAGGTAAGTTTAAATCCTGACACTTTTTTTTTCTTTCAATAGACAGATAATTTTTGGATTAATAAGATTGTTAATGCAAATATCAAGGTGCTTAATAGGTATAAAAGAAAAAAAAACTCTTTTATAAGCATTCAATGTTTATCTTTAATATTAGGCCCAATTTTATGACTGCAATTCATTTTGTTCCACAAAAATTCTATTAGAATGCATTAATTTGGCATGAGCACTGATTTTTGAAAATTCATTGAATTGATTCATGCTTAGTAAAAAGCATGAACTAGTGAAAAAAAATCTAATTTTGGCTCTTTTTTTTTTTTTAAATTATCAGGATTTCTAATTTTTTTTTTTTTTCTCAACATACTCGTATAATCATAATTTAATTAATATTAAACTATTAACTGATTACAGTGTATTATTTTTTATATATATATATATATATATATATATATATATATTTTTTTTTTTTTTTTTTTTTTTTTTTTGCACACTTTTTTGTGTGTGTGTTTAAAATATTTTATTGTTGCAGTTTTACAGCTAGTTGGCATATTTGGCAAGAGCTGATTGGGACTCCATTGTTTTTGTAACTAGTATACAGTTGTAGAAATATTGTATTGCCATTGGAAACACACTTGCATACATAATTCTAGCATATCAGGAAGTGATAGAAAAATCTATTACAAGGTTCCATCTTTACATACAAAAACCAAGTTAAATTAAATAAAAGAATCTAAAAAAAAAACCTAAATACATGATATTCACTTTTGTTTTTGTTATGACTAAATAATTGAATTGGCTCCTATTAAGTAAAATTTCGATTTAATAAGTACTAAAATTACTATTCGTGTCTCATAATAAAAACTTATTAGCACAACTTTTCCAATTAAGCATAAATTACTATCATAGCTTAATTTTTTAGACAGCAATGAACTATAATGAAAGCACTTTATAAAGGAAATACAAAGTATGAAAAAGAAAAAAAATTAAGTTAAAGTAAATGGTATAGCTTTAAATACAAAAATATCTAATGAAACAAAAAGAGTTCATATAAGTTTGGGTGTTTGGATATAAACAAAATTAAAATACAGTAGACTCTCTCAAATCTGCAAATCATCACAGATGTAAACAATGAAACTTTCAGTTCAGATGTAGGGACAAAATTACAGACTTTTTTATTTTTATATCATTCTGTAGGTATTTTAATATGTAATTCAAGTTGATGACTGAATTCGTGCTTTTTTGTGCAGGAAGTATAAATTAATTTCTGAAAAAATTCAAGATATTGCTCTTATCACTGTTAAATCGCAATTTTCTTACCAAATATGTTTATGTATTAATCAAGATTTTTTTGGTTATTAAGTCTTGCTTAATCTGAAATAAAATTCCCTTATTTTATGATTTTGATGTGAACCTTTATGAGGCAAGTTTCAATGAATAATTCAAGATAAATGTATCTCATATTTATTTTGAATATTTAATAATACATTATAAATTATCTTAATTTTTATTATTTTAGTTTATTACTTTACTTAATTATTTTAATATTTCACTATATTGTAAGCATTCATTATCAATTTTATTGCATTATTACATTGAAATTACTGTTTAAAAATGTAAACAAAGCAATGACCAAAAATTTGCAAAATTCTGATATCCGCATAACATCTGGTCCCAAGCTGTGCGGATTTGAGGGAGTCTACTGTATTTGTTATTTTCCAAAATTGAGAAAATTTTATTTTCCCTATTTTGCATAGTTTCTTTTTACTGTTTATATATTTATTTCTAGGAATGTCTTATTCAAGTGGCAATTTCTCTACAAACACATCATTTAAAATTTAAAGAAATAGCAAAATATTTACATCATTCAGGCAATTTTTGAGAGTAAAATTATATGCATAGTTATTATCTTGATATGCTTTACCATGTACCTTTAATGCATAATTTTAGCTTTAACTTTTATAAATGAAGTATGCTTAATTAGTTAAGCAATTGAATTTTATTATTTTCAAATAAAAGTAAGAATAGAAAACTTTCAACAAAAAAAGTAGGCAAGTAAATTTAATTGTAAATTATATACATTATAATGACAATATAGAAAATAATATGATATCTAAACATTTTTTGCTATTAAAACACAAGCTATATTAATCATGAATAAACATATTCATTTACACATTGTTTAATATACAATCTTTCAACTGATGGATACTGAACATGATTTTAAAGAAAAGTTATGCCTCACAATAAAAACTTATAGAAGGAATGAGTTTATATAAACTTCCAACATTAAAAACATTTTGGGTTCAAAAACTCAAAGTGTAGAGCCATGTTACATCTCATTCTTGCTGACTACTTACTGGAGATAGTTTTATTTTAACCCTAGGACACCAGATGATAGTAATTATCATGAAGGTAAGGTACAGGGTCAAAACTAGGTTTTTTTGTGCCTGGGGCAAACATTGTTTTTGGCACCCTTCCCCTTCTCTGCAAAGAAAATTTACAAAGAGAATTTTACTAAGTTTCTAATAGCCGACTGATTTTGAAATTTAAAATACGAAATCATAAAATACATTATGGTAGTAGTTGTAGTATTACAATTGAGACATTTAAAGTCACAGTGATATGAATTAAGAGACTACATTAATCATGTGAAGACATTCGCAAGCTAAAATTAAAAACATGGAAGCGTTCTTGATAAATATCTCGCTTGTGTTTTATTACTTTTAAGTAATAATTTTTTTCATGCGATACGAGATTTTTCATGGGTATTATAGTGATTATCATTTAAGAAGCAGGAAATGCTTACATAGAAATTTAATTTTGATTCTGATCCCATTCCTTTACAAAAATCTGTAACTTTCACTAAGATCATAATTTTTACTACCATCTACCTTTACCTTGCAATAGTAAACCGTCCAGCATTCTAGGGTAAAAGTTTCAAATGTGTTAGGAATTGCAAACTCATATCTTATTACAATTGAAATATTTTTAGGAGCAATTAATTATATGGTGATAGTGCAATGAAGTAAAAGTACCTTATTGATATCAGGGACAAGAAAATAAAACATTTTTTAGATTTACATAAAATTTTCAACAAATACATTTGACAGTATAAATTAAGGCTGCTATTACCCTTGAAGCTACTGTGAACACTTAACACACAAATACTTTAAGAATTAAACTATTTTTTTTTCATTATGTGTATTATGAACAATCTATAAAACAGGTACCAAATTTTTTATTCTCTGACATAAACATACATACATTAGAAAGAAGGAAAATGTTTGACTAAAAAAAAGAAAGAAAATTAAATACAGTAGACAGCAGTTCCCAAGCCATCGGTTATGATCGAATAGTGGATTGTGAGCAATGTTTTGGTAGATCAATTGGTCAAATCTTTAAAAATGCATAATTAATTTTATTTTCTGCAATAGTAAAATAATGTTACAATTAAAAAAAAAACTTTTGTCTGAAACAATGCCATAAATCGTATTGAATTTTAAACTGTAATTCTCCTAATACACGTTTATTAATACATTGACTACCACGGTAAAGACATGTATGCCATTTATGGTAGCCAAAGGCAACGATTTTTTCTACTGATATTTCCAATCGTAGTAGATTTTGTACTAGAAACCTATGAAAGATTAATATATGAAAATAATGGTAGTCAAAAATTGTAAAAACAGTCACCTGGGGCAATCTTGTAAAAATCAGTGCAAAAAAATTAGTTTCTAAAGGTTAAACATAGTTATTTAGATAGTAAAAGCTTTTGATAACTCCACATGAGTATTATCTATTATTGTTTTTGTGTGAATGCTCTGTGCCAAAGTTATTATTTTTTTTCATATGATAGATTATACACTAGCACCTATATAAAAGCAAAATAATTTGAAACTATAAAAGTGGGTTGTGTGACAAGTAGTGGGCAGTAGAACATTGATTATCTAAAGTAATTAGAGATTGGCAATGTCTGGTAAACAATATTTTTAATACTACAAAATTAAAAAATCACACATTTTTTATGACGATACAGATTTCATAAGCCAGTTTGACATACAAACACTTCTTTTCTTGCATGTATTTGGATTGGGATGCTCTATGCATTCCTGATGTCCAAGCTAAACATTTTTCAAATTCTGTATAGTGTAAAAAAATAATATATAAATAATATATATTTTCTCTTACTCTATTACAATAGTATAAACCCAAGAATACTGATTTTTTTTTTTTTTTTTGTCAATTATGAACTTTTAAAACTAGATGATGATATAACATGGTGGCCAACTAACCTGAAAATCAGAGAAAAATTGGAAAAGTGTTAATAACACTTGAAACAGGTCAAGGAATATGATTGAAACACAGAATTTTTTATTGACACATGGAAATTTCAATGCAATTTTGAAATTGAACACTCGCGGCATAATTTCATGGAAGAGAAAAGAACCATCTCTAACAAATTTTGCAAAATTTATAAAGCATGTTGCTTTAAAAATAATGCTTAATCTCTAAAAAACATTGATATTTTTCACGATAAAGAAAATTATTTTAGTCAACAACTTTATTTTCTTTTTATGCTAATCAAACAAAATATAAAATTTAATTGTATAATAGGGCAGTTTAGTTTTCTGAAAATCATCTTGTTTGTATATTTTAAAAAGTAAAAATTTTTGAAAAGGGTCCATAAGAAAGTGGAATTAAATGCCATAGAAAGGTCAGGGAAAATGAAACAGTTCAAATGTTGGCAGGGGCGGCCGGTCCATTGGGGCCACTGGGGCCAGGCCCCACTAGAATTTTCTGTTCATTTAAAAAAATTTGATTCATATTTTTAATTTAAAACTTTAAAAAAAAAGAACTGTTTACTAAAAATATATTGTAAAGAAACTCCTTCTTACATCGTGCCTACTCATCCGTTATCGACTCTCAGCATCTATTTCTTTCTCAGAGGCAATAAATCACTTTACTGGCCACTACTTACTTCTGAACACCAAGGTTACTGCATCGGGGCACAAGACATTTGTGCCCATTTGGCACGATAATGAGTATTTCCCTCCCTCACTTGTCATTCAATTTTGGCGATGTACCGCTCTTTTAGAGCTAAATCTTCCGTATTTTTCTTGCAATGGGGGGCACTGGGCGAGAGTGCCCTTGATCCAAAGTTTGTTATACGGGGATTCTCAAAAATATTCGTCGACATTTGTATTACTATTGCTGCTTATTCGTTGAATTACACGATCTTTAAGTACTCTGTACTCTCTTTAAACGGAGACACATGTTATTGTTAAGGTGTATTCCAATCCAAACTGCTTATTTTCTGATTTATTTTTAAATTCATTTTTACTCTCAAACGCATCAAACTGGCAAATTCTCTTATTTAGAAACTACATAATGGGACGTGCTTGTCGATTTTTTGAAAAATGCAGGAAATATTGCAAAAAAAAATGCTATCAAAGTGGAAGTTTTGAACCGAATTTTCTGAAGCGGGAGATCTGGGGATGAAAAAAAGGGTCCTAATGAGAAAATAATTGTTTTAAAATCAAATTCTATCGAATTGAGCGAAAAATGAAACCACACGGCCTCTTAAACATCACTTCAAAAATCATCTCAGCAAGTGTCATGTTTTTACTTTTAAAAATGAGTCTGAAAGTGTCCCAGAAAATTTCGAGCTGTTGAGGGTGGAAAAATATTTTTTCGAACACACCCTTAAATTCTTGAAATAAAAAAATGAATTCTGTAAATGATTTATTATGCCCTTTTCAACAATGAATTTGGAAGAAAAACTTGAAATTAAACGCCTGGGACCTTATCAACCGAAGAATTTTGAAATGCAACGAAAAGATGGGGGAAAACTACGCTATTTCTCTACACAGTGGTATCAAAAATTTCTGTGTATTTCAGCAAGTGAAGAAAAAAAAAAGCATTGTTCTGTTTTTATTTTTTATTGTTTGGAGGGATGAAATTATGGAGTATGGCCAGCTGTAACGATTTGAAGCATTTTTCTGAAAGAGTAAAAAAACATGAAATGAATACTACTCATTTAAATAATGTTTTTAACTATAAAACCTTCGGAACTGTCAATATTGTAGTGCAGTTGGATGAAGGTTACAGGATTTCATTACAAAAACATAATGAAATGGTTGAGAAGAACAGGTATGTGCTAAATCGTAAACCGAGGTATGTTTTTAGAATTGGTCACATACGCCTCAAAACTGGACACTATATTGGAAGACCATTTAAACAATGCTACAGTATCTAAAAATACTTAAAAAACTATACAATATGAGCTGTTGGATTGTATATATGAAACGTATATGCATGAAGTTAAAAATGAGATTTCTGCTTCTAATTTTGTAGATTTACAAGCTGACGAAACTATATTGATGTAAGTTGCACTTCGCAATTTGTTATCATTTTACGATATATAAAAAACAACAAACCCTTGAAAAAGTTTGTTCAATTTATTGATGTCTATGATAAAACAGCAGAGGGACTTACTATAATCTTAACTCAAAATTTAGAAAAGTTTTATTTAAAAGATAAGCTTGTTGCGCAAGCATATGACGGTGCGCTGTTGTGAGCGGGTGTCATACTGGAGTTCAAGAGCGAATGAGAGAAAATTTTAAAACATTTTTGAAAAACTCTATGGGACAGGAACGATTAAGCACACTCTTGCTGTTCTTTCAGTCCACAAAGATTTTATTAGTACAATATCAGAATTTGATGTAAAAGTAAGTGAAAGATTTGCTAGTCGAAAAAATCGACGTGCCTAATTTCTATTTAAATAATGCATTAAATTTTAATTTGTGAATGGATTAAATCTCTGGAAGAAAAATATGTATTTTTTTCTATTAAATTATGAGATAATTATTTTTTGTTTGATTTGTGAATTTGTTTTTTTAATTTAATAATGTTTGACCAGAGTAAGTTTAATGTGAATAATGGTAATTAAATTTAAAGTTAGTGAAAGATTTGCGCATCTAAAAACATACCAAACTTTTATTTAAATAATGTACTAAATTTTAATTTCTGAACAGTTTCAATGTTTGCAAGTAAAGTTTATATTTTTTTTCTGTAACGTTGTGAGATTATTATTATTATTATTATTATTATTACTATTATTTTGTATATTTATTTTTTAATTAAATAATGATTGATCAAAGTATGTTCAATGTTAATAATGGCAATTAATGGTATGTTAAAAATTGTAATTAATTTGATAAATTTGAAATTAACGTTGATTACTTGAAAAAATAATAATTTTTTTTTTTTTACAAAAGTAAGAAATAAAAGTTTTAAATAATAGTTAGTTTTAAATAATTTGTTTTCATGTTTAAACAATAAATATTAATACATGAAAATTTACAATATGTTATGAGGACCGGGCCCCACCAGTGAAGATTGGCACGAGCCGCCACTGAATGTTGGTCACCATGTATAAGCTCTAGAGAACATCATAATCTTTCAGAATCTCATAAAAAAACATTTGTTTTAGGTGGCTGAGTTGTGAGGAAATGACTAATTGATTGGTGGAAACTTAAGACATATGGAATCATATGAAGAAAAGTTTCAAATATTTTTTATTGAAAAAAATTCATGGAGCTTGCCTGAACTTCAATAAACTTCATGCAAAAGCCCCTGAATTGAAATCTTTATCCTAGTTGAGGAACAGCAAATCTTTTTATGTGTGCATGCCAAAAATTCACAAACAATATCTATCAATAATGTAATTTGCCAAACTTTTACATAAAAAAAAAATATATATTGCAGTGTATGCTGCTTAGATGAAAAACTGGTTAACAGAATCAGTCACTTTCTTGCATTAAATAACTAAAAACAAAAATCGAAATGTGATTTCTGTACAGCTCATATTCAAAATATTAGAATAATTACTTTTTTTTTTTTACAAATTGAAAATATCATTTGGTAATTTAATGTCCTTTAATGCAAATATGCAAATGATATTTTTATTAAGAACTTATTGTTGATTAAACTTATTTATTATCTTAAAATTAATATCATTTTTGAAAAGATTAATTGAACAAAAATTATTTTGAAAAGTCAAAATATTAGAATTTTATTCAAGTGGTTCAAAATATTAGAATATTTCACATTAACTCTCCTTTAATTATCACCAATTCATACCTGGTGGCATCATTGATTAAATTCAGACGATTTTATTTAAAATCAGTATTCTTTTTGCAGTTTGTTTGCTTTTTCATCTTAAAGTAGGCCATGCAAGTGATATTCCTGAATCTATTAAACTTCGTATGGTTGATTTGTATCGGCACAGTAAAAAATCAATGTTATATAGCGAATTACCTACATTGTTCGCAATCAAGTATTAGTAAAATACTAACACAATATTCAAAAAATGGAAAATTTCAAAATAATCGCCGAAAACATCTGCTAAAGATGGCAGGAAACTGAAGCATATAGTTAAGAGAAACTGTTTTAAAAGTGTGTGGTTCTTGCACCGAAAATGGAAAGAAGGAGTTGAAGTATCAACATCAACAACATTAAGACGTCTCCATAAATTTAAGTTTGAATCTCGTGTATCGAAAACAAAACCTCTCATGACTGCAAAACAAAAGCGTATAAGATTGAATTGGTGTAAATCAAGACGTTTATGGAGCGAAGAAGATTGGGAAAATATATTATTTAGTGATGAAAGTATGTTTTGTGTTTCATATGGTAATCAAGGTATTTGAGTTTGGAGAATGAAGCAAGAAGCACTTGATAAAGAATGCCTTAAACGTTCTATAAAATTTGCTCCTAGTGTCATGGTTTGGGGTTGCATAAGTGCAAAAGGACCTGGAAAGTTATGCATCATCTACGAAAAAGTTAACTCTCAAATATATCAAGAAATTTCGGAATATTGCACGATTCCATCATCAGAAGATTTATTTGAAGATGATTTCATCTTTCTACAAGATTTAGCATCACTGCATACTTTGGTGTCAACTAAGAATTGGGTTTGCCAATGCAACATTAAGGTACTTCCTTGGCCACCAAACTCACCAGACCTTAATCCCATCAAAAACTTATGATGTATAATGAAGAAAAAACTCCCAAGAAAATCCTCCTTCAAGTAAAACTGAGTTAGTGGCACATATAAAGTCTATTTGGGCTAATATTGATAAAAATGTTTGTAAACACCTTGTATATAGTATGCAAGATCGATTGTACGCTGTTATGAAAGCTAAAGGGGATGCTACAAAATATGAACAACGATTTATTTCATATTCATAATGTAATATTGTTACGTAAAACAAAATACACTAGAGCCTTTAAAATCCGCACTTCTAAAATCCACAATCTTCTGAAATCTGCTCTCATTTCAAAACGTAAACAATGGAATTCCCAGTGAAGAAGTATTCTTTACAATTTTTATGCCAAATGTCAGAGAATGAAAATAAAATTATTTTTAACATAAACTTATGAGAAAATAGTAATGACGCTGGATATTACGCAAATAAAATGCTTTTATTTCACAGAAGCCTACACACAACAAAATGTAAGCCAATAGAAATTGATGTGAAGAGTAAACAAGCCCACAAAGGTCTTAGTAATGGCACCATCTATCAGCCACTATAGAAAGTAGCAAATTAATTTATTTTATATTTCATGTAAGGTTGGCAACACTCATTTCATTATTATTTTGCATTTGCTTTGAGTTGTATAGACCAACAGCAAATAACGACTGTTTACAGAATTCAAAAGAAACTTCATCAAGAGAAAATGAAAGTTCTCAAGCAAAGAACTATACAAGAAATGTTTAAAAATTGTAATAGATATAATTTGGGGTATTAAAATTAATATGTACAGGTAAATAAAAGGGATTTAAGTTTTGATTTGCTTAAATTGAATTATTACAAGTTCTTCTTGTAAATGGATACAGGTAAATTTAAAAAAAAAAAAAATCCATTTAATCCAGAATCTGCAAAACTCTAAAATCCGCAAAATTCTAAAATCCACACAGCCTCCGGTCCCAAGCTGTGCAGATTTTTGAGACTACTGTATTCTAATATTTTGAACCAATCTAAATTTTATTCAAATATTTCAATGTGTTTCAGAATTCTGTATACCTAATTTATTATACTGTATTTTATATTTTGTAAATGTTAAAATCTTATCTAAATATTCCAGATTTAATTGATAAGAAATTTAATTGCATTTACTTAGCATTATCAAAAATAAATAAATGAAAAATAATTTTTTCTTATTAATTTTTCTAAATTATTCTAATATTTTGAATATGAGCTGCATATTGCAATCGGATATTTATTTAATGAAACATTGGTTCCAAAGTTCAATTAAGTGGCACATACAACAGCAAAAACACAAATTTTTAATTAAGTAATTAGTTACTTGGCATTTTGGCAACATCTAACTTATGATAATAGAAGTGTCATAAGAAAAAGTATTAATAATTTATTAATGAGATTCTGCTATTGTACATTCAAGGAAAAATGTTTTATACCTGGTTCATATTTTAATATTTTTTGCAACATACATAATAAAATTGCATCAATTTTTCATTTTATTGAAGTAAATATGAAATTAGTTTAGAGAAATAATCCTTTTTAAATTCACATAGAAATGTAAAATAATTACATGCCACATACATTGTACATAGCAATACAGAAAAAAAAAATGTAATGTGTTTATTCAAAAATAATTTTATTATTCGGAGATCAAGAAAAAAATTTCTCTAAAACTTTGGTTTTTTTTTTTGGCCAAAATAAATCTTCGCTTAGAAATGAGAGACGTGATTTCAATAATTGCTCCCAGATTTTTCAGTTATTTTATCAGTAGAGTAAGATGATCTGATTTTCAGGTACGAATAGGAACATGCTTCAAATTTTATAAGGAAAAAAACCCTAATGACTATGTCAAAAGGGTACTAAGTTGATATCTCTTCATTTGACACATTTATTTTTATTTATTTTCCATACAAAGAGTGAGACTTTAATCTGGCTTTATGCAGTGGTTTTCAAAATAGGAAGCAGGCCACAAATACGTAATAAAAAAAAATTCTGTTTCACCAATTTTAATCATTTTGTGTTCTTCATGCAAAAAATATGCAGTTTTTTTGTATTTTGTTAAAAAAAAAAAAAAGGGAGATGATGATGGTGTGAAGCATGAAAATTTATACAAGTAAATACAGTATGCATTATTTAGAATATTTCAGATAATTGATGTCCATTGTTTTTTAATTACCAGTTTTTAAATTTTTTAATATGGTATACAGGTATGCTAATAGTTAACAAACAGAACTTCTAAATATTTTAATACGTAATTGAAACTATCTTTAATTAAACAAAAGAAAAAAAAATTCTCTTCAACTTACTGTGTACTATTGTACAGGATATAAGAATAAGTTGAACAATATGTAAAAATATTACCATTTCACTTTAACTGTAGATAGTGAGATACCAAGCTCAAAACAGTTTTTGAAAAGTAAAAAAAAAAAAAAAAAAAAAAAAAAAATACAGTTGAATTTCTATTTAACAAATTTTATGGCTCCTCTCCAAAATTTCGTAATATTAATACAGAAATTTCGTTAAATGAAAATTCAATGAGATGATTTTTAATTAAAAAATTACTATCATTTTTAGTTTTAAATAATACATTTTAAAATGGTATTTTTTTATGATTTCTATATTTTTTATATATGCTAATAAATTTTTTTCTTTAAACAAAAAATAAAGTTAACTTTCAAAACTTGATTTTTCAAAGCTGACAACTAATGTACGATTTAGATTTTCTGTTGTAAAATACTTCACATTTTTTAAACATACTTTTGTGAAACATCTTATTTTATAAGCACACTCATTTGATTGATAATCAGAAGCGATTATATAATAATACATTGAAAGAAATTCAATAAATGAATATCCTGCTTTGGCTTGACCTTTGTTTTTTAACTTATTCAGTCCACGTACCTTGCTTTGTATGCCTAGATCGATAAATATCCAAAAGTAGTAAGTAGAACCCAAGTAGTAACCCAAGTAGAAAGTGCTAATGTTGTATTATGATTTAGAAAGAAAATGAAAGAATCTTTTTTAAATGTCTTTCTTAGTAAGTTGTATAGGATTAGAATAGTTAAATTTTGTTTAAAAAATATATATTTTTTTTTTTCCTGTACTATTTTTCTTCGAACTCAAAGTTCCAGAGGAAATTTCATTAAACAGAAGTTCAGCTGTAACTGTTTTAATCAGAATGCGAGTTTTTCACAAATTAATCAAACATTTAGTTTTAAAATAGTATTTGAAGTATGCAAAAGATGGCAATACTATTAGCTGTTCTGAGATTATGTGCTAATGTGTAGGGTTTTGAGAATGTTTTGACTCAACTGCAATGAACTCACAAAATTCAAATAATGCATTATCTATAAGTAAAAATAGTATTAAATAAATCAAATCCTTCTGTAACCCTAGAGTATAGGCCAATGCTTAGAATACTGGTTATAAGTACTTTGCAGATTTGATTTTGTGCAGACCTAGCAGATTCACAATGTATATGTTTTTCAGCGTTTTCTTTACAAAAAATAAGAATTTGAATCTTTTTTTCCTTACAAAAATTATCTTTGAAGGCACAACTTCTATAAAACAGACAATAAGGTAACAACTTACCAGAATCTTAGAAAATATATTAAAGAACGATTAACAAATTTGTAGAAATGGTTCTATTCTAGATACTTGTAAAGTAAAAGTGGGTACAGCCAGAATATTAGAAACAGTAAGTCAGAGATCTTTTCAGCAGGAAATTCAAGAGAAAATAATAGCTATATTCATTACTTTTTCAGTGGATCTAAAACAACCCTTTTAAATTCATTAGTTAAAAAGGATAATAAAACTAAACTTGTTCTTAATTTTTAACCAATTTCAGAAAAAAAGAGGCTACTCAAGTTGTTGGCTTATATATATAGGAGAGAGTAGGGATGAATGCAACATTTTTTACAGTGTTATTTGAAAAGTATTGGATTTAGAAATACAGGCTTTAGCTGTTACGTTAGAGTATTCTCTTACCAAAATGTTACAGGGAATGTCATTTATCCAACTATAAAAATTCAGAAATTATAAACATTTAAACATGTCTTTAACCAACTCTAGACTAAGATTGAATGGGACATGGCTTAAAGTTTAGTATAGGATTATTAAACTTATAATACAGGACAAGAGGGACAATAAAGGATTCTTAAACTTCATTTCTAAGTTTTAATACTATCATATGCTTTAATATTGATAGTTTAAATATTTCTAAAATAAACATTCTGTTTCCAAACTAGCTGAATAATTATCCTCATTATTAAATTGAATTTATGAATAAATTGATTGCATTAGCTAAAGTCAAGGTTTAATGGATATTATGTGGGCAGATTAATCTCAACCTTTAATTTTCTTAGATAAATGGATATACATGTGGTTAGAATAACCTTAACCTTTAATTTTATTGAATACAGAAGGCCCTGGAAAAAAGTTTAAGGTCGAGTGAAAAAAGCCCATGTTTGAGTTATGCAAATGCAAAACAATTGATGTAACAAAAATGCCACTTGACTGTGAACTGTGAGGTTATGGTATTAAAACATCATGGGGGGTGGGGGGGAGAATCAACATTTTTAAATTTTGCAGTATTTTATGCTGGGAAAAAAGTATAAGGTCGTGACTATTTTGACTCATATATACATAATATCATTCTGTGCTTGCTTCAAACCTTAAAGTTTGAATTGCTACGCATTTCGCAAGCATTGATAAGTTTGTTTGTACTGTTGATAAGAATGAAACACAAGCATTTGTCTGATGTAGAATGTGGCAAAATTCTCGGTGTGTGGAATGAGTGCAGCTTTTATTGCAATATTTATAGGTGAATCAAAAACTGCTGTCAAAAAATTTTTTAAAGATATCTCGAATTATGGAAAAGCCAAGTGCTCAGGTAAACCTTGCTTACTTTCAAGACGTCAAAAATCAGCTATATTTCGATTAGCATGTAAGAAAAAAATGGCCTTAGTCTCAAATAGTTATTTAAACTTACCATGAGTCAGTCAAACTTTTCAAAATGTTTTAAGTTCAGATGGAAGGGCAAAGTATATAAAATTGAGACCTTGCCCACCTTTAACAGAGCTGCATAAACTTGCTCACATGCAGTTTGGCAAAAAATATGTTTCACTTGGGGATAAATGGGAAGAAGTTGTCTTTTCTGACCAAAAAAAAAAAATTACTTTGGATGGGCCTGATGTGTTTATGAAATACTGGCATGATACTTGATTAGAAGTAAAGCTTACTTCTCTAGGCGAAAATTCAGAGGCGGATTTTTATGCTATGGGGGGTATTTGCAGCAGGTGGAACCCTACCCATTGTTGCAATTGACTATAAAATGAACGGAGAAAAGTATCAAGACATATTAGGGGAACATTTGCTATCCATTGCACCACTTGTTTCCTCTGGAGAAGGATATTTCAACAAGACAATGCCAGTATCCATGTTTCTCAGTCAACAAAAATGTTGTTTGAAGCTAATGCCATCCAAGTTCTTGAGTGGCCTTGTAAGTGTAATGACCTCAATCGAATGAAAAATATTTGTGGTACTTCAGTCAAGTCTGTTTTTAATGATTTTCGACAATAACGAACCAAACATGAACTAATCAATAGAATCAAGATTGCCTGGAGTAATATAAATAAATAGTTGGATGTGCCAATCCCAAAACTTTCTTCTATCTTACATACTTTAATATTTCAAAATGTTGTTACAGATTTCAATATTTCATTTTATTCAATACTATATCAACTTTTACTTTCATCTTAAATTTCTGCTTCAGTCAATTAATCAGAATAAAAACGAGTTAATCTCGATCATATTTATTAAAATCACAAATAGTCGGATTATCAGGATGGGTTTCTTGCCATGTCCAAAAACATACACAAAAAATTGATTCAATTCTATGCATAACTTCATACACTTTTCGATGGTACAATATTCAAAATGGCACAAAAATCGCTATTACAGTCCCCCCTTCCAGTGGATTTTTCCCAAATGAAGGAAGGACCTGCTTGCCATAGCCAAAAACTTAAAAAGTTCAATTCTATGCATAACTTCATACACTTTTTGATTTTTGATGGTACAATGGCGACAGACAAACAGACACTTTCTATAAACATGTTTTTTGGTGTCTCTGACCCCTAAAATGTGTAAATGCATTGAAAACCGGAAGTCGAAAAAAATTTCGATAATATTTTCTTCTATTGAAGATAGAAGAAAGTAATCAACTGTATCTGAACTTACCGCAATACTGACAGATTGACTAATAAAAGTCACTGAAAAAGAAAGTCACACTTATAGGATACTGACTTAAAAAATTCAGCAAAAAATAGTCGACCTTATACATATTTCGATGATAAAGTGTATTAAAAATTTAAATATGTCATTATTTTACTAATTGTAATTTGTATAGTTTTGAAAACTGAATTTTGACTTAAATAAACTGGGTTCCTTTCTTCTTGTCCTTATATTTTCGAGAAATTTTTACAATCAATTTTATCCACGATCTTAAACTTTTTTAAAGGGCCTATATATATATTATATTAATAACGTTCCAATCAATCTCTCGAAAATTTTCCCATTCATCCCCGATACATATGGTTTTGATTATCCCTTTAAGATATGATCAACACAATTGTGTAGGTGATCCTAACGAAAAAGAACTAGTTGGATGTGCCAATCCCAAAACTTTCTTCTATCTTATACATAATATTTCAAAAAGTACTTACACATGTTAATATTTCAATATTATTAGTTCAATACTATACCAACTTTCATTTTCTTCTTAAATTTCTGCTTCAGTCAATTAAATGGACTAAAAACGAGTTAATCTATATCATGATATTTGTTAAAATTAATAATTTTTCCTTATTCTGTTGTTATCAGCTGTTTGCGAATAGCCAGCTTAGCAGAAAGCGAGTTCCTGCCGCTGCACGAGCCGCCGATGGACAATAAAACTACAAAAAATCAAGAAAAGCATACAAAAATCGCTATCACAGAGCCCCTTTACTGCGTAATATTTCCAAATTCAAGGAGAACCTGTTGGCCATATCCAAAATTATGCACAAAAAATTTGGTTCAATTGTATGCATAATTTTATACACTTTTCAATGGTACAATAAAGAAAATGGCACAAACATCGCTATTACAGCACTCCCCTTCCGGCAGATTTTTTTCAAATTCAGGGAGGACTTGCTTGCCATAGCAAGAAACACACACAAAAAATTTGGTTCAATTCTATGCATAACTTCATACACTTATTGAAGGTACAATAATGAAAATGTCACAGACATCGCAATTATAGCACCCCCTTCTGGCGGAATTTTTTGAAGTTCAGACAGGACTTGGCGACCATTGCCTTACACATACACAAAATATTTGGTTCAATTCTATGCATAATTTTATACAGTTTTCGATGGTACAATAATGTAAATGGCACAGACATCGCTATTACAGCGCCCCCTTCAGGCAGATTTTTTTCAAATTCAGGGAGGACTTGCTTGCCACAGCCAGAAACATGCACGAAAAATTTGGTTAAATTATATGCATAACTTCATACACTTTTCGATGGTACAATAATGAAAATCGTACAGACATCGCAATTATAGCACTCCCTTCCAGCAGAATTTTTCAAAATTCAGGGAGAACCTTCGTGACATGACCAAAAACAAACAAAAAATTTGGTTCAATTCTATGCATAACTTCATGCACTTTTCGATGGTACAATAATCAAAAATGGCACAAAAAATTGCTATTACAGCGCTTCCTACCAGCGAATTTTTTCCAAATTAAGGAAGGACCTGCTTGTCATAGCCAAAAACTTAAAATAAAAATTTGGTTCAATTCTATGCATAACATCATACACTTTTAATGGTACAATGGCGACAGACAGACGGACACATGGACAGACATTTTCTATAAACATGTTTTTTGGAATCTCTGACCCCTAAAACGTGTAAATACGTCGAAAACCGCAAGTCGAAAAAAATTTTGATTATAATACCTTCTTCTATTGAAGATAGAAGAAAGTAAAAAGCTTTTTCCTCTTTTTCTGTGATTTAAAGATGAACCATTACCACACAATTGTGTGGATCGTCCCTTGACGTAACCCGACATCGGAATTTTTTTACAATATTATTTTCAATCAAATATGATCCTTATTAATTAGGGTTAAAACCAAGATTTTTAAGTTCTACCAAAACTCAGGTCTTAAAGAGTTATACAAAAATAGGCCTAAATACTAAGTATGATTATGAATAAAAATTTTATAACATTAATTTGTGGTCAACTTAAATCATATTCCTTAGCCTTGAAAAATGTATCTTGACATGTATAATTTGTAGCATAAAATTAATGATAAATAACTGCAAAAAATTTACTTTGGACTAGTCAAATGTAGATCTTCTAACTCAGGACTGGAAAAAGCATGCAAACGGCAAATTTGAAGGTATGAACTAATATCAGTAATAATATTTATTTGCAAAATATAGACTATTAACTTATAATAGCAGGCAATGTACCATTCATCCCCTGTCTCCCCTACACTATGTTCAAAAAGTAAGGGTCAGAAGCAAAGTGCCTTTTTTTTTATCTTAAGTATTTAATTACTGGTAAAAACTAGCTACGCTGATCTATGAATGAGAGATTTTTTTTTTAATTCAGCCTTGTATAAAATAAAATAAAATTATGACATATGACAGTTCATTTTTGTAAAGAAATTTGAAGTAAGGAATTTTGATCTTGCAACTGTACCACTTTTAGGAGTAAAAATATCAGCTTTCAGTATGTTGAGTTGTGAAAAAGTCAAAGATTACATTTAGATGATTTTATGAATTATAAAATTGATGCCAAACTGGAAGAAAAGGGGGAAGAGAGGGAAAAAGAAATTTTATAGAATAGTCCAAAGTATACTGTCATAGATGAGAGTAACATTTAAAAACTGGGTCAGCTGCTAGATAGTTTAATAAAACCAATTAAATTTAATGCCTCTAGCAGAAAACCATGGCTTGGTGGTAATAATAAAAAGAAATTCATACATTCCTCGAACTGCATTTGAGTTCTCGGTTGTGATTTACTCCAGCAGAAGTAACACAATAGCATGATTGTCTGCAGATGTTTAAAGCAGATGGGACTACATATTCAAAAATCTGTTAAATATTTTTCTTTGATTCAAATACAAAAACATGATCTTATCAATACTTTTTGGATTACTACTTCAGTTTGATTAATGAGCAACAGGCTGCAGTTATTTTCATAGATGAAAGTATGTTGACAGACATTTGCAATGATGATGAGAGATTGTTTGAAATCTGAAAATGTTGCACTACCTATGATAACAAAAATATTGTTGAAGCTCATTAATACAGATGAAATGAAGAAATGATATTAAAAAACATCATCAACTGATGTACTGAACTTGATATCCTAAAAAGGAGACTCGGCTGGCTTCAGAAACTGTAGAAAATAGCATTTATACCATATATGCATACCTGCCAACTTTTCACAGGAAGATCTATGTCAAAACCAAGAAAATTTGTTTAAAATCAGGAAGACTTTTACAATATTGAAAGTTTTTCAGAAATTTATTTTCTGCAAGCAAGTTCTAAAAATCACAGTAGAAGAATAATCTCAAAAATTATTATAATCTGCCATATTTTCATAAGAAAAATACATTGAATTATACTGTAGCCTAATGTAAATCATTGGTAAACATTGGTAATAATTGGTACTGCCTTTTTATGATTCTGTAAGCGAATAATTTGAATTGATATCAGATTTTGTAAGGACTGTGAAGCGACTGCACATAACTTTTTTTTTTTTTTTTTTTTTTAGCAGTACTAATTTTAATACAGTATTTTAAAAGAATTTCAAGATAAAAATATTACACAACATCAATTTCTTCATGCACACAAATGCACAAAATCATCAATACAACAGTCAAATTAGTCTCATAAGCATAACATGCGAAGCGACAGTAAAAAGATTAAAATTATAGATTTGCTCTTTCCCAGTTTTATACATAATGAGCCATTTTGTTCTCTAAAAGACAGAGCAACAATGTCACGATTTCATTTATCAGTCAATGCTGCAGAATAAAATGAGTATTTTGCAACAAATTGAAAATCTTTTCATTAAACTGAAAAATTTTGCAAACAAGATTTTTGTTTATTATTTTGGGAAAACAAAACAAAATGAGTTATCTGAAAATCAGGAAGATTTCATCTTCCGGCAAGAAGCAAAAGAATATGAAAATCAATATATCTTTCTTGGAAATCAGGAAGACTTGGCAGGTACATATACAAGATTTTCGAACTAGTAGAAAGTTACTTTTTATTTATGAAAACTTGCCTGGTGCCATAACTAACTGAGTGTTGAAAAAAAGCAGCAATCTGATGGAATTCATAGAATGGATTTGCCTGTTTGCTCACTAGATCTAAATTGAACAATTATCCTTTGGATGTTCTTAGACAACACATTGCTAAATGTAAACCATCAAAAACAAACTAATTAAAGATCTAAACCAGGAATGATGAAAAGTTCCAGGGACTCCTATTTAATTCAAAGCATAAATAATTGATGTTTTGCTTGCATTACAGTCAGACGTCATAATACACCCCACTAACATATTTTGCTTAAGTTTGTTATTTGACTTTTCAACAGTTTTGGTAAACAAGGTGTTTTTTTTTTTTTTTTTTTTTTTTTTTTTTTTTTTTAAATAGAGAGTGAAAATCTCTATATATTTGTTAATTATGAAATTAAATTTTGATCATTTTGTATGAAATAACGTGTACTGAATATTAATGTTATGTCAAAGTATTTTTAATATTGATCTTGAAAGAATTTATTTATTTAATTATGTAAGAGACGCTTTGTGTCTCTAAAGATACCAATGTATATACTTTTAATGCGTGTTTACACATAACTTTTAAATGATATACAAATTTTAATAATTTGATTTTTTAGATTTAATTGAAAGGATTCTTTTTACAGGTAGTGAGGATATTTTTAAGAAGTTGTATTCATCACCTTCTTGAGAAATGTTTTGCTTTCAAACTCTTAATTTTCCCTATTCATCAATAAATAATTTTAAATGATTCCATGTAAAACTACTAAATTTTTTGTAAGCATTTTGTTCTGTTAAAATATATGCATATATTTTAATATTATTTATTATTATTATATAATCTGTCTTCCATATACTAGAATAATAGCAGAAACTAGTGAAATGCATATGGGTCAATCAATTAGTCTTGGCACCAAAACCTATTTTTAACATATATAAACAATTAATTCAAAATTTTATTTAGTATATTTACAAGATTATAAAATTGAGTTTCAAATACGATAACCAGCAGTACATTTTTTTGTTTGTAAGACTATTTTTCACTTCATATTTTTCTCCTATATTACTAAATATAGAAATTTCTATGGTGCAACCATTTTGCCATCTTTTTGAAATCCTGTATTCTTGGGACTCACACTTAAAAAAATTTTTTTTTTTTTTTTTTTACAAATGTGGTTCTCTTTTAAGTCATATTCAATGTATTCAATAGAAAAAATTCCTCTTTTGCATTCTTTCAAGGTAAAGTTATGTATCCTGATAGACCCATGATTTTTTTTTTTTTTTTTTTTTAAGTATCCCTTCTTTGGTTATTTGTTTAAATGATGTGCTGTGGTACACTTCCAGCATCACTGAGTATTCCAGTTAATCTTCTGACAAAAAAAAAAAAAAAAACTATAATTATTAATTTTTTTTAAATAAAAAATGTGAGTGCAGGAGTACATGCAAAGGATAGTTGATGGTCCCATAAATACCAATATACTCTCTGTACCATAAAGGTGCTTTAAACTTACATGTGCTTAGAATTTCAAAATTCATATCAATGTTCATCAATCTATAAAATAATTCATACTAATATCTGCAGATCTATTTTTTGTTTACCCATTACATTTACAATTTAAAGGTTAGAAATAAGCAGAAATGTGAATGGTGATAAACACAATATCAACATGAGTAATGAGTTCTAGTCAATCAGAAATAATGGCTGCACACTCAATGTGTTAAAAAAAATGTTTATTTATTTTTTCCTTCTTAATCTAGAGCTGAATTTTACTCTTAGGTTACCCATAATGTTATGATGACATTAGAGACCTCCAACCCTTATTATTCTATATCCATTTTAATGTTGAATGGATTAAGATATCAAGTTTGTTATAATACATTCCTTTACATAATTCTGTTAACTTTTTGAGGACAGGTGTTTTAAAACTGGGAGTTGTTGATTCTTAAAAAGACACAAATCTATCTTAAAATCCAGCAATAACTTATTTTCCTCACAATTATTTTTAATCCCCTTATCCCAAACATAGGTGAACAATAACAGTAGGGAAAAGAAGCACTTGATAGATTTTTAGATCATTACAGACTTTTAAGAAAGAATACCTTTTCGACGAAGTTTAAACCACGCATCTTAAAATGTAAAAACTATACATGTTATAGGGATTATTTTTAACTGGAACGAAATATTGTAACCTACGTGGAAGACATTTATATATTTTGAACTTTTCAACTTTTTTTTTTTTTTTTCTGTGTGAGGGGTAGACTTTAAGAGAATATAGGAACTTTCATATTTTTTATTTTAAAATTGTTTTTGTGTCAGCTGAAAATTAAGGTCAATTAATTGAAATTTTTTATGTTGGCTTCAAAATTTAATTAAAAATTCAATTTTTATGTAAAATTAAATTTATTAACATAATTAGGGATTTTTTTTTCTTTTTACCAGTGTTTTTCTTTTTAATGTACTTTAATATACTTTTATCTTTAAGAAAATTGATTTCTTCACTGAGTAAATTATCTTTCGGAATTAGTTCAAGGAAACATTAGCAGCTTAAAGCTTAAATAAATCTCTACAAAATAAATGTTTGATTGGTTAATGAACTCTGTACAAGGGAGATCTGATTACTAAATGTTATTAGCTCATAATTAAGATAAGGGAGAATTTTCCTATTTGGACTTATAAACAAAAAGAAATAAAAAGAAGAGTTTTCAACGGTATTTCCAAGAACCCAAATTGTAAACACTTTTTAAATATCCCAAAATTCCATGCAATATTAATTAAAATATTCTCATGAAATTTTACTAGATTAGTCACTAGACAATTGTAATTCTTGCATAGAATTAATTTTAATTTTTTCCTAACATTCCTGTACAAATTTGCATAAACAAATGGATACATTTAAGCAGGCCTGCTGCGGACAGACAATATAAAAAACATGCATACAACATATGAATGCTTTTAAATAAGATGAACTCAAAAACAAAGAATTAAAATTCAGCAAAAAGAAGTGTCAATAGAAACCCTACTATTGAAATCTCCACTTCTTTAATCATATAAAGAGTTATACTTGATTCATAAAATGCACTAACATGAATAAAACATGATATTTTCTGAAATGCTTATTCTTTTTTAAAAATAGGTTTTACATATTTCCATCTTTATACAAAACTCTTATGAACATAATTTAAAAATAAAAAGTCATAAAATGATTCAAATCTAATTACAAGTTAAAATGTAATATACTATATATATTTTTATGCATCATATTTTACAGAGTAATGATGATGAATCATTTTCTACAATGTGATGTAAAACTCAACAAGAGAACAGATTAACAAATAGTTTTGTACAAATATTGAGGGCACTAAGTCCCTCTACAAGCATAGTTTCTGAAATAGAGTAAAAGAGTAAAACCATTAATGATAAGATGAATCCTTCGTGCTGCATGTCAAATGCCAATATACAAAAAATGTTGATTTCACAATTTTTATGTACAGATAAGATTTTTTTTTTTTATTTAGAATATATTTTCCTTTTACCCAATGAACAAATAATGGATTGCTCTGGCACTTAACTGTTATTTACAAGAGTGCAAGCTCCATTAAAATTAACCAATTTTTAAAATGTGCATTTTATTCACAATGAGATAAAGATCCCATTCATCCCTTCTTAAATGCATCACAGTAACTTTAAAGCATTAACATTTTGTAATTGTAACCTTACAATACTTCTACAGTCAGCACTCATCATAGGATCACCTTAGTTTTTGAGCCATAACAAAAACCAGTTTCAATTACGTGCTACTTACTATTTCACATAAATTTCATTCATAAATTTGGTGTTTTAAATTTTAAATTACACAAATAACAAAACTTAAAAACAAAAGTTATAAAATAACTTTTTCTGTTTACAGTTCTTACTTTATAAATATTGGTAAAAATAAAGGGGGGGGGGGGGGGATTTTTTTTTTTTTGCAGTGCACTATTACTTACAGAATGCATATTTTAATAATTCTTTTGAAAAAAGGAAATTTCCAGAATTAAGAAAAATGCACAAAAAAGTATTGGAAATACAGATTTTAAAAGGTTCCCCAAAAATTATATGCAATTTAAAGAAAAATATTAACCTCTACAAACACTCAATAACTATAGTACACTGCTCAATAATGAATGAATGACCATTTCAATTCATAAGAAATTATCTGCCATAAGCAGCTTTATCTCAATCATGTTTTCCTTCACTTTTTTCAGAATAAACCTCGCTCCATAATAGAAAATATAAAGAGGAACCTAACCAAATAACTCTCTGAATCTACAGTATCAAACTGCATAATAAAATTTAAAACCTCAACTAACTGATAGTTATTATTATTTTGTAGACAACTTGATTAAAATTTGCTTTATATCATCAACTTTTTAAAAAAATCTTCCCTTTCTTTAATGATTTATTCTAGTTCAGATTATAAAATAACAATAAAAAGTTTGTCATATTGATAAACAGTATATGAACAAGGATATGTTTCAGACTAAAAATTATTCTAATCCTTCCTCAGATTTACAAAATGTGTTTACAGGCTTCTTATTATGATAACACATTGAAAGGGCACACCATTCCAAAACATGTTGGCAAGGTGCATGTCATACAACATATAATGTTCATCCTGCTGACACATGTTTTGTAAAGCTTAAGAACTGGAATAATTTTTAGAAAGAAACATACATTGTTTTTTGGTTGTTACTGTTGTTATCTTTTTTAATGTCTAACATAATCTTGTTTGTTTCTGTTTCATTCATTGAGACTTTTCGTAAATGAATTAAAATCTGCATACTTACTTTTTTTTAGACCTAGTTCAGGTTACAAAAAAAATTGCTTTTGAATCATCTTGCACAAATAACAAATATATTCATATACAATCTTAATGTATATCTTTCTTTATCCTTTATGAATCTTTTGAGTTTACTCCAAACATATATTCACCTACATGTAAAGTAAAATTCAACAGGGAAAACAGTGTGATCTTATAGCAAGTACTGACTGCAGTGATGAATAAATGATAGTAAATGCAATGATGATGAATTTACTTACAAAAATGAGCAATACATCTTAAAAGTTTTTAAAAGAAAATCAACACAAGCATTTTTTAAAGATAAAACACACTGTAGTTGTTGCACACAAATGAAGATTAATAAATACATCTTTAATAACTCAGTTTCCAACTTGTTAATCAAGAAAAATATCCATGGCACACATTGTATTCTTTTTGTTGTTGTTTTAGAAGACATTCTTTAAATTTAATGCTTTACTTGAGATTCTAGGAGAATAGGATGACCACCCATGATGATTCCACACAATCATGAAAAAATGAGTAATTCACTGGGACATTTTCAAGGGGTTCAAAAGCCCCTAAAATACCTATTTATGATGATGATGATTTTTTTAATAAAGAAGTAAAACTTTCTCTTTCCAAAACATTATCAATTCTAAATCCATATTCAGTCACACTAAAAACAAACTGCAAACAGCCACATTTAATATAACTACCGTGATGTAAAAGTGCTGTACCTTCCCATCCAGCACCAGATCCTTCAATTAAGTTTGAACTATTGGTATTACAGTTGCATGGTTTAGTGTGCTAGAAAAGACAAAATACATATCCTGAGAATTACAGCAAACTCCACTTAAAAAATATAAAACATCAATCACATAATAGAAAAAACTACTTTTAATAACAGAAAACATTTAAATGCCAGACACATCTGGACCATGGAAATTGTCCACTATTCAGAGGTAAAAACTATAGGTGTTGTGGATTGAAAAAAATGTTAATTAAATACAGGATGCTATTTGAGAGTGTCAATTATGAAAGTTTTACTATATAATAAATAATACTT
>OZ010789.1:338709009-338714009 GCA_963932465.1 Maratus speciosus
AGCAAAAATAAAAAATTGAAAGATGAAAGAGATAGATTGGGTTTTATTCATGGTTGAGCTTAAGGTTTTGAGGTGGGTGGTAGTATCTTAACTTGGAGGAATGGACAATTTCAGAATTTCTCTTAAAATGTGGACTGGGTTTATCAATTTCAAAGGATACATCAGAAAGTTGTTTTAAAATGGTGTATGGGCCAGAGTATGGCGAAGTCAGTTTACGGGTATTAGGATAATGAAATTCTTCATACATTACAATGTCACCAACTTTAAATTTTACAGGAAGGAAACGAGCATCATAACGGACTTTATTCTTTTTATGGTAAGCAATTGTTCTCTCTTTAGCCAATTTTCTAGCTTCCTCCACAGGGGGATAATAACTATTATTTGGTAAAGGAGGATCATATGGTAATTTTCCTAACAATAAATAACTAGGGGTGAACTGGGTTACAGAATGGGGAGTATTATTATATTCATATAAGACTTCATCTAAAAGCTTAGTCCAGGGTATTTTCTTGGTTGTGGAATTGACTTTACATTTTAATCTAGTGACAATAGTCTGATTTAGGCGTTCAATTTTCCCATTCGTTTCTGGGTGATGGCTGCTTGTTAATCTGTGTTTTACATTGTAAGTACGAAGAAATCTTTTAAACCTGGAAGCTGTAAATGCTCCATTTCTGTCGGTTAACAATCTATTTGGTACTTGTATCTGAAATAATTGCTTCAAAATGTTTGTATAAGTTTCGGTGGTTACACTTTTTGAAGGAAAACCCCACACATAGCGAGTTGCATGGTCAACGACTAAATGCAAATATTTTTTTGTAGAATTGTAATAATTAAATCCGCCAACAGAGTCTACTGCTAAACATTCAAAAGGTATATCTGTTGGGGGCATTAATTGCAATAAGCCAAATCTTTTTTGCCTACATTTTTTGTTTATCTGACAAGTGTGACAGTGTTTTACAAAATTTTCAATGTCCTGATTAATGTTAGGCCAATAATACTGCAGAGAGATTAAATTTATCATCTTATAAATTCCAGGATGGCCAAATTGTGTGTGGGTCTTTTCTAAAAGGGGTAGACGTAAAGACATGGGGACCACAATCTTATACAAACTTTTCTTTCTAATTACAACAACATCATTTATCTCAGTGTATTTTTTACCATCAACTGTTACATTTTCTTTTCTCTGATTGTCTCTTACTTCATTCAAGTCAAGGAGATGTATAATATGGGGTAAATTTTCTGAAACAGGCTGTCTAGATAGCATATCAGCTTCAACATTAGTGGAGCCTTTTTGGTATTTAATTTCATAGTCAAACATACTAAGTTTTAGGGACCAGCGGAAAAGACGTCCTCTTAAATTTTTAACACTTTTGAGCCAGGTAAGTGCCGCATGGTCTGTATGTATGACAAATTTTTGACCGTGTAAATAATGATAAAATTTATCTAAAGCATCCACAATCGCCAAACATTCTAACTCAGTAATTGCATAATTTTTTTCATAATCGCGAAGATTTCTAGAGTGATATGCTATAGGATGTAATGTTCCTTTTTCATCAACTTGTTTCACAACACATCCCACTCCATGACTTGATGCATCTACAAACAAATGACAAGGTGTTTTGGGATCAAACAACTTTAATATGGGTTTTTCAATTAAAGCATTTTTTAACTTTTCGAAAGAATTTTGACAATTTTGGTCCCATACATAGGGGACATTTTTCTTCAACAAATTGTTGAGAGGGTATCGAATGTTAGCATATTTTGGAATAAATTTGTGATAAACGTTTATAGATCCCAAAAAACGTTGTAATTCTTTTACATTCGTAGGTGGTGTTAATTTCTTAATTGTCTCTATATTAGGGTTGTCAGGTGTGATACAACCATTCGAGACTTCATATCCTAGGAAATTAATTTTGGATTTAACAAAATTACACTTTGACAATTTTAGTTTAAGGTTTTCTTGGACACAGATATTAAATAAGGTCTCTAAATGACACAAATGTTCTTCTTCATTTTGGGAGAATACAATAACATCATCAAAGTAACTACAGGCAAAGTCAATTTTGTATTTATTAAGGATTCTTCTGAGGGTACGGTTAAACCAAGCAGGCGCGTTTTTCCATCCGAATGGTAAACGATTCCACTCATATAATCCAAAGGTAGTGGCAAATGCCAGCTTCTCCGTATCTCGGGGGTGGATAGGGATGTGCCAATATCCACTGGCCAAATCAAGAGTGGAAAAAACTTTAGCATGTGCCAATTTATCTAACAGGGTGTCTATTCTAGGTAAGGGTTCTGCATCTGTTTTTGTAATGGCATTCAATTTTCGAAAGTCAATACATAACCGGGTTTTCTTCCCTTCTTCACGTTTATACACCAAAGTTACGGGTGATGAATAAGGGGAATAGCTTTCTTTAATGATACCGGCTCGCAATAAATTCTGAATTTGGTCTTTAATTTCTTCTTCTTCCTTAGGGGAAGTGCGATATGCTCTTAAAGAAACGGGGAGGTCTGATGTTAACTGTATTCTCTGGGGTTCAATGTTTACACAACCTACATCATATTTATCTTTAGCAAAAATACAGACATATTTGGCTAGAAGAGCAGGTAATTGTTCCTTGACAGTCTGAACATTTGGCACCTGTTCAGTGGTCTCGAACAACTCCGGCTCAAAATTTTCTTCGAATATCTCTGCATTTTTAACTGTATTTTCCATTTCTGGCTGGTTAGTATATGTTTCTGATAAATGTAAGGTATGATGGGATGAATTTGTTGAAATATTGTCCATGAGAGGTACTTTCTTTTTCTCTTGCGTGATTTGCATTTTAACACAGTCAATATTCAATTTAAACAGTTTACAGTGGGGTAGCCCAATCAAAGCATAAGGTAAGTGATTATTAATTATAAAAAGTTCAACATTCTTAGAGATATGTCCTAATTTCAAACTAACAAGGCATTTTTCTTTCAAAGCTAGAACACCTTGTGTTTGTGTGACCGATATACTCTGCTGAACTTTACATATTTTTAGGTTAAGTTTGTGGGCTAAATGATAAGGAATAACACTGATAGAACTCCCTGTATCGATCAAACAAGGTAGTGAGCCTTCACTTTTTACATCAGTAATTTTTTGACAATTTCTATTTGATTTTTTGTAGCTAGCTTTTTCTTTTTGTACATGTCCGGACATAAGAAACCGTCATTGATTACTTGATATATTTTCAGATGACTCATTAGCTCTCTGATCTGGGTTGGGGTTTGCAAAATTCATATTGGGACTAGGGGTTGGAACTGCTAAGACTTGTTGTCGAAAAGGGCAGTATTCCACCCAATGATACGCATTTGGTATTCCTATATTAAAACAAACTTTGCATGGGGAGGGTGGCAAAGTGGTCTGGTGATGTACATTTGGTCTCGGTTGACCATTTGTCGTCGGTCTAACTGTATTTTGGGGATTTCGTGCTTGATTAGAAGCAAAAGGTCGAGTCGGGGGGTTTTGATAGGGAACTCTGTAGTTCCACTGCCGGTTATAATTCTGTCCTGTCTCATATGGGGGGCGAAACGGTCGCCATTGTCGATACTGATTGGGGTTTTGTGGGCTTGCATCTATTTTGCTCTCATTTCCTTTTCTGTCCAGTTGCAGCTTGCAAATTCTGAATACTAATTCACGCCATGAATGTGTATTTGAGGGGTTGCTTGCAATAACTAGCTTTTGCATTTCTAACGGCAAGCCCTCCGTTAATCCTTCCAAGATAAGCTTCTGGTCTAACCCTAAGGTTCTCCCTATTTTAGTCTTTTTCTGATAGTATTCGTTCAGGTCCTCTCCAATCTTGTATCCAATACGGGAAAAATCAGTTAAAGAAAGAGTGTCGGGAATTTCGTAATGTTCATTGAACAAAGTGACAAATTCGGACCAATGCAGCACATTTAAACAATTATTAATGTACAACGTAAGTGCACTGTCTTTTAAGTATTTCTGTATGTGCCTAATTTTCCAGAAGTCGTCTTTTTCCTGTTCTACACAAACACTCTCAAAATAGGCCAGCCAAGCGGTCCAATTCATATTTGAATTAGGCGAAAACGCAATAATATCAGGTTCTATGGACATTTTCGGGCTAGCGGTTACTGAGTTGTGACCAGACCCAGCTTGAGCTGACAGGGTCTGTTCACCTAATGTTGTTACATTATGTGTCTGTGTGGCAATCTCGGACTTCTGAGTATCTTTCTCTTTATCTGATTTGTTTTCTAAGTCATTCTTTTCAGGAGGGGGAGTGACACTCATCTTGAAATACAAAATATTACAAGATTACACAAAAATATAAGGCACAATTTAAAACAAATAAAAATGGAATATTTTTCAAAAAAATTGCAACACAATATTTGTAACAAAAATGGGCTTAAATCTAAATAAAATTCAAATTTAATACATCATTTTTTTTTTTTTTTCAAATAAAAATGGAATATTTTTCAAAAAAATTGCAACACAATATTTGTAACAAAAATGGGCTTAAATCTAAATAAAATTCAAATTTAATACATCATTTTTTTTTTTTTTTTTTTTTTTTTTTTTTCAAATTGAGATTTAAAAAAAAACGAACTTTGAACTAAAATTTTAAAATTCCAAAGATTTAAATACTGTCTAAATTTCAGAAAATTACTCTCTTATAGGAAAAATAAATAAAATAAACGTTGTCTTATTCTGATTTTGGCTATTAAAATGACAAACAATTAAAAAACTACCTTTTAAAACTGTATTCCTTTTCTCTTTTTTAATTCAAGAATAGATTAAAATGGTCTTACCTTCAACAAATCTATTCAAGGACAGCCTTACATATCCACAAACAAAACAACAACAAAAAAAAAACGATCTTCATAAAAATTTCCAGGATTAAATTTACTCCCTGCATAAAAAAAAAAGAAATCATTTTCTCTTTTTCTTCTTAACACAAATCAGTGAGTTATCTGCCGGTAGAAAATTCGTTTTACAACACGGTTCTTCATTT